>OU015763.1:36739079-36886805 GCA_907173295.1 Fagus sylvatica
TGCAATTGGAATTTCACACAATACAAGTTACATCCTTTGTAACCAGATTTACCGACCCAGCTAAATGGTATCAGATTCAGAGCTAGGCTAAACAACATTAAAAAGCAATCAATTCACAAATTAGTGTTGAAGTATATAAAGGCCTATTCCTAGTCTAGGCCTAAGTCCAATAATTGGTGTTAATTTTAGCTTAGACTAGAGTTAATCTCCCATAAATACGTTGGTAAAGAGTTCATTGTAAGCACGATATTATATAGTAATAATGTAGTCACCAAGAGCTTTCGTGTATGTGAATATACGTCTTCATGACCTAACCACGGTATCTCTTTCTCTTTGTTTCTACTCTTTTTACTCTCTACTATTATTACTTTATATTTTCCTGCAATTAGGACTTCACAAATTTTTGTAACTCTTAGTTCAGAGCCAAAAATTTCTCACACCAAAAAAAAAAAAAAAAAAAAAAAAACAAACTATGGCCCAAAACTACAAATCCAAATACTCAGCAAAAATGACATAAAAAAACAAATACCCAGATGGGAATTATAATTGAAAATCAAGATTTTTGATTGTGAGAGGTGAGAGAACACACCAGTGTTGAGAGGTGATGCAGATTCGTGAGATGGGTTTGGCTTCTTTAGTGAACACGATGACTTGAAAGCCTCTATTTGGGATTGGCGTTTCACATAGTCACCCTTGTTCTCTTCCAAGCATTTCTTTAATGCCTCAACATCGCAGGGTGACATTATCTTCTTCACGCTGTTGCTCTCTGCCTTCTGATCCATTGGTTTTAACACAAGTTGAAGAAGACAAAAATTAATAGACGTACATGTATTGGCTTGCCCTGCCCCGAAATTTGTTGCTTATAAACGAAAAAAGAATTAGGTGGATATTTTGACGAATAAGGTTGCACGATTTTTACTAATTACCTTTTAAATCCCATACACTTTTTGAAATTTCAAATTAAACTTTATATTTTAATAATATGACGGATCTCTCTTATGAAAAAAATAAAGGTTCAAATCTCCCCTCTTTTATATATATATTTTTAATTTTAAATTAAACTCTATAATTTAAAAATATTTCAATCCAGATAATAAGTCATTGTCATTAATGTTGTTAATGGAAAAATGTTTAAATAAAATAATTTTGTGTTGTTATTTCAACACATATGCTTATTATATATGAACATTATTCAAATTTAAGGTCATACACGTGGTGTTGTTTAAACATTTTCCATTAACATGTATATTGCGTATATTAGATCAAATAATTCTGTGAAGAATTTTAAAGGGGTTTTTGCTTGAAAAAAAGAAGAAGAAGGGAAAATGAATGAAATTAAAAACATATTCAAAGGATATGTCATCTATTCCCTTATCTTAGTTAGTAAGAATGAATGGAATAGTTATTAGAGAATGTATATTCCATTTCATTACATAATAAACATTTCTTCCACTTTTGGAAGAGACACTCATTCCTTAATTGATATTAAGACGAATTATTGATTTTATTCTATAACTCATTACATTCATTATTTTATAAATAATAGGTAAAAGTTATATTGATAAAATAATCTATTATTTTTCTTACTATTATTTCATTTATAAACTTTAAATACACTCGAGAAACTATAGCACTACACCATATTTCATCGCATTATATTCTTTTGTAATTTAATCATTTATTTTTTTATAAGATCCCAAACACAGGGTAACAGAGAGAAAACCCAACGATAAAATTGACTTAGTTTTGAAAGTTGAGAGATAAAATTAACATAATTAATAATTACGTCCGAATTAACTTATGCTTAATAGTTATGAAAACGCAACGTTTAATGGTCCCCTTGACGTGCTGAGGAAGAGCACTGCTGGCCGGGCCTGGCCCATTTATGAGGCTTCTCCATTTTTAGAAGCCTAGAAAGGAGCGTAATAAAAGCGCCAGGTAAGCCAAAATTTGAATCCCCAAAATTCCCCAACGGATACTTCCCCATCAAAAGAAATCAAAAACCATCATAAAAATAAAAAATAAACAAATTCTAAATTCTAAATCCCCAAAAACTAGGTGCGTGTTTGGTACACGCAACTGAAACCGTGATTCTGGATTCAAATCCAAAAAATCGCGGGTCCCACGGTAAAAAAACTTGTTTGGTACACGCGATTTAAATGAGGATTGAAATCCCAACTTGAATTTTATGTGGGTCCCATGGCAAATTTGAGTTCACCCCTTCACCTGTTTTTGAATCCAAGCCGGATTCAAATCCGGACTCAATTTTTTTGTGGGTCCCAGTTTTTACCGTTGCTGGGCCCACCTTATTCATTTCTCCCGTTTTCTCTCTCTCTCCTCCACTGCTTCTCTGCCTCTCTCTCTCTCTCGGACATTTCACGGCCACTTCACCGTAGAAGACAAACAAAAAAATACCCAACAAAACAAAAACAAACAGAAATGCAAGAAACAATCTTAAGTCTGAGTAAAAAAAAAAAAAGAAAAAAGGAGAGAAATGGAGTAAGGGGAGTGGAAGAGGCAACAGAGGCAGACGGAGTTTGGTGCTTTCCAAATCTTGAGAATCCGATATATGTCAACAAGGTGGTCAAGGAAGCTGCCATGTTTGTGCCAGCACTCAACGGCCCCAACGGATCGCAGGACGGAGACCAGTGAAGGCAAATTGCTGTCGATGGATTCGAGTTCGCCGCGGGTTGTTTTGGAAGTAGTGGGTTTGGGATGGTGGAGATACTGAAGAAGATGGCATGGTTTTTTTTTACCAAACAAAACAAAAGGGTTCTGAACTGAACTGAAAAGATGCAAAAAGAAGAGGTTGAAAAGAAAGGCGTAACTGAAAAGATACTGAAGAAGTTTGCTTTCTGTTCTGTTGTTTGGAGAGAAATGGGGGAGGGGTGATGTATGTTTGGTGGGGAAAGTAAAAAGAAAGGGATACGTGGGTGGTGGGGAAAAAAAAGAAAAGGAAAAAAAAGAGAAAGGGTGGTGTACGTGGGTGGTTGGAGAAAAAAGGAAAAAAAAAATAATAATAATAATTAATAATGTAATAATAAAATTTAAGTCTAAAAACCAAAACAATGTACCAAACACAATTTTTTTTTAAAATGGTGATTTCAGTTGTGAAACCAAAACTATGTACCAAACAGAATTTTTTTTACAATCTTGAATTCAAATCAGGATTAAAGTTCCAACTTCAATAAAGTAAAAAATCACGAAACCAAAACAAAAAACGAAAACACGTACCAAACTCTCTCTCTCAAATTTCACTCTTTTTGGCTCTCTCTACTCTCACACTCAAATTTCATTTCATTTCCATGGCTTCGACTCCATCGGGTCAACCCGACCGCACCAAGCCCACAACGACCCGGAAGGTTGAGTCGTAGCCAAAATCCGCGGCTTCACTGACTCGGACTCATCGACGACACCGTGGATCTCCGTCAACAAGCCAAATGGAGAAGCTTCTGAGAGCGTCACAGTTTCGTTCAGAGACCAATCCGGAAGGTAGAGTTCTAAATTCTAATCATTCTCTATTCTGATTTTTTTTTTAAAGCTTTGTTTGGATTTTTAGTTATAAATTTCATGGTAATTGTAATTAGGGTTGTGAATTGTACTGATTTAGTTGAATATAATACAATTGGATTTAGTGTTGTTTTCATTTCTTGGTTTTCTAGGGTTATGGTAGGTAAGAGTAGTTTTTTATTTTTTATTCTGTTGCAGTCCTAAAGAGTGTTATGAAGTCGAATACTGTTACGAGCAAAACGAAGAGAATGATTCGATATTTTCGAGAGAGATAAAGCCTTTAATTTTAGGGGTTTTTGAAGGATGTAACTCCACTGTTATCGCGTGTGGAGCAAGAGGGAGCGGAAAGACTTTTGTAATTCAGGTGGGGTTTTGGTATTTGTTTATTAATGGATAATTTTTCTAGGATATATGTTTGAATTATTATGAACTGTTCAATTTTTTTGAAGGGTTCTGATGAGAAACCAGGTTTGGCGACGCTAGCCAGAGCCGAAATTCTTTCTATGGCTGAGCAAAATGGGAAGTTGGTTAGTGTATCTCTCTATGGGGTTTATCAGGAACATGTGTATGATCTTTTGGATCCAAAACAACCTACAGTTTCTATATTGGAAGATAAAGGAAAAATTCAACATAAAGGACTTTCGCAGGCAAGTCATAAGCTGTTTTTCCAAATAATCTAATCATTACAAAAATGTAATGATGGGTTTTCATGTTACACTAATTGTGATGTTTCTAAATTGTTTTTCCAGGTTCCTGTCAAATCTGTTACGGAATTTCACAAACTATATGCCAGCAGCGTGTGTGGTTCGTGTAAATCAGTTAAAAAAATAGCAACTGAACTTCCTCGCAGGAATCATAGGGGTTTAATTGTACATCTAGTGTCTCCAAGTAAAAATGCTGATGTTTGTCTTGTAGGCAAGATGAATTTTGTTGACTTGGCAGGTTTCTTAATTTTCATTCCCAACTCAAGCACCCTGTTGAAAATATAATTTGTATTTTTGATTCCTTGTTGATGATTTTATGCCTTTTGTCAGGGTATGAGGATGCCAGAAGAAAGAGTGTTGATGGCCTTAATCTTGTTGAATCTACCAAAATTAATAAGTCCATATATGCCATACATAATGTCGTTTATTCTCTGAATGCAAATGAGAGTCATATCCCTTATCGGGAAAGCAAGCTAACTCACATGTTAAAAGATTCTTTGGGTGGGATGAGCAGAATTTTAATGATCACTTGCTTGGTAATGGTTTTGAATTTTACTGTATGAGTCCAGTTATAAATCTGGCTGTCACAGACACCACAAGGAAAGCCAAAAGTTCAACAAGACCAATGGTGGTGCCTTCTTCACATAAGAAAAATCGTCTACCTGGAAGTGTTCCCTCTACTGTGAAGAAACATACTGCTTCACAAGTGCATTTTTCTGAAAAGAAAACCAATTGTATTTCTTCTGCATTGAAAGGAAGGTATGTGCAGGAGTCCAATCTATTTGCTGAAGCATATATACATTTATTTAAATATCCGATTAAAATATTTGTTTATTTTTTCATTTGAAGGAAACTATTTGTCAAAGCAAGTCATCAGACCACATCTGAGAAGGTATTCAATATTTTGCTTTATGCCAAAATAATATCAAGTAATCACACACACACACACTCACACCCACACATATATATATTGCATTTTGTGCAAAGATTGGAAGCGTGCAACTTATCTTAATTCACTTTTTAGGATGTATGATGCACTTGAAAAGTGTTTGTTAGGAGACGAAAATAATACTTTTCAATTGTACTTTAAGGGATTTAGAAAATAAAGAGGAATAGGTACCTAGATAAAAGATGGTACTTCGTGTTGTAAAGAAGCCTAATAGGCTTTGTTGCAGGCAAGTTCCTTACCCAACATTGTTTCAACTGTTGAATCTTTGGAGCAGGGCAAGGTAAGGTTCTTTGGAACTCTTTCTTTGAATTTATTATATTGTGAAAGAACGAACTTGTTACTAGTGTGTTTGCTTTATAATTTTTTCTAATTCAAATTATGGAATCATTTTCATTTTCAGGAGAACTGCATTTTAAATGTTAACAATGTAACAGTGCTTTCAGAAGTGGTAGTTTTATCTCTCATTGTTAATGTAGTATCCTGTTTTGGTACAATTTAGTATTCAAAAGATGTGACTGAAGTCAATTGTGATATGATATCTTGTGTAGGAAAATCCTTTAGCTGTTGCCTTGAAGGATACTGAATCTACTTCTGTATTGGAAAAGGTTTTTTACAATTTAGTTGGTATCCCAATAATATTAAGACCATCTCACCACACCCAATGTTTTAAATTATTGATATCTGTAACCTTTTTAATTCATTTACAGGAGGCTTCCCCATTACCAACTTCTACTGCAGTGAAAACTACAATACCAAATAAGGTAACTAAACAAAATAAGGCAACTTAATTATTTTATACGGTTTTGAATACATGGAGACATTTTCTGACAATAAATATCTACATTTTCTAGGATGTTTTTCTGGCTAGTGAGGTTTCTCTTCATGGTGGGGACCATCATGAGCAAGATACTTCTTATGTCAATGGCAGCACAGCTTTATCTTTTGCTGAAGAAGAGGGTTGGTAGCATGTGAATGTGATTTTTGAATGTGGATTTGCTTACTAGACATGAGATGTTTGTATATATATATATATATAAATCCATGTTTTTATTTGGGTTCTATTACATTACAGGTCATAGCATAGATAAGGAAAACCAACTTATGCTGGCCAATGAATGTGTCTCACCACCAATAAGTGAAAGACTATGAGAATTATCAAACAATTTAAAATTACTCTGTTATTCAACTTCATCACATGTAAAGTTGCTAGAAGAGAATGAAACTTCATCATTTGGTCAGTCTACAGAAATTGTGGAACCAAAAACACCAATAATGGAACAAACTATGAGAGTTAATGATAGATGTGAGGTTGCAGATGTCTACAGTCCTTGGGAAACATTAAGTACGCGCAGTTTTGGAATGAAGGTTAGATCATCTAATATTTTTTCAAACACTCTTCATATGCACTTGACTTTCACATTCAATCTAATATATTATTTTGTTGTTGCAGAATTCCCTTGCTCAAGAATATCTTAGGTTTCTAAACACAGCTGACAAGTAAGTTTTTGTATTTAATGCAAAGTATTTCCAATTAGTGACTGTAGTCCTGCTTACATTGAATTTTTTAATTGGAAAGTAATGTTTTTTGGATTATGCATAATGTTTGAAATATTTTCATGAAGCCATTTTTTCATCTTTAACCTTTAGTTTCATGTCCCGTAATGTAAATCTGCAGTGTGGAGTAGGGAACAACAGCTTAATTGTGTATTTATTTCGTAGTAGGAAAATAATGTACTGGTACTCTTAACCAATAATTTGACAAATATAATAAATCTGAAAAACGACCATGCATTCTTAGAGAAGTATTTAAATGTGTATTTAGAAGTCATCACAAGCAACCATAGGGAACAATAGCTGCTGATGAACAGATTTAAGCATTGTTGTGAACCTTTATAATTTCAGAGGTAGGTCTCATATGAGATGCATGAGTTTTGATTTTTCAATATTTAATTTAAGCAATTCTATTTTTATTTTTAGAATGTTGCTACTCAACATGCTAACCTTTGTATTTTTATTTTTCTTTCTTCAATTCTCTTATCAACAGGGACGATTTGAAAAGATTAAAAAGGTGAATAGAACTTCCCACTTTTGAAATATTCATAACAACCTCCTACCTTATCAGAACTTGATTGACATTTTTTTCCCGCTGAATGTATTGACATTTTTATATAGGGAATAGGAGAGAAGAGAGCTACCTATATTCTTCAACTTCGTGAAGAATCTCCTGAGCCCTTTAAGAGTGTAAGTATATAGTAGCATGAAGAGAGTTCCTTTTCCCCCCCGTTTTTCAATGAATTCACAAGGTTGTTAACTAAATGAATGTTTGTTTCACAGCTTGATGATCTAACAGAAGTTGGACTTTCAGCAAAGCAGGTAGTTTTCTTCTTCCTTTTTCTTTGGAATAAATTCTCTTATCTTCTATGTCTTTGGAGGTTGTTGATTTTAGATTATTATTTCTTTGGTCTATTGAGTGACATGATCAACTACTAATGGCATGTAAAAATCCATTTGCTCAATTTCTATTGTAAAGTTTATAACTTGAGATAATATATATCGGCTACCTTTGACTGTGGGAATTTCATATTTTGTACAGATAAAGGGAATGATGAAAAAGGAGGCCGCAAACCTTTTTAATTAGCCCAATATATAAGAGATGTTGAAGGTTTCTGTATTTTAATCTTCAATCTGTAGATTAGTGGCAACGTGAAGTTGCCTGCATTGTTTTACGTGATCTTCTTAATGTGATATCGGATTACTTCGGTTTGTCTTTTTCTTTTTAAGCATTTTTTTATGTAAGTATTGCAAGATGAAACAAAGAATTTTGCAAATGATAGCATCTGCATTTCCCCAATACCTCTTTGTTGCTGACCAGAATACTTTCAATCTTTCAAAAACATAGAAGGATATCGTTTTTCTTTTGAAATCCAAACCCAATACCTAGTCTATGGTCTGGGGGAACCATCAGGAGCAAGCACTACAAAAAAACCAAGGAATTCTGACGTTTTTTCTAGTGGCTGTTTTAATAACAGCCACTATACATAGTCTATTCTGACTGTAAATGACAGTCACTGTATAATGGGTTTGTAGTAACCGGTTTTTTAGGACAGCCACAAATGCTTAATGATATTGTGACTGTTTCCTTTGACAGTCAGAATAGCATTAAATAAAATTCCAAAACTACATCGTTTCTTGCTCTATCTAACCCGCTAAAAATTTCCTTAAATTTTTTCACTCCCGCGTGTTCTAATCTGATATACTAAAAACTCAAAACCAATTTCCCCTAAAATTTTCTCCTCCCTCTCTCATCTCACCCACACCACTGCCATCGCCGCCACCATCTCTCTCACCCACAACCACCTTTGCTGCCACCATCTCTCTCACCCATAACCACCTCTCTGCTGCCACCATCAATCTCTCTCACCCACCTCCAGATCCAAGTTCAACAAACTCAAAGGTAAGGGCTTTTTTTTTTTTTTTTTTTTTTTTTTTTTTTTTTTTCATAACCACTATATTGTAATATTCTCTCTCAGCTTCTCACTCTTGCTCTTAACTTCTCAGCTCTCTCACTAATTTCTCACTTTCTCACTCTCGCTTGGACTCGGTCTCTAGATCTAGACCACAGAGCTGTGCCATCGTTCATCTGACCACGGAGGCACAAAACATAGACACAGCCGACTCTCATCTCCCTCGTTGACAGATACACAGCCGGCTCTTCTAATTGGACACTGGTATTCTCTGCTTTGTTTTGTCACTTTTTTTTTTTTTTTCTTTTCAGTCATCTCAAGACTTACTTTTTTGCTTTTTTGCTGAACACTTTTGATTTGTCTTTATCTGTTGGCTGTTTGTGATGGTGAATCGATGGGGGTGGGTGTAGTGAATAAATATGTGTGTTTGTCAAGGCTTAAATCTTAATGGAGGTTTGAATGGGTCAAAGATGTGGGGCTGGGGATTACTTTGATGACTTGGTGCACAATTTGGTCAAGGTCAACTTAAATAGCCTTAGCACAAGTTGGTTTATAATGGACCTCTTGCATTCTGGTGTCTTTGTTTAGTTGGCCTTTTGGAGTTGGCTGACTTGGTTTTGCTTGGTGATTTTTATTTTTTTTTTTATTTTTATTTTTTTATTGCATCTGCTTCTGTGTATTGGCTGTTGCTAGCTGTTGTTTTTTTGTGTGGCTCTAGTAGCTGCTGGGTTGTGCAAGGATTGCAAGGTCTTTGCTGGGTCTTTTATTTTAGGCTTTTGCCTTTTGAGTTGTATTTGTTGGTTTGTTTCATTAATAATCTTTCTATTCATCAAAAAAAAAGAAAAAAGAAAAAAAGAAGCATTTTTAGGTATCGTGATATTCATAGCCATTAGGAGGTGTGGGTATTTGAAATATTTCCTCCTTTGAATAAAATTATTTTTACTTATAAAAAAAATTCATAGCCATTAGAGGGTTATTCTTTTGAGTATAAAGGGAAAGGAAGAGAAACATGGATATTTTGTATATTGAGGTGTCTTGCTGGTTTTGATGCTGGTGGTCATTGCACTACTAACATGTCATGCTTTGTGTATCCAGTCAGTGGACCCAGAATTATCAAACTATGATGCTGAAGGTGCATGGCCCTATCTTATTGAACTTTAAAACCAAGAGGGTAAAGAGTTCACTGTTGCTTGCCTGCTTCTCTTCTTCTTTGTTTTTATTTTTATTTTTTGATAATGGAAGAAATATTATTAAGTAGAGAAGGAATTAAGGAGCAGCCCCATACATAGAGAGGGGCGGGTCTGCTTCTCTTTTCCTTGTTGCTCTCTACTTTCCACCACCCTCAATATTGGGTAAAGTTAGATGGGTAAAAGCCAAGAAAATATCTTGTGGCTTTGGGGCTTTGGGCAGTCCGCCCAATATATTTTGTCTCTGTTATCTCACCTTACACGTGGCCACATCTCCCCATCTTATGGTTTTTAAATTTTTTTTTCTCAATTAAATTATCAACCAGCAATGAGCTGGCGTAAATCCACTGCTAAAGAAAGTTCAGTGTTCTATTCTTTCCTCCATTGGAGACTGTGACTTCCTTTTTTTGCTCTCTTTACCCTCTTGGTCATATGAAATAGGCTTCCTTGCTTTTAAAGCATCTTGGGTTTCATTTATTTAGCAGAACAATCACATGAGAGACACACACTTGTACTCATCTGCTTATCTCACATGAAGTTACTCCTTTCAAGCTTTATATTTAGTATGTGTTATAGAAGTGTCCAGTTGAAGTGATTACAGTGAAGAGTGCTCTTTTGGGTTATTGAATCACCGTCTACATTTCTTGACCAATTGATAATATATAAAAAGTGAAGGTCTTGGCCATATATTTTTTTTTCTACCTAGGCTTCATTGGGTTCTGTTCAGCTTTTGTTTTCCCCAATGAAAATTTGACCTTTTTAGCTTCTCTGTTCCCTCTCTCTCTATCGAATATAATAGTATTCACATAATAGTTTGTCTTTGAATCTTGGACTTCACATCACTGAAGTGGTTGGTTGATTAGGTAATTTAGGTGGGAAGATTGTTAATTTCTCATGTGGGGAGGTACTTTCTGTTAAGTTTCAGATTTGTCTTAGACTCTTAGTGAGTGAAAACTTGTAGACTTCTAGTTCAAAATGGGAAAGCTAAGCTTTGGTAAGGTGCTAGACTGTTTTAGTCTTTCTTCTTGCTCAAGCTCTTGCTTCTGCATTAACACTTTGGAAACCCAAGATGAGTTTGAGAGCAAGCCATTGATAGCAAGTGATAAAAGCCAGTTACTGAGATTGAAAGATGTTGTTGCTGGAAACCAGACCTTGGCTTTTCAATTGAAGCCCAAGGTGAGGCTCTTTTTCTCTTAACTTCCTTTTAGTACTACTCTTGAGAGAGAGAGAGAGAGAAGAACTTGTTTTGGCCATATCCAATATAGTAGGAATTTTATTGATTTTCAGTTTGTTGATGATGAACTATGCAGATGGTGATGCTAAGGGTGTCCATGCACTGCAATGGCTGCGCAAGAAAAGTTGAGAAACACATCTCAAAGATGGAAGGTGTGTAAAAATGGTCTTTTTTATCTCTCTTTCTTTTTTAATCTCTAAACATTGCTAGATTAGCTATCAAGTCCTTGATTGAATTTGAAACTATAATACAATTTCTTTTACCACTCTTCAACAACATTTAAACATGTTATATTGTTAATATTTTTAAAACATGTGAGTAATGTAAATCTTTAGCTCTCTAAGCATGTAAGATGTAACTGATAACAAATATTTTTTTAACTTTTATTTTTTGGACTAGTAACAGGCCTAAAGATAAACAAAAATGATTCACAAAGATTAACCCTCTGCTATATCTAAAAAGTTTTTTTTATTTTTTTTATTTTTTTAAGTAAGAGTAAGAGTAAAAACAATAATTACAAAGGAAAAGAAAAACAGAGATTCAAGTGTATGAAAATGACCAACCCAAATTCAGTTTGTCAAAAATAGTTTTGCAACATGCAAACTAAAACGAAATGGTATACATGATACCAAGTCATTTAAACCTTTAGATTTTTTATGTTTAATCTTAATCATAAAATTGATGAGGATCCTATCCCAAAGAGTTCATCCAGTTAATCACACTAAATTTTGGTAGGCTTAACCATTTAGTTAAGGATATATGAAAATGACCATCCCAAAATAAAGTCCTAACCCCTTTCCAGAAACAGACCACTAAATTTTGTTTTATGTGCTCTGGCACTCAAGTAGAAACTTATACTTTAATACTTTTACAAAAAAACAGGAGCGGCTAAACCTAAGACACCAAAGTTCTAAGCAGCAGCCTTGTAGTCTCTACAATTTCTTTTTTCTCTTTATCTCCCCCATGTCTAAAATGGATAGGTGACTGGTGTTAGTTGCAGAATACCAACCAAATGTGGTGGTGTGTTCCAAACACTTTTCCTTGAGTCCCAATGTGTTGGTTTTGGGGTTGAAGACAACAGTAAAATAGAGGGTTGCACCTTGAAGTTGTTTGTTTTTGATAATTTAATAGTTGGGAGAAGGAGATTTGAAACCTGGAAATCCAACAACAAGAAGTGTTAGTTGACTTATAAAGCTCTTGGCTCAACTTGAAGTTTTTTAGTTATTGATGTTTGAGAGAGATAGGGTGCCTTAAAACATAACCATGCTCAAACCCACCAAGAGGTTGGTTTGTCTACATAAAACATGATTGAGTTATAGTTGTTTGAGAGAGGCAGTGTACCTAAATATGCTTATTTGGAAAGAATTTCATTTTGCTATGATTGATTGAGTTTATATAATAATTATATTCTTCACACTTTCCTCAGGTATTAAATTTTAATGTTGTATAAATATATTTTATGTATACATTTTTTTGTTATGGTTAGTCTTATTGTGTTGTTTAGTATAGTTACGAATATAAACTTATTAACTCATCATAATTTGTATTTAGGATGTTGGTACTCCTGATCAACAATCTCATCATGCCCAAAGATCATCTGGTGCATCTCATGAAATAGAACATTAGGGTAATGTTATTTTCTTATATTACTTGATTATATTGTTAATTACATATTTGGATGTGACGATGAGAATGATAGATAGATGACTTATTCTATTGTTTTTCTTTGTTACAGGTAATATAACAGTTTAGAGCGAATTGATGTTCTCTAATAGATTGAAGCATTAACAGTTTTAAGGCAAAGTTTGAGTTATGAGATTTTTTTGTGACATTAATGTTCAAGCGTTGTATTATTTTGAACTTAATTATGACATTGTATTAATTTGGGCATCTAGATATTTAGACTTGTTTTTTGTTGGGGCTATATTTTGATGGTAAATACTTATTGGAATTCTATTTGGAATTTTGATTATGACATACATTGTGTTAGTTTGCACATTTGATTGTGGTTTTGTGTTTGAAAATGTATTTTTTTTGGAAATTTGATTGTGGTATTGTATAGAGAAATTTGCTTATGGTGTATTGAACATGTTATTCAAAACATTTTAAACCACAATTTAAAAAAAAATAAAAATAAATAATAAACATATAGTGGCGGTTATAAACCGTCACAATAAACCCATAAATTTTTTTAAGAAGTGTATACTGACGGTTCCTAACCGTCACTATAGACTTATAAAGTTTTATTTAGGAAATCTATAGTGGCGGTTATAAACCGTCACAATAAACCCATAACCCATAATCTATAGTGACGGTTGTAAACCGTCGCAATAATAAAATTTTAAAGAATGGCTATTGAGTTGGGAAAGTGTATAGTGACGGTTTTAAAACGTCGCTATAACATATTTTTTCAGTGACGGTTCCCTAAACCGTCACTATACCTTATTGCGACGCTTAGTTTGCGACCCTTGGACTTATTTTTAGTGACGGTTTATCAAACCGTCACTATAGGTTTTTGATGTTTTAGTGACGGTTTTAGATGTTTATAGTGGCGGTTTTGACCGCCGCAATATGACATATTTCTTGTAGTGAAGTAACTCCTGATAAATTCTCACCGAACTAATGCTAATTTAGTTTATTCTTTCAACTTAATTATCACTTTGATTTGCATTAGCCACCCAAAAATATGAGCAATAAGATTTTTATTTTTATTTTTTTATTTTTTTGGGGCGTGGCCGCGGGGGGAATCAAATATGAAGCTCAATGTTAGCATATGTATATAACATTGTTATTATACTAGTCTAGGGTTTCCTATGTATTTACTATACTGTCCCTAGTTTAGGCCTATATATATTCTTTTAATTGTATATATTTAATCAGAATACTCAATACAAAAATTATTCTCTGCCTCTTTGTGCTTCTCTCTCTCTAAAGTTAACATGGTATCAGAGCCAAATTAAGTTACCACATGAGTAGCAGAATTGGCATGACTCAAGATATCTATAATCTATACTATAATATAAAACGGAAGCTTTTTTGACTTTTTGTTGACCTCTTAAATTTTAACACATCAGCTTTTGAGTGCTCACAATTTTCCATGTCATACTTATATTTTAATTTTAAATTTGGTTTATTTTTTTCTTCGATTTCCTTCCTGATTCTATTCGCTATAGGCTTCTTCTCTCTGGCTCCCGGCTTCTTCTTCTCTTTTTCTTTTTCTTTTAATGAGGTCGTAGTGCAAACAAACAAGCCCAATGATTCGAACCAAAAACCAAGTTTAGTTATTCCCTTTTTTCTTCTTTTTGGTAAAGTTTTGCTTTCTTTGACGACGGCTTCGTGCCCCTTTTTTCATCTAACAGTTCCATTTGCAGAATTCGAAAAGGATTCTTTTTTTGTTTCTCTCTCTCTTAGACACACCTTTTTTTTTTTTTTTTGAAATATGATAGAAATTCTAATCTAAACTCACACACACGTATATTTTTGAAGATCCCGGGGATCGAACCCACATCCTCATAGAGGGGGGCTTTTTGGGGAGGGGATTACCACTGGGCCGAATACCCAACCTACACATGTATATTTGAATGCAGTTTTGTAAATTTACAGGAAACACAATCTGCTATTCTGTTGATCTACTCTCATCGCAATTTGGAGTTTCGGACCACTCAGTGCACAGTTGCTCACTGTTTGAGACTTTGAATCTCTTTGGTTTCTCCATCTTAAAACTTTGACAGATGAAAAGTAGAAAACTTCTTGTGTGGCCAACATCTTTTTTTTTTTTGAGAATAGTGTGGCCAACATCTTACCACCTATCCCACCTTATTTTACACAGATTGTAATTTTGATTCTCTTGAATACTTGATTTCTATTGGGCTTGAACATGGACTTAAATATGGACGGGAATGGGCTTTGTTTAGTTTGGAAATATATCTATACTATAATGTAAAACCGAAGCTTTTTGACTTTTGGTTGACTTTATAATATTACGCCACATAAGCTTTTGAGTTTTCGTAATTTTACACCTCATTATTTTAATATATATATTTTAATTGAATTTAAATTTTATTCTATAATTAAACATCTCATTAGAATCTTAACATATTATATTTTCTTTAATAGAAATAATATATTATTCCATATATATAAACACAATCATAATAAATGCCTAATACTATAATATATTTTATATATAAACACAATAATAATAAATGTATTTTAATAATTATCAATTTTCATATTTAGATAAAATGTAAAAACAATAAAAATCATAGTTAGACCAATAATTTTTTAAATTTAATTTTAATTCATTTTCCGTGCATCGTACGGGTTTACGACTAGTTATAATGTAAAACCGAAGTTTTTTGACTTTTGGTTGACTTCATCATGTTGCGCCATATAAGCTTTTGAAATCTCACAGTTTTACACCTCATTATTTTAATATATATTTTCTAATTGAATTTAAATTTTATTCTATTATTAAACCTTCCATTAGAATTTTGACACATCATATTTTCTTTAATATAAGAATATATTATTCCATATATAAAACACAATCATAATTAATGTCTAATACTAAAATATATTCCATATATAAACACAATATAAATATCTTTTAATAATAATCATAATTATCAATTTTCATCAAGATTTTTAGAGTTCCTTTTTTTTTTTTTTTATGTATTTCATTTAATTTTGTTGCTGGCAATGGAGAAAGATGAATGGATTTGTTATAATGAAACCATGTGAGCTTGAAATGAGTTATAAAAATTATTTAGGTTTGATCATATAATCATGTGTCCATGTATTTATTTGTCATTCTTCTTATTTTAAGTATCATTTATTTTATTTTTGGATGGAAACATGATCCATATGGTAAATATAAACATGAATCGTGTTTTATAAAAATTGGACTATATTCAACTTATGTCCAAAAGAAAAATTACATTATATTAAATTTTAATTATCCTATGGTAAATACTTTCTTAGTTATTTTTTTTAAACCAAAAAGTAGAATTTATCCTAAATTTGATTCGTAAAGTCTCTTTATCGATTTTGCCTACAACATTTTGAACTACAAAAAAGAAAATAATATATATATATATATATATATTCATCAAAAGAAGTAAAATGAATTAAAATTAATTTAGATTTTATTTTCAATAATTTTCCTGTGTATCGCACAGGTTTGCGACTAGTATATATATATATAAGCACTCTTGGACAGGATTTTTGGGCTATGAGTTTTTGTTTGCGTTTTCCAATCAGTGGTGATATTCCCAACATTGAAAATATTTGAGATTACACTTGAAATCTTGAATAGGGATTAGAGAACATATAATACTGTGAAATTTTTTTAATTTGAATATGGTTTGTGGCTTGTATTTTTGTGGCAAAACAAAGAGAAGAAAAGCAAATGGAATAGTGCAAGGAGAAAGGTGCATGTGGAACTTTTCCACATAGCACACGTTTGTGCACTTGACTGCAATAGCACCATTCATGTAGAATTTTTTTTTTCCTTCTATTTTTTATATTTTTTATATTAATTATCAGTTAAATCTTTATTATTTTTATGATATTACAATATGAAATATAGAAATATTCTTTTTGTCTACACAATCATGATACGTATTTAAAAGATTAATAATAGATTTTAATATTAATGTGTTTGTTTTAAAAATGAAAAAGAAAAAAAAAAATTTCCAATATTTGTTTAGATCTCATTTTCAATAGTTTTCCCGTGCATTGCACGGGTTTGCTACTAGTATATAAATTAAAACTTGAAGCAGAGAGAAATTTTTTTCCCTCCTCCAAGCACTGCCACGTCATGATCCCTGCACCCACATACGTCCATGTCATCCTTCCCTATTTTTACTTTCTCTGTCACACGTATGTCTCATGTTAATTTCCAACTTCTCTCTCACACGTTCAGACTCTATCTCCACGGCCTCTATTTCAGAATTCTTATGCCTCCTCGCCTTCTTCTCTCCCTAACTCCCACGATTCATTAATCTCAACTACTCTGTGCTTCTTCTTTTTGAAACGCTAGCCAATTGAAACGGATTGATTTCTGCCCCTTTTGGAGTCCCGAATGCTACCGTTACTATTCCTTATTTTGTTGCAATTGTTTTAAATAGATCACCTCTCACTCCCCTGAATTGCTTGTAGGAACCCAAGGTGAGTTACTAATCTATCTTCCTCCCTGTTTTCTTCTTTTTGTTTCTTTTTCTTTTTTACTGTCAAATTGTTCAAATCTGGGCATATTAAATTTATTGGTTTGGTTTTGTTGCACGCTATCTATTTGGTGAAATTCCTTTGAGACGTGTTGTGGTGAATCTCAATATATATCTAATATACAATGTGTTTTTAGCTTTCTGTCTTTGATCTAAAGTTAAATATGATCAACATTACCACAAACAAATGAAAAAGGTCACAGGTTTTACTAATTTGTAATGAGCAGTATTGGGTATTTATAGTTCCTGCTAACAAATTTGGGCTTTTGGGCTGAGTGACAAAAAGCCCCAGCATATCGTCATCAAATCTTTTGGCATAATTCTCTCAGCATTGTCTACCATAATTCATTTTATTTGATTCCTCTCATGTCATCTCTGGATGAGGTCATTCTGGTAAACTATTCTTACTGTTGTGCTACTATTTGTTTATTCTATTGATTTACTAGGCAGATGCAAGGAATATGGCCTAAGTGATTTAGCATTTTTGTGCTGATATCAAAATTGTCTTTGTAAATATCATAGAAGGGCCCTTCTATATATATATATATAATATGTATGTGGTACATAGATGATAGTTCATTATTTTTGAGTTGGCTGGATGTCATTCCCTTCCTCCATGTGCTACGTTAGGGACTGTTTTTGTTTGGACCCTATGAGGCTAGCTATCCATTTGGTGGCATATTCATTCTGGCCAAATTTGTTTTAGCCATCCCATTTGAAGCTTTTTTATGTGGAAAGATCATAAGTCTTCCTGTAGATGACATGTTGTGATGTAGATCAAACATTCATAGCCATTTGTTTGGTCTGTGATGGAGGATTTTGGATTTTGGAGACAATCTAAAAGTGAATGTGTCCTGTAATGCTTTTGTCCTCATGTATTTGCTATGTCTACATCTGATAACGCACTATTTTCATAATTTAACAAATGAAGTAAAATGGTAAACATTCGTTCCTGTAATGAGTTGTACTTGTGGTGAGTTTGCCACTTGGCCTCACTTTCTGGATTTAGTTAGGATTCAATTCCTCTGTTTACTGTCTTTTTAGTTCTAACAATTAAATGTTGTGTGCCACATGTAAATAGTGGCCAACCTATCACCCTCAATGTGTTTAACAAAAACCTGAGCCAAACCAAAAAGGGGCTTGGGCATGAGGCCACTAAAACATTTTAGAAAATATCTATGTTGATCGTTGTTACCATTATTATGCTATTTCTTCCTAATCAAACACTAAGGCAAACCTTATTTTTTAAGGGCAAATAAGAATTATAGTCTCATGTATCACTTTCAGAGTATTATAATGTGGGAGACCTTATAAGGGGTGGGAGGCTTAATCTCTATGTTTGACATTAGGATGGTAGAAATATTATTATTTTCCTCTTTTTTTTTTTTAATCATTGCACTTAATTTTGATACTCTGGAATGGATGAAGACAACAACTTGGTACTAGCAAGCCGATTACTACATGGTTTCAGTTATAGCTAAAGACACTCATTGTGAAGCATTAGCTTTATGTTCGTTTCAAAATTTTGCAAATATTTTCTTAACTAAACCAAGTAACTCACTTTTGTAGGTTACACAACAAAAGCCACCAGTATTGTCTCTTAAGACTATGAAGTTGCTGCATCAACAGTTTAGAGCTTTGGCTTTTGTGAAATGGTGGCAAAAAAAAGGTAAGAGTGGATATTGATCAAATAACCATGTCTACTTTTTGTTTCTTTTAGGATGGATGCTTTGACATAATTTGCAACTTGTAATTTCCACTATTGCTATCTAGGCATGCAGCAAACTTTAGGTCACACATTGGAGCAAATGATGCAACCAATTTCTTTGACTTTGTATTACTGATTACTGGCCTACATGAATTTTCATTAGCTATCAATGGTCTTACAATTCCTGCTTGAGAAGAAATGCGGATTACCAAAGAGAAAATAAAGAATTGAGGCAGGGAGGAAACTTCTAAAGTTAGTTTGGAATACATGCACCAATGATAAAGGTTAATTTAAATTACAAAATGATGGATTTATTCTTTTTCCTACTGGCAGTGTCACCAACAACAATTGCCTACCCCTGATTTTAGTCATTTCATGATAAATTGAACTTACAGTCCTTTATTTATTCTTTTTTTTTTTTTGGCTGCTGCAATTCCATGTTTAATGGTGTTGTAAGGAGATCATGAATATTTTCACAGGTTGCTTATATTTTTTTTAGTCATGCATTATTTTAGATTTTGGAGGAAGCCCCACCAGTTTGATTTCCTCTAACAGAGAAGATTGGCTTCGTTGATGTTTTTACAGTCACACTAAGAAGTTGTTGGTTGGTAAGTGATTCTTTATTTTTATGTGAATCATGTTGACAAAATGTTGTATATTTGTGCAATATGTATACTTAGACCACTTCTATACGACATTTGTTGCTTTGGCTGTTGAACTCTAGGTTGGCTCTGTTAGTTGCTTAAGTCTAGCACATAAAATTGATATATTTGGATAATGGAAAACTGTTCTACAATAATCGCATCCCATATATCTACAGCTTAGTATTTATTCGTTTAGGTGCTTTAGCAGACTTCTCATGAAGATTCTTACCTTAGTAGGTTGTAGTCTTAGGAGGAAATTGTTTTGTTGGTTCAGATACAAGCAAGGCTGTAGTATCGAAAGACATAGAGGTCATAAGTATAAGCAGGTGTTTAAAAAATTTTAGATTTGGCATGCTGCAATATTTAATTGGCATCAATATATATTGAGGATTTTGCTTTCTATCCCAGTTTCCCTCCTTTCTATTTTTAACACTCTGATCAAGAAATTTATTGGCATTCGTCAACCTTCTCTTTTGCCTTATGCACAGGCCGGGGCATCCCACTTACCCAAGTTCATGAGTAGAACATGTAAATTGGGTAGATCATGTACATGATAGATGTTTCTCATTGATATGAGTTAACATTGCTCATATGTTGACCAATTACAATCATATGGCTTAGTGAAATATAAATCTTTTATTCAATGAAGAGACAGACGTGGCTATATTGAAGCAAATGAGAAAAGCTATATAGAATGGTCATGAGTATGCTCAAAGGGTTTTCTTTGTATAATGGAGGTTCCATAAGTTCTGTTGGAACTATATACGAAATACATGAATAATCCTATTCTGCCATCGTTTATAAAGACAACCCATATCATCGTTTATGACAGCAATAGGTGAAAAAACAAATCCTTCAAGTGGTTTAACAGATAATGTAATGGTGTAGCCTATCACTTGGATTTGGGTAATGAAATATAAACATGATGGAATCTCATTTATTATATATTTTTAGTTTTTCTACCATTTTTGAAATAATTGATATGTAATTTTTTAGTTTTCCTTTAATGTTTGATTTCATTTTCATTATAACCATATTATGATTGTACGATGTTAACCTTAGTCGTTTTCAAGTGATTATATATATAACAAAAACTTTTGTTAAACTATCCCGTGCATCGCACGGATTAGCGACTAGTGTTTATAATTAATGTGCAAGACAATAACCTAAACCTCCACCTTATCATCTGCTCCACAAGGAATGTTTTTGGGGTTTATTTTTATTTTTATTTTTTAAGGTTTATGAAACAGAAAGCTTGACGTTGAGCTCAAATCAACTCAAAAGCCCCTTTCAGCCCAAAACAATTATATATATATATAAATCTTCACCTTTTCATATAACACATAAAGAGAACGGTCTATTTGAGGAAATAAAGATGGTTAATTGAGAAACTGTTGAGTTTTAGAAAGTCAAATATAACTAAAAATAAAATCACAAGTTCATACATGCATATATTCTCTGTGCACGGCATCGAGAGGGAGAGAGGGGTAAAGATCAGAAGGTGAAACTGTTTTTTTTTTTAAATAACAGTTGTACGAGTTTTCTCTCCCTCTCTCTCTCTCTCTCTCTCTCTCTCTCTCTCTCTCTCTCTCTCTCTCTCTCTCTCTCTCTCTAAGAGATTGAGAGAGAAAACTTTCAACATTTTTTTTTGGAAGCCGCTGTCGATCTTCGCCAACGGCCTGGTCACTGAGTGGCCCCTATCTACTCGATTGTGGTAGATCTGGACCGTGGGTCTAAATCTACTCATAATCGAGTTTTTCTCCAGCTCCGTGGGTCTCAAACCACCGTAGGGCTCTCCTTGTAGCGAATCTCGACTTGTCATGGGTCTTTTTCTCGGTGTGCTCGCCGTTTGTTTCTCCTATTTGACCTTGTACCAGATCAGGTTGTTTTTTGTCTGTTTGTTGCGGCTGATGTTGGTGGGGTTTGTGGGTTTTGGTGTTGATGTTGGTGGTGTTGGTTTTGTGTTGGTGTTGGTGTTGTTGTTGTTCCTGTTTGGTGTTTGTTTAATCAACACTTCCTTGTGTTTCAAACAAAGACATTCATGATTCAAATCTCCATATAAATATCTGTTTTAACATGGTTTACATTGAAACCGTGTATTTTATCCAACTACACTCACTCTAGTGTTTTCTTGTTGGTTAACATGATTGAATCTGTAAAATTTATTTGATATATTGTAGATTATCGCCTGTTGTTTTTTGTTAAATAAGGATTTATCACATATGTTGATGATTCTTGAAAAGTAATTTTACAGATTCTTGATCAGTAATTTTTCACTTTATTTTTAATGAAAAGTAAAATCTCACGATTCTTGATCCGACTCTATAATAAGATTCAAAAGGCCCTCCTACCGATCCTATCTAGAATCCCACTTGTAACAACCTTGCTTTTAAGAGACAAAATTTATAACTCATACTTTTTTCTTTTTCTTTTTTCTTTTAACGCGGGTGTCTAGACCTCTTTAAGCACATGACTATTTCTTCAAGTGTATGTGGTCTTATTGTTCCACACATAGACACTAAGTAATTACGTAAAAGGAATCTCTTGAGGTGTCTTTAAAACTTTTGAACTCAAGACCTCACAAAAGGAATGCCTTTCAAGTTTTAAGTTTTTAACAAGGATACCACTCTTAACCTAAGGGGAGAAAAGTAATAAAGTTGTTGAATTTAATTTTGGTCCAAGCTAATGTCACGCACATGTCACTTCAATTAGAATAAACTAAAACTTAAAAAAGAAACAAAGGTCTTTCTTTTATTTTCTATTTGCAGGATAGCAAAGGTCTTTCATGATATGTTGTTATTGATTTTCCATTATGCATTGTTAAAGGTATAATGCCCTCTAATGTACTAATGTGAGAGTGGGTTTAATTAAAATTGATGGTAAAATTCATTATGCATCTAGGCCATTGATTTCGAATAAATTTAATGGTTAAAAAACAACATTCATTTATTGACCTCCACATCAACTATTCTCATTTAAAACAATTTTTTTCACTCTCTCTCTCCCTTGCTAAGCATGTCAAGACAAACAACATTCATTTATTGACCTCCACATCAACTATTCTCATTTAAAACAAATTTTTTTTTTCTCTCTCCCTTGCCAAGCGTGCAAGACAAACAACAATTATTATTATTATTTTTTTTTTTATATTTTTTTTTATATTATTTATTTATTTATTTTTTTCTTTCTAAAAGTAAAAGCCACTACACCTACCAGAAAATTTTCTAGTATAACTTTTTCCCATTTTCATTTTTCGAATGGTCTGTGTTTTCTTCACTTTGGGTTCAATAAAATAAATTTAGTTAATCTTTTGGATATTAGTACGTGGTCAGGTACTTGTATAATGATGAACTCAAGAATCTTTATTTTTTTTAAGCAACTCATGAATCTTTTATGTTTGCTGGGTTCGTGTGCTGCATTGTTTTGTCCCTTTACAAAAAATTCATTATCGGTAAAGTATGTTTTCTTTACACTAATTTCTCCCACTACATTATCCAAAAAAAAAAATCTCCATTCGAAAAATTAAGTAAATATAGCAATTGATAGTTGGAGGTACCACTATCTTATTAAACCATGGATGACCTGCTGCTACTTGCTATATATAGATCCAACTGGTCCACTTAGAATTTGCCAAATCAATAAAAATCCAACTCAGGTACACCTCACCTAATCTCTCTCAATGTCCCTTTTTACCCAGCAAATCTCCACAAGCTTGTTGTCTTTAGACACAAATGACAGATTGGGTTTCATGGCAGATTTTGAGTTTCCAACGTTAACTTTTGATCTAATAAATCAATTTGATCTAATAATTCATTTTGTACGTCATTGTAACAGAATTTAGACTCACGCACACAAACCACCACTGAAACAATTACTTAATTTTGAGGAAAATCCGCACCTCCAAATGATTATTAATGACTAAAGTTCAACATGAGATAAACAACTAGCAAAAGATAACATAATTACCATCAAACTCACACCAACGTTCTAGTGATAACAACCAGCTTGAAATGATAAACACAACTATACTATTTTAAAATCTGAGATACTAATGATTCCTCCCTCTTGCTTCTCAAAATCGCTCCTATTCCGGTTGGCCATGAATTTCCCCCAATTAAAACCCTTGTACCTTGCAGGATTCTTTTCATCGACCAATTCCTCCAGCGGCTTTACAAGGGTAGTGTGCGCAGGGAAAAAGAACAAGGGGATGGACATCCTTGATTTGGTAGAGTTAACTACCACTCTATGTTCAACACTCTTGTAGATGTTGTTCGTCCAGACCTACACAAACAAGGGACAAATTAAACCATGAATTTAGGAGCCAAAAACATAAATTTAGAAAAATAAATACAATTGAAACATTGAAATCATATGTCAACCTATAATATGTAACTAGTAATACCTGCATGCAGTCCCCGATATTAATGATGAAGGCCTCAGGAATAGGCTTAACAGGTATCCATGACCCGTCCGACTTTCTTTTCACCTCTAAACCCCCAACCTCGTCTTGGGCGAGAATGGTAAATGCATTGGGATCCTTATGCGGGCCAACACCAAGAGTTAGTTTGGGGTTAGGACACGTTGGATAGTTATTGACCAAGAGATAGCTTCCTTGGTTCTGGAAATAGTCATCCAGCCTCTCCGCTGGTAACCCTAAGCTGAGAGAAATTATGTGCAATAATCTGAGAGCCAGGGCTGATACCGCTTTCCCATACTCTTCACAAGTTTCCCTGCAAAACATAAATTTAACATAGTGAAGGGTCTTAGAGTTTCCAATTATTTATAACTGCTAACAGTTTTTGCAAATCATGCTTTTTTATTTATTTATTTATTTATTTTTTTATTAAACACAAAATTTGGATTTCGCATTTTTAAAATGTGTTTTTTACATGGTTTTAAAAACCGGACCGAAGAGAGAACCGGAAAAGGGAGTGGTTCCCGTATTACTGGTCCGACCGGGGTCGAACCGGTGATCGAACTGGTAACGTCATAAATAATTTAATTAATAATTTTAAAATTATATAAATAATTAAATAAATATATAAACAATTTTAGAAACTTCCAAACCAAAAATTATGTAAAGTTTCTAAGTGAGAAAGCTATGAACAAAGAAAGCTACAGAGAAAATAAAATGGAGGCTTCTCTTATTGAATATGAAAGAAGGATATTTACACATTATCTTACCAATATCATTTTTAAAGAATCGAATCGGATAGAACATCGGTTTCCGGTTGAACCGGCCGGCCCGGTCCGGTTTTTTAAACCATGATTTTTTACCTTCATAATGGGATTCCAAACGAGCACTTAATCTCTTTATGATAATCATGTCACATACAATCTTAACAAAACAAAAAATCAAATATTATAGTTCTCCAAAATTCCACGTACATTGCACCCACATATATATATATAGCATGGTACGTACCTAAAGCTGCTTGGGTGCTGAGGCCACCTGTTGCTTAAATTTCTTATTCCCATCTCTTCTAGTAGATGGGAGGCTGATACCTCTGTTGGATCCTGAGTGAAACAGATGAAAACTTCCTTCCAGTCCCTTACATTTTGGGTATGCTCGCTGTCATGGAAGCCAGTGGGGTTCAGCTCATCTCTCTTGATGAGTTTCTTCTGCTCCAATGGCTCTTGAAAGAAGTTGTGAGCCACAGTTTCCAATTTTTGCCTTAGTTTCTTGTCAACCCCATGGTTGATGACTTGGAAAAACCCCCAAATCTTACATGCTTCGCGTATCTCACTGATTAAGTTGACGTTGATGCTTGAAATGTCAAAGACAGGAATTTCTTTTGCATCAAACTCCACGTCCACCGAAAGGTTTGGCTGGTCTGCTAGGGGTTGCATAAACGATTCCGGAATGTCAGCCATGGTTGTGATGATAATTTGGAGCAGCTATATACTCTTTTGTTTTCAGAATTCCTCAGTATACTCTCCCTCTTGGCTTTGTATTTTATTTGCCATATGATCTTCAAATATATAGACTGAGAATTTGGGGTCTCCAATTAAAAATTGCTACCTCACCTCATCACATGTTTAAGTTTCAGACAATCACGGTCAGCAAAAACAAGAAGAAAAAAGTCAAAAAAATACAAAATAACATGGGGCTGTTTTTGACTTTATCATACGAATTTGTAGCTTGGCATGGGGAGTGCACTCGAGGCGCTTTGTGGTCAAGCTTTTGGTGCTGGACAAGTTTAGCGAGCATGGTGGCTGGATTTAAATGTCTGTACTCAAAACCAAAAATTAGTGGGGCCCACAACAATTTAGTTAGTTTGGTTGATGTATTCTGTTTTGGTACTCTAACATGGGGGCTGTTTGAGCATGTGTGGCGGCTGGATTTAAATACAGTTCTCTGTACTCAAAACCAAAATGAGCATGTTTGGTGGCTGGATTTAAAAATAGTTTTGCATATGAGAGAAATGGGGTTGAATGTTTTAAAGCCCCCAGTTCTCCCTACAAGTGAATGGAATTATGATGCTTTACGGCTTTTACTAAAACAAAGTTGAACTGGGTCTAGGTTGGGTGGCTTTTCAACGACTATTGTATTCCTACATAAGTAATAGAGCCAAATAGAACATATTCCACCCATCCCTAAGCTAAGGAGAATATGTTTTTTATTTTTAAAATTATAGAGAAAATATCATATATAGGTAGGCTTAGCTTGTACTAATAGAATCAGTACATGCATATTTAGAAGAAAAAAATAAATAGAATCACATGGTCTTCCCTGCCTTCTTCCATTAATTGATAATTTTTCAAAAGTATGATTCAAAATTTAAGGAAAAAAATAAATAGAATCACATGGTCTTCCCTGCCTTCTTTCATTAATTGATAATTTTCCAACAGTGTAATTCCAACTTTAAGTATGCCCGAACGAAAACAAAACGAAAAAAAGCATGGAGAGCTATTAATGTAAGCATTATGCACTTACTTAAAAAAGGAATGTAAGTGTATCAGTAAATGACGTAGAAATTGACGAGTAACCAATTCAATTATTCAACAAAAAATTAATGTCTGAAACTTAAACATGTGATGAGGTGAGCTGTCATGGGCGGCTGGAATGGTTAGATTATATAGCCGCCCTGCAGTCCAAAAACACGGCTGACAGACATGGAAGAGACCAGGCCAGAAAAGAGAATATCATGGACTGGTAAAATTATATTTTCCTTTTTTGGTGAGCTCTCATGGGCGGCAGGAATGGTTAGATTATATAGCCGCCCTGAAGTCCAAAAACACGGCTGACAGACATGGAAGAGATCAGACCAGAAAAGAGAATATCATGGACTGCTTTCAGTGTGGAGACCAAGATGTTAATAGTTTTAAGGGTAAAATTGTATTTTCATTTTTTGGTGAGCTGTCATGGGCGGCTGGAATGGTTAGATTATATTGCCGGGGATCTGGAATTATGGATCCCCTGAACTCCAAAAACTGTGCTGACAGACATGGAAGAGACCAGACCAGAAAAGAGAATATCATGGACTGCTTTCACTGTGGAGATCAAGAAGTTAGGTTTGCTGGGAGTTCCTATGATCGTCGTTACTCTAGCACAGTTTCTTTTGCCGGTCATATCAATGATGATGGTGGGTCATCTGGGTGAACTTGTTCTCTCTAGTACTGCCATAGCCCTCTCTCTTGCTTCCGTCACTGGTTTCAATCTTCTTGTAAGTGCCCCTTTCTGAGTTTTTGCTAATTATCCTTAATTACTTATTTTGTTTTCTTTCCTGGATCCTAGTTCAATCTCAACTTGGAAACATCAAACCTTACTTATTTCTTTCTTTCTGAGTTTTTGTGACTACCCTGGTTCTTGTTTGGTTTTATGTGATTTTTGCACCTTATATTGCAAATAAAACAATTCTATGGTTTGTACAACAATACTAATGCGAAGCGACAGTTTGAGGAAGATTTGGTGGCCAGGCTTTATTTTTTACCGATCAAAAAAAAAAAAAAAAATTTGTAATTTGGCTGTTTAATTGCTTTAGAAAATGATAATTCCAAAAATACAGATGAAACGTCCACGGAAACCCTTTTAATTTTCCAATTCGAATTTGTTTTGAAAAAGTCAGTAATAATTATTACATGTGTAAATAATGTGCTCTAATTGGGCAGTCATGGTAAAGAACACTATTTTTTTACTCTTCTTTTAGAATAAATAAGAAAAGCTTATTAATCCAAATTATTTTTAATGAAAAGGAATTTTATCAACAAATACATTGTACTAAAAAAAGATATTAATGATTAAATACCTCTGACTGGAACACATCGTTGTGGTAGGGACGTTTAGTAAACTAAACCAAACTTACCACTTCCATGCTATCAATTTGTTTATGAATCACTAAACATCTGTATAAGTTTCATCTTTGTTTTTCAGTTTTTGTGTGATCTATGTAATGATCAAATTGATGTCATAATGGCTTGTTCAATATCTGCACACTACTGCAACCACTTCAATTTATATTTATATAATACGATATGTTTTTACCATTCCATAACATTGCTTAACTTGTGATTTGGATAACATTTATGAATACTAGTGTAGAAAAGCATTTACTCAGAATTTGGATTAAATTTTATAATTATCGTCTCACTATCATATGGCAATGAGATCGACACTAAAAAAAAAAAAAAAAAATCAACTAGCAATGACATATATGGGTTTCATTAAGTTAGAGCTACTTAGAGTGGGAAATATATCTTCTCCAATAACCTTTGTATTGTTTGCTTTCTTGGTTGTCTTAATGCATAATATCGTATTTATAAAAAAAAATAATAATAATAAAGCAAGTGAGAGCTACTAGAAGATATGGGTGAAGTCATGCATTTACAAAAAATAAATTATATTGGACCTATACATTGTCTTTTAAATGTTCTAAAGACGAAATAGTATTAAATTTGTAGACCTATACAACTATATTGATGAACAAGACTTGAACTTATCTATTTTAAATAACCAAGTGGATTTTCCATTTTGTATTTGGCAAACAGTTTGGAATGGCAAGTGCACTGGAAACTCTATGTGGGCAAGCTTATGGAGCTCAGCAATATCAAAAAATTGGAATGCAAACTTACACTGCTATATTTTCTCTAATCCTGGTCTGTCTTCCTCTGTCTTTGATTTGGATCTACATGGGAAAGTTACTAATTCTCATAGGCCAAGATCCGCTAATTTCACATGAAGCTGGAAAATTCACAATTTGGCTTGTTCCTGCACTCTTTGCATATGCAATACTTCAACCACTCGTTAGATACTTTCAAATACAAAGTCTAGTCAAGCCAATGCTAATAAGTTCTTGTGCAATTCTATGTTTTCACATTCCTCTATGTTGGGTTTTAGTATTTAGGTCTAGACTTGAAAGGCTTGGAGCAGCTGTGGCTATTGGTATCTCATATTGGTTGAATGCGATTGTGCTCGGATTATACATGAAGTACTCTTCTACCTGCAAAAAAACCCTTGCTCCAATTTCTATGGAGTTGTTCCAAGGAATTGGGGAGTTTTTTCGCTTTGCTACCCCTTCTGCTATGATGATTTGGTAATTGCTTTCATTTCCTTATTTTGTAAAGAAAAGAGTTTCTTTGTTCATATTTAATATTGTTTTCCTTTGATGTGTTTATTCATTTTGGTGACTGTAGCCTCGAGTATTGGTCTTTTGAGCTTCTTGTATTGTTGTCTGGGCATTTACCAAATCCGAAACTTGAAACTTCAGTTCTTTCTGTATGGTAAGTTTTCTTGTAGAATTTTATATCAAGAACACTATGGATCTTCTACAACTTAATTTGAATTTTTTTCGATCTTTATGCACTACTAAGATTCATTCCTTAAAAACAATCTAATTGTTCTAGTATATTGTCTACTTTTCTTGATAGTCTCAATACGATTTCAACACTCTATACAATACCATCTGGACTTGGTTCTGCAGTAAGGTTTGATCAATGAAACCTATATACACATATATACAAGGACATTTATATATACATATTATTGGTGTTTATAATAATTAAAATTGCATATCTCTAATGATGTTTTCTCCTTTCTTTTTATTTAGTACTAGAGTTTCAAATGAATTAGGAGCAGGGAACCCACAAGGTGCTCGTGTGGCTATCTTTGCTGTGTTGTTTCTTGCAGTAACAGAGGCGAGTATAGTAGGCACAACACTTATTGCTCGCAGGCATATCTTTGGTTACACTTTTAGCAATGAGAAGGAAGTTGTGAACTATGTCGCATCCATGGCTCCTTTAATTTCTTTGTCAGTCGTACTGGACAGCATACTAGGGGTATTCTCAGGTCGAAAATTTCTCTTTTTTGCTAATGAGTATTGTCTACTAAAAATGTAAGTTTTTGTTGAGTTCTATCTGGTGTTTGTTAACTCAGGTGTTGCTAGAGGATCTGGGTGGCAGCATATAGTGGCTTATGTCAACCTCCCAGCATACTATCTCTGTGGAATTCCAATTGCTATAGTTTTGGGTTTCTTCACAAAATTAAAAGGAAAGGGCCTATGGATTGGAATACAAATTGGTGTTGCTATTCAGACAATTATGCTGTCTATTATAATTTGTTGCACAAATTGGGAAAAACAGGTCTATACTCCACTTTTATGTCTTGATGCTTTAGATTTTGGAGAATTTTTAGGGTAACTCTACCGTGGAGTTTTTAGAATCATAACCAACCATGATTAAATGAATGGTTTAGATTTTTCTATGTCATCAATTATTTAAATAATATATTTACTACAACTATTTTGATATCGAAAATGTGGCAAAGTCTAAACTATTTATTTAATCAGGAATTATTAGGATTTTTAAGAATTTCATGGTGAAGTAACTTTAGGAACTCTAGAAGATTCTATTAACTTGAGGATAATATTATTAAATTCTTAAAGTTATTCATTTTCTTCCATCTCTTTGTAGGATTGAATTTTCCTCTTTCTCGTAATTTTTTAAGGGGTTATTTATGTTGGGTTTTCTTGAAATTTTAGGCAAGCAAGGCAAGGGAGAGGATATTTGAAGGGAGACTTCCAAGAGATAATAATGTGAATGAGGAAGAAGGCAATGAGTTACTTCCAAAGATAAATGATGTGAGTGAGCAGATGAATGTTGTTACTTGTGAGGATTAAGCTAGATATTTTTATCGTGAATGCTCTAACTTATGAGGACTAAGCTAGTAGATATTTTTGTTATGAATGTAGTAACTTGTGAGGAACATTGCTTAAATGAATTAACTTATTATATAGCTTCTTTTTTTTTTTTTTTTTCCTCTCTCTTTTGTTGGTGGAAGATCAGAATAACTACAACCTGGTAACGCTATGGAATTTTGACAGGATTGTTATTATCTTTTACATTTTCCCAACAAATGGCCGTAGCACATACAATTCCTCAAAAATCACTCTTCTAAATTTCATGTGTGTAATTCTTAAAAAGCTTAAAATGATATGCCAAACGATTAAATACTGATTTCAACTTGGATTTAAGTTCTAGGACTCAGTAAAATCCTAAGTTTACAAACATCCAATCTAATTATGTATTTTCATATCACATTTTAAAAAATAAAGAAGTAGGTGGATCTATAATAAACAAAGCCTTACCCTTTTAACCATGGTCAAATTAGTTGGTGTGATCTACAATTAATGTGGCATATGTGTCGAACAAAAGTCAATTACTCAAATATGATTTTTTCATAAGTTGCACAATGCCATAGCCATCAACTCATTATCCTAGACTACATTGATTATCGTGGCTATTTGAACCATGCTATATCAAGATTCACAGATTTAATTAGATAAATTAAAACGACATATTTTGATCATGAATATTTCAAGAATGAAGAGAAAGCAACCTAATTTGAGAAATATTAGCAATATAGTGAATTATGATCATAAAGTATCAGGCAATAAGGTTGATTTAATTATGCATAATGAAAAATGTCAAATGCCACTAGAAACCTTTTTATGTTTCTCTTTTTAGTGAATTTTAGACCCAAGGAGAGGTGGAGGGGAAGATTCGAACTAGTGGCCGACGTATCATGAAACATGGTTTAGATTGTGTTACCTAAGAGTTCTTTATTCTTGTCAAACAACAACAATCTATAACAACTCACGGTTTAGACCGCCAATGTAAAAAATAAACACATAAAACTGAATATCTCTTGAAAGTGAAGGATTGTTTGTCTATGACTTATAAAATGCATAGTCAGGGGCACTTTGGCGTTGTGGGATTCAACAAAACTCATCCCACGATTAGGGTGTAATGTGTGTGTACAGAATGTATATATATGTGTGGATGCATGCATGTGTGTGTTCATGTGTGAACTTTCTGAGCTCCTTTGAAAAAGTTAGGTTTTGGGTGTGTCTAAAGTCTAAACGCAATACCAAAAAAGTAGGATAAATCTGTAATTTAGAGCTTTTAAGCATGCATTATAAATCTAGAATTTTAAAGTAATATTCACTGAAATTTACCAAACACGTTAGCAAAAGCTCTACTATTAGCTATTCTTTCTAAAGAAATGCTAAACGGGCACAAAGTATTAAAAAATTTGTTTTTTTATTGATTTGGAGAACTATACGTTGAAAATACCTAATAATTTTTCGTATCTTAACTCACTCATGAGCTCAAATTTGTTAAATAAAAAGAAAAAAAAAATGTTGATTTTATTATTTTATAATGTAATAAGTATGCATGTATGTATGTATTACTACTCAATGCCTTGAAGTCTGGTGAATCTTTGTTGATTCTTCTGTCCTCATTTTTTTGGCAACTAGCAAAGGTATACTGAATTAGAAATCTATGTATTTGTAACTGTAATCTATCTTTCGTATATACTTGTCTCAATTTGAATCCCAAAGTTTTTTTTTTTTTAAATTAAAGAAAAAGATTCAGTTGATAGCATCACTATTTTTGTGTTTGATATGTATAGCTTTGTAATATAGAAGTAGTAAAAAATGACATATTAATTAAGAAAATAACAAAAAATATGACTTCAGATAGAATAGAATGATATAAAAGAATACATATGGCCAACTATGACTATTTGTTCAAGATCCATAGTTGTGACCCCAAAATTTTGGGACTAATAAGGCTTTGTTGTTTTTATTTATATAGCTTTGCAAATTTCAATGTCAATCCTACAAAGATACTTGTTCATCAATGAAAGACATGAAATTTCCATGGTTTAGGTATGGGTTGGTCAGTCTCAGTCTCAGTCTTCATTTTTTGTTTTCTGTTCTCATAATTTCTCTACTGTAAACCAAATCATAACCATCCAAAGTGGATGATAGTTGTTGCTGTAATTACTAATGACTTACTTCTTTCTAACGGTCAAAGCTTATATTCTTGATCATACATTTTATAAGTATGTCATGTAATATAATTACTTCTATGATAAAGATGTAGCATACGTATTGAATAGATGTCTTATTTGTCAATGTTGATACCTTCACTATCTATATTCATATTTTGCTAGAACATACAGAGCCTAAATTTATTATACGAATTTGTAGCTTGGCATGGGGAGTGCACTCGAGACGCTTTGTGGTCAAGCTTTTGGTGCTGGACAAGTTTACCTGCTTGGTGTTTATTGCAGGAAATTGTACTATATTGATTATTCCTCAGTTATTCTTACTAGCCATCAATTTCCCTGCGCAGATGTTTGCTCAGTGTTTTTTGTTTTGTGTTTTTCAAATTTGTATTTAGGTGTTGTAAAAAATTGTTCTCAAAAACAGTATTCGAGTAGTTTTGAGAAAAAAAATTGTTTGGCATGTGTTTTCCACATATTTTCTAGTTTTGTTTTTATTAATTATTATTACTATTATTATTATTATTATTATTATTATTATTTTTGTTTGCAATAAAGAAACAGTAATCACAGGCACCCATCACCACCGGAATCGACCAAAACCCCCCACCACCACCGAGAGCCACCTCACAAACCCACCGAGAGCCACCCCGTAACCCACCCCGACCCACCACAACGCAAACCCCCACCGGAATCCACCAAAAATCCACCCCGATCCACTGCACAAAATCCACAAGCAAACTCAAAATCAACCAAACCCATCAAATGACCCACCGGCAACACCTAAAAATCAAGCAGATCTGGCAAATCGAGAAAAAAAAACCGAAAAAAAAAAAAACTGGGTTGTGGCAATGACTGGTCAAGAGATAGAGAGAGCCACCCCGCAACCCAAACTCGCGACCCACCGTGAGCCCACGCCACGCCGCCCCACCGCAACCCGTGCAAACCCACCAAAAATCCTCAACAAACCCATTGCTAACAGCCACCGTAAACACACAGCCACAGCCACAACTGCAAATCACAAATCTATACCCATAACCCCCAAAACAAATAGAAAATTTTTGCCCTAGATCTGATCGACGATCTTGAGCTCGAATGGCGGCAGACATCCTTCGCACGAACAGTGGAGATCACGAAGAGAGAGGGAGTCTGTGCTCACCTCGCCTCGCGATTTCCGTTGCCATCACCGCCGCATAGCCTCACCCTTGTCATTGCCGCTTAACTCGCATCGCCTCGCCTCCATCGTCACCGCCTCAAGCAGAGTCAGCCAGGTGAAGGGCGAAGTGAGAGAGAGAGATACGAAGAAGATGAGAGGTTTGAAAGAAGAAGAAAAAACAAAAAAATAAAAAAGTATTATTATTATATTAAACAGTAAAAGAGAAAACAACAAAATGTTGTTTTGCAAAATGTGGATTTGAGTATCAATTATACAGTGATTATATTAGAGTATAAAAACAGAATACATCAACAAAACAATCTAAATGTTGTGGGCTCCACTATTTTTTGGTTTTGAGTATAGAAAACTATATTTAAATCCAGCCACCAAACATGCTCTAATTTTTTGTTGAATAATTGAATTAGTTACTCGTCAATTTCTATGTCATTTACTGATACACTTACATTCCTTTTTTAAGTAAGTGCTTAATGCTTACATTAATAGCTCTCCATGCTTTTTTGGTTTTGTTTTCGTTCAGGCATACTTAAGAGCATCTTCAACACCTCTGTATTGAGCTCTGTATTCAGCTCTTCAAAAACCCAAATGTGTACAGTAGATTTTCACAAATGAAAAGCTACTGTACACTTTTTACAAATTTTTAGCCAAATAAAAAATTGTTTCTACCCACCTATTTAAGTCTTTTTTCTTTTTTTTTCCTTTCTTTCATTTTGCTTGATTTTTTCTCTCTCTCTTTGTTCTATGCTCTCCATCCAGTCGAAACATCACAAAACACAGACGCGAGAGAGAGCTGAGAAACAAAACCCTGCCATCGCCTCCGTTCTCTACCGTCGCCACCGCATCTGGGCTTGCCGATCTTAAAAACACTTAATGAGTGAACGACTTTATTTTTTTGAAACATCACAAAACACAGACGCGAGAGAGAGCTGAGAAACAAAACCCTGCTATCGCCCCCATTCTCTGCTGTCGCCACCACATCTGGGCTTGGGTTTGCGCCGATCTCTGCTTCGTGGGTCTCGGCCTACGGCGTGGGTCTCTGCTTCACTTGTTGTAGTTGTTGGGTTTTACATGCTTTTATTGTTTACATGCTGGTTGATTTTGGATGTTTGGTTTGCTGTTTGCAACTTGGTGGAGTGGTGGTTGTTGTTGGGTTTTGGATGGTGGAGTGGGTCACCGGAGTGGAGAAACAAAGAAGAAAAGAGAAATGAGGAGAGAGAAAAAAGTTTAAATAAAATAATAAAAATATTATTTTTAAAAAAATAAAGATAAAATAGAGAATAGTGCTGGAGTGAAGTTGAAAAAATGGCTCTCTACATGTGGAGAGTTCTTCACATGTGAAGATAAAATAAAGAGTAGTGCTGGAGATACTCTAAAGTTGGAATTACACTGTTGGAAAATTATCAATTAATGGAAGAAGGCAGGGAAGACCATGTGATTCTATAACAACCCAAGGAAAGCGCTAGCCACATCTGCGCTTATACCTCAAAAGGACTAGTCAAGTTACAATTGGGGCTCCTTGCAGTTGTTAATAAAGCCCAGTTCAACCCAATAATTGCCCGATATGGGACTCAGCAAACACACACAGTTATCAGAATTTGGGGCATCACAATCTCCCCCACTTAAATCTCTAACGTCCCCGTTAGGGCTCATATGTCTGAGCCCACACGGGATTACTGGGTTAGCTCTGATACCATTTATAACAACCCAAGGAAAACGCTAGCCACATCTGCGCTTATACCCCAAAAGGACTAGTCAAGTTACAATTGGGGCTCCTTGCAGTTGTTAATAAAGCCTAGTTCGACCCAATAATTGCCCGATGTGGGACACAGCAAACACACACAGTTATCAAAATTTGGGGCATCACAATCTCCCCCACTTAAATCCCTAACGTCCTCATTAGAGCCCATATGTCCAAGCTCACACGGGATTACTGGGTTAGCTCTGATACCATTTATAAATCTAAAAGAAAAGTTTTCTATGCTCTTAGCCTCTTACCTCAAGAATTCTTCAATTTCTCTTTTCTTGAAATCCTTCAAAATCTTGCCGTCAAATAGTGTTTATAGGTATTGAATAAAGTTTATAACTCTATTTATACCCTAATATTGCTAGGGTTACAACCTATTTATTTTTATTTCCACAAACTTCTTAAATAAATGATTTATTTGTATTTTTACCCCACAATTAAAATTACTAGGTTACCCACTTAAACAAAAACTCTTTTTTTTTTTAATCCTTTGGGATCGAGTATTACATTATTGTGATGCCCCAAATTCTGATAAATATGTGTATTTGCTGAGTCCCACATCGGGCAATTATTGGGTCGAACTGGGCTTTATTAACAACTGCAAGGAGCCCCAATTGTAACTTGACTAGTCCTTTTGTGGTATAAGTGTAGATGTGGCTAGTGCTTTCCTTGGGTTGTTACAATGGTATCAGAGCTTAGGTTATGATTCTGAAGAATTTATGAAGTTCAGGTTATGATTCTATAAACTTTATGGAGGTTGGTTATGATTTTGTAGACCTTGTGGAATTAGGTTTTGATTTGTAAACTTTGTGGAATTTAGTTTATGATTCTATAGTCTCAATGGAGTTTGGGTAGTGATTATGTAGACTCTATGTGGTTTAGGTTATAATTCAAAAGACCTTATGGTCAGTTTTGATTTTTATGGAAATGAGAAAATTCGTAGTATGAGAATGAAAAATTATTTGATGGTTGTTGTTCTGTTAAAAATAAATTTCAAATGTAAATTTTGTGGGTTCTTATAAGCAATAGATTTCGAATAGTGGTGGATTTCCATGTTAAGGTTTGATTTTCATTGAGTTGGATCATTATTATTGTTGGGTTTGATTTGCAGGTATTGACAGATAATTTATAACGTGAGACAGACATTTAACATTTTGGGGTTACATTTTGTGCTAGCAGAAGTTTGAGTATCTTATTAGTTTTGATAGAATTGGAATTTGTAACATCTTAGTATTATCTTATATTGAACGTGGGTTGAGATGCCACCATATAACATGAGACTTATGGACATTCCCAATGACATTAGCAACTATGGAGTTAGAACCTGTATGAACTTCTAAAGGTTAACTAGTCGCAAACCCGTGCGATGCACGGAAAAATTTGTATAAATGTATAATGTAGTTAATTTTGTCACAAACTTAAACAAATAAACTTAATTTCTATAGAATTCTAATCTTCATTATTTACATCAATAGTAAATCAGTAAGCATCAAAAGCCTGCAATAAGTTGAGCATTTGCTTTAGCATAAGTTGTCGTGTTATTAATAATTGCATTTTCCTTCTCCAATATTAGCCTTCCTCTCATGTATCTACAATTATAGATGTAGTAGACATCCATAACAAATAAAATATAAGTGAATAGCTTTAAGTGATTTATTATGTTGCATAAGCTAAAAGTCACTCTAACATCAAATGTTGATTATAGAAGGAAATACGTATTTACGTTGATAGAGAATCCAGCTCATTCGTAGTTAAATACCACAATGTTGGAGAGCTGCAACCCTTTTTTCTTGAAATTAAAAATAGAACTAAGATGAAGAACATATGCTTGTAACGATTTCCACACAGAGCAGTTGCATATATAATTTAAATGGAAGAATTTTTTTCTTGAACATAAAAAACATATGCTTGTACCTTTTTTATTTTTTTCTTTGAAACAAACCTCACTTGTTTTTTTGGTTCAAGGGAAGAGTTTTTTTAAAAAATAAAAATATTACCATGATGATGCCAATGGAGATATAGAACAATGGCATAAAGAAACGGGAAAGTGAGTGACTATATAATGCATCTCACAAATTTTCATCTAAACCACTGTAGCCACAGACAACTCTTAATTTAACGTTAAAGGGTAAGATAGAGTTCTTAATTACAACAACATCTTGAATTTTCACAACAAAGAGATTATTTTTAGTGAACAACCAAGTTAAAGTTCCTTTAAAATGTTTAGACGACTCCTACTATTTGTGTATTGATGTTCTTGCATTGACCAATCTGTAGTTGTAACTTTCAAGTATATTCACTTCCACACTAAAGGATAAAAATCTCAAAATATGAATTTATGCATGTTTTGTCTCGCATATGGCCATTCACAAATCACAACAACTTCAATCCCTTATAAGATTTTATTTTAGGTAGATCATTCCCGAAGTTCCTAATAACAAATATTGGAAACTTTGGTTCAAGCATTTATTCAAACACTATGAGAGGAATTGAGAACCCAAAGAAAAAGGAAAAAAAAAAACGATTTTCATAGGATTGAGAAACCAAATAAAATAAACTAAAAAATCAATTTTTTAATCATAATTTAGGAAATTCCTTGTAGTCATCTCAAAGAGAGATAGAAAGAGACAAAGAAGGTACCTGTGAAAGAGGTTTGATACCAAATTGGAGGAAATATACTCATAAAAACTGCTACCACTATAGTTTCATTTCTTTAGATGATGCACTAAATCTATTAATACAAACATATCCCAAAGAATCCAAAAAATAAAAAATAATAATCAAAACCACCTAAGCATCAAACAATTCTTAAAATGAATCAGATCATGCATATAGTATAAACCCAAAATTTTTAGAGGAACTTGAATTAGCAATTGTGTGAAAAAGACAACTAACAAAATAAAAAGACAACAGAGAAATTATCTTTAGCTTGTGGAAACCATTGCCAGCACGAAAGGAGATGTTACTCTGCGTCTAGCTCTCATCAAGCTTGAAATCCACATAAAGAACATCTAACGTCATAAACAAAACAAACCCATTAATTTCTATTAACTCACACACAAAAAAGTACTAATCAAAATTTTCAGGATTGGGAACCTGGGTTGATGAAATCTCTTTTATAAACCCCATGTCTATAAGACATCTAATCAAACAGGTAAGATGTCAGCAAACCATAAGCACTAACTTATAGGGAATACTGAAACGAATATTAAATGAAAACTTATATTTTTTCACTATGAACAACCTAAAGAGTATTGCAATAAAAAAAGGGAGGATCCCTCCAAACCAAAAAATGTATAGACATAGGTGTTAAGGGGAGTCAAAATAAAAAAGCTTTACTATGAATTTAAGAACCAATCCTGAATAAAACATATCAAAGCAAGTGAGAACATATCTTTAGGAATTTTATCAAAAAACTCATGAAGATGGCAGTAAGAAATTCAGATGTAAGACTTTCAATTCATCACTTACATTTAGCTTGATTCAAGATCGATATTCCTCTAAAAAATTGACTCTAGTTGCAGGAACAAAGCAAGCAAGCTCCTAGCTATGGATCATGATCAGCATGCATAGCATTGTGAGGAGTGGGAATTAGGGAGGATTGGTTGGAAGTGATTTATATAGTGATGGAGGATAAAGTTGTGCAGCAGTGAGTGTGCCCCTTGGTTGGAAACGTTTGAAGAATTGGGACTGTTACAAAACCGATTCATATCCATATCTTTAAATGTTGAGCAAGAGAAGATAAGGTTTAAATGAAGGAGACAAAATGGGTTGGAGTTGTGGTCTAATCACTAATTTAGCATTTATCTCCCAAAAAGAAACGTGATATAGTGGAGACTTGATAGGGTGGCATGATTAACATGGCAAGTGATATAGTGGAGAGGTGGCTTGATTAATATGGCAATCAATTTACATTTATCTAAAATCAATTAGCATTAGTTTGTAACAGAGAAAACCTCATGGGAGATGAAGAGGCGAGGTGAGAAAGAGAGCATATGAGAATAGTTAAGAGTAGGAGACATGGTGAGAGAAAGTGAAATAGAGTGATGGGTGAGGTGGAATAGTGTGGGTGTAGAGAATCTGACGTGATGGTGTTTAGGCGCGGTGCATTTTGAAATATTTTGCAATACATTATTTTATGGTCCATAAACAAAACTTATTGTGTTACAAAACTTGGGGAACAAAATTAATTCAATTTTATTAACATTTTGAATTGTCACATTAAATCCAAATTGTTAAAATTACATTGTTTGAGTGAATTGACAAATATTTAATTATTTACACTAAGTTAAATGCACAATTCTTTTTAATATTCTTGATTGCATGTAATTATATGCAATGCACGGGTGCTTTTGTATTATTATTCATCTTTGAAGAGAAAAAATATAAAATTTTTGGTATAACTTATCCAATAGTAAGGCTAAGCAAAACTATTTCATTCTCTACTAACTTCAATTTGTTTTAACAATCAAGCACTTTCAATGAATGAGATAATACATGGCCCCAAGAATGAATTGTCACAAATTCCAAATTTTTATAGTAAAATACAAAAAGAAATCATATGAACGATAAGAGTATATCTAAAGTTGTATGGGTACCACCATAATTCCATTTAAATAAGGTTGTACATGTTTAAGGTCAAGGTGACACAATACTCTTTCTATGAATGAAAACTAAATCAACGCAAGGCCAAGTGGGGTCTCGTTGCGTGTGTCAGGTCACCACCAACCACCAACACCACATTCACCCTCGATGGCAATTAGTAAGCACCGAAGGTGAACTTGTTTTGGCATATCTCAAATAGAATATAATGTATGCACTTCATACTAATAGGTAAATCACATCATAAAAATATAAGAATTTGTGCAATATATATATAATGTATGCACTCAATACCAATAAGAGAAATCCGCGAACCGTTATCAAAAAAAAAGATTGTGTTACATCACATCATTTAACATAGTATTCCAATGTACACCAACTCCTAGTCATACCCAAGCATAACATTTCATTGAGTAACCCAACCCAACTTTGATTCTTCGAAGCTAGAGTTTAGTTAAAAAATCAAATTTCTTAGTCTTCCTCTTATTGCGGAATATACAATTAAATTTGATTTTGAATATCCATTAGGATTAAAAGGAACCGAACACAAAATATGAATGAAGATCTCCTCCAATTCTACTCTACAAAATTCAGTATTAATTCCAAAATGATAAGTCAATTTCACATATAGGTCCAGCAAATAGGAAAAAAAAAAAAATTTAATTCCACAAAGAACAAAATCTCAATCAAATTCTAAATTCCAATATCATAAGTAATCAAAAACCTGTGCATGCTCAATAAAACCCTTCTTTTCGTCATTGTCATTCTAGAGCTTGACTTGCTTTGGGTATATATCTATAATACATATACATATGAGGTGGAAGATATTGTCTCTCCTTCTTTTAATTTTTTTTTTTATTTTTTTTTTGTATTGGTATGTGTAAGGATTGGAGAAGAAAATCAACTTCTTTCACTGGAAATAAAAAACACAGATTAGGAGAATACATTTAAAATATATATATATTCATGAAACAACCAAACAAAACATTTTAATATTAGAATTTTCCTCCATCTAATTTTTGTTTTTAGCTAGTCATGTTGCATGTGATGACAATACTCTCTCATCACATATATATCATCTTTTGTTATGTATAGAGAAAAACTTACTATAAAAAAAAACAGAACAGAGAAAAATAACCATGAAACTTGACCATGACCCATCTTGGACTGCCCCATGTGTTCACTTTCTTCTTGATTGCAAGCCTCAAATATTTGATTGTTGCGAATTCATCAACGGCTCACCGCCACACCTTCACACACTAATAGGGGAAAAAAAAAAACCAATCAGCTCGTCAAATAAGTATTAGCTTTCAAGTTTCAATAGATTTTTAGTTACATGCTTATTGAAATTCCAATGTGAGCAAGAGAGAGCGAGACTATGAGAGAATTAGAGAAAGCTAATTTCCAGATATGTTCATGGTGGTGCTATATAAAACGAAAACCAATAATAAATGGGGGAATTTAAATGGAGGAGTTGAGAAGACAATGAGTGGAGAAGTCAAGAAGCCTAAATGTTTTGAAAATTGAAACTCTTTAATCTAACGAAATCTATGAGGCAAACAAAAAGTCAATTATTGTTTTGAGACAAACAAAGTAATTGAGGCAAATGAAACGACACTAATGTTTTGAAATGGTGAGTTAAGTCACAAACCAAAATCTAGACGTAAAGATGTATATGAGAGGATTTTTAGGAATAATTTAAGAATGCAATAAAGTATAATTATTAATTATAATGTACTAAGAATTATGGAAGGAAAACAAATCGAATCATAAACAGCCATATAAAAACAATCCTTATATATACCAATGCACCTTTCATTGATTCGTGTGGTTTGTAATTTAAAATCACCCATTACAATGCATTAAGTTGAAAAGGCACATATATAACGTTATAGATTAGCTTTTATTAGGTAGCATTTATTGGCACATATATCACGCATTACAATGCATTGAGACGCATGAATATAACTGAAGAATTCAAATAGTTAATGGAGCCGGCAGTAATGGTACTGGGATTAAATGGGGAAGATGAAATTATGGGGGCATTAAACGCCATCCCCAAAAAAGGCAAAACAGAGAGGTTAAAAAATAAAAAAATAATGTGAGAGGAGGAGGCCGGCAAGTAAAATAGATGAATGAGAGTGAGTGTTGTGTGGTAGATGGAGAGTCCATGGAGAGAGAGGAAAAATTAATTAAATTGATTGTTGAATTAACTGTGCTATGTCTTGGCTATTAGTTCTTGTATGTAGATTATAGATGTGTGAGGTGGAATAGTATGTGAGCAACAAATCTGACGTGGCAAGCTTAGGGAAGGCCTAAAAATTAATTAAATTATAGATACTGGATTAAATGGGGAAGATGAAATTATGGGGGCATTAAACGCCATCCCCAAAAAGGCAAAACAGAGAGGTTAAAAAATAAAAAAATAAAAAAGGTGTGAGAGGAGGAGGCATGCATTAGAGAATTGAAGAGAGTGAAAATAGGATTGAATGAGAGAGAAAGATGAGTGTTGTGTGGTAGATGGAGAGTCCATGGAGAGAGAGGAAAAATTAATTAAATTGATTGTTGAATTAACTGTGCTATGTCTTGGCTATTAGTTCTTGTATGTAGATTATAGATGTGTGAGGTGGAATAGTATGTGAGCAACAAATTTGACGTGGCAAGCTTAGGGAAGGCCTTAAAATTTCTCTCAGCTTCGCCTTTTAATTTATATTATAGATTATAGATATTGTGTTATCACAATGTGATTCCTTGATTTGAGGTGATATGAACTTGGTGGATTGAATTTTTTTCAAAATGATGAGTACTGTGATGTTATAGGTTTTTTTGTAGGATGCGAAAGGTTTGACATGTAGATAATATAGGTTTAATTATAAGGGGTAGTAAGTACGTTCCTTGGGATATTGGACCAACTTTTAGATAATTTAAATAATTTTTTGGACAGCTTTAATTAACAAACTTACTATTTTCCAGTAGTTCACAGTAGTTATATGATGGAACTTTTCAAAGGTTAAGGTTTTGATTTTTGATATTACAGGTGTGATTTGGTTATTGAAAGATTTCAGTCATTCTAAAGTTTTTGACTCTTTTACCTAGCTAAGCCTAGAGTAATCTGTTGGAAATTTTCAAAGTTTGACACTTTTATGTAGTCATTGTTTCTTCAAAGCTTATACAAGTGGGAATTATAAGTTTATATTTGAAGGTGGAATTATGAAGGGCTAAATTGGTCTAATGAGTTAATTGAAAACATCATTGTGTTAGACTATAGTACCTAAAGGATAGATTCTAAAATTCCTTTTAGTCCCATATTATGATTATGTGTGATAGGGGAAATCTATAAGAGTGATATTAAGGTAGTGCATAGTTTGATACTTAAGGTCTCTTTGGAAAATTCTATATACAGGTACTCTGAGGATTAAAAAAAAATAAAAAATTATGAAGGTATGTTTTTCAAATAGTAAATGTTGTCTCCAATATAAATCTTATGTGAATTATACCTTCCATTAGTGGATCGATCTTATTGAGTATAATTAGGTTGCTTTGATGTTGGCTTTACAATGGTGTAGTCTTATCAACTCTAAAAGGAGAATAATTTTGATTTGAGGCATAAGGAGTGATGCTATCAAAATGAGAGGTATTGAAAAACTCAAATTGTGATTCAGGAACATAAAAATCAACAAAGCAATGTTAGAGATTATTCTTGAGTTTTTAGCATTCGACTTTAATTAGATATTGATGAAGGACAGTTGATAATATTTTCCTTCTCAAAACTTTAGGTATATTAGTGTATTCAATTTTAAAACTTTAGTAATTAGTGTATTCAATTGTAACTTTGTATCTTATAGTGGAAAATTATTAGAACTTATGAAGTTATATGGTATTAAAAGATTGAGGTTATTAGGCTTACTTTCTAGTAAGGTGAAAATTTGGGCTGTTTTATTTAGTAATCTAAAAAGTTTTCTGTTCATAAAGGTGACACAGGTGGACATTGTCCTTTCTAGCCAATCAACACTTAGAGACTATAATTCTATATTGTGAGGAACTCGATTTGTTTAAAGAGTTAAGCCTAAGTACTATCGTATTTGACTATCTAGAAGTTAGAGGTGATCTAAATATGGTTTAATTGCAAAAGATAATTTCTATGATTGAGGTATTCTATGACATGGACACCATATTAGTGCTTAAGTGAAATATGTAAGGAGACTTTGGATATCTTACCTAGTTACAAATTGTGTTATAGAAAATATATATGGATATATCATGAAACATTTTTGAGCTTACAAGAGAATGGAGACATTATTTAATCTTGAGGTACAGAATTATATGGCTGTTAGAGTTTAGTGATTTATGTGAACCTTGATAATCATGGATTTTCTTTTGTTATACTTTTGGAGACTCATTAAGATTTTTGATTTATTTGAGACTAGCCAATGGTAAATTACAGATTATTTGGATTATTTTTGAAAAATAGGTCGTATAATTTTTATTCGTTATGGAAGGGATTTAAAGAATTACTTTGGTAAAAGTTATGTGTATCTGAAGGATTTTTCACATTTTAGTAGTTTGTATACTGTGATGGATGAGTAAGGAAATTTTATTGACAGTATTAAATTTGTGGGATTAGAGTAGCGCAGTGGAAGTGTGATGTACTCGTTCAATTTGGAACGAATTCAGAGGACTGAATTCTTATAAGTGGGGGAGAATGTAATACCCGGTCCCAAAGGATAAAAAAAAAAAAAAGAGTTTTTGCTTTAGGTGGGTAATCTAATCAATTTTAACTGTGGGGTAAAAAGTACAAATAATTTATTTATTTAAGGAGTTTCTAGAAAATAAATAAATAGGTTGTAACCCTAGCAATATTAGGGTATAAATAGAGTTATAAACTTTATTCAATACCTATAGACACTTTTTGACGGCAAGATTTTGAAGGATTTCAAGAAAAGAGAAATTGAAGAATTCTTGAGGTAAGAGGCTAAGAGCATAGAAAACTTTTCTTTTAGATTTATAAATGGTATCAGAGCTAACCCAGTAATCCCGTGTGGGCTCGGACATATGGGTTCTAACGAGGACGTTAGAGATTTAAGTGGGGGAGATTGTGATGCTTCAAATTCTGATAAATATGTGTATTTGCTGAGTCTGACATCGGGCAATTATTGGGTCGAACTGGGCTTTATTAACAACTATAAGGAGCCCCAATTGTAACTTGACTAGTCCTTTTGGGGTAGAAGTGTAGATGTGGCTAGCGCTTTCCTTAATAAATATGTGTATTTGCTGAGTCCCACATCGGGCAATTATTAGGTCGAACTGGGCTTTATTAACAACTGCAAGGAACCCTAATTGTAACTTGACTAGTCCTTTTGGGGTATAAGTGTAAATGTGGCGAACGCTTTCCTTGGGTTGTTATAGATTCTATTTATTTTTTTCTTTAAATTTTGAATCATACTTTTGAAAAATCATCAATTAATGGAAGAAGGCAGGGAAGACCATGTGATTCTATTTATTTTTTTCTTCTAAATATACATGTACTGATTCTATTAGTACAAGCTAAGCCTACCTATATATGATATTTTCTCTATAATTTTAAAAATAAAAAACATATTCTCCTTAGCTTAGGGATGGGTGGAATATGTTCTATTTGGCTCTATTACTTATATAGGAATACAATATATAGTCGTTGAAAAGCCACCCAACCTAGACCCAGTTCAACTTTGTTTTAGTAAAAAGCTGTAAAGCATCATAATTCCATTCACTTGTAGGGAGAACTGGGGGCTTTAAAACATTCAACCCCATTTCTCTCATATGCAAACCCCCACGGCCCCACCCCAAGTTGGACTAAATTTAATACTGACGGTTATGTGATAGGTAATCCAAATATGGCACCATGCCAGGAGGGGGTCTTATTAGTGATAAGAAAGGCATGTGACAAAGATGATTTTCACAGGGCTATTGATATTACTTCAGAGTATTTCAAGACAAAACAGAGTGTTCAAGGCAGCAGTGCAGCAGCTACACACCCAGCAGCTCACGCTTATCATGATTATCTTATGCCAAGTTTATTAAGTCTGCTCTTTTAGAAGAATCTTAAGGATTTTGGCTCCATGAAACAACATACCTCAGTTATTGTTACAGGGCTTCCATGTTATTGGGTTTTGTTATAACTAATTTTAAATCACTAATAGCCTATAAATTCTCATACTGAAATTATGCTGCAATAATATTACACATTTTACATTAGATCTCTCTATATTTCTCTGTCTCCATTACTGTTCTCCATTCAAGTTTTCATTACTTCTATTGCTGGGCATTACACACCTGATAGTTTATTAAAGTCTTATTTTGAGGAGTGGGGGTGGCAATTTGGATGATCAGTCTCGTATTTTTATTGTGAGACAAATGTGCGTATACATTTTAGCCAAGGTTGATTATTGTCAACAAGACTGTAATTAGACATTGTTATACCAGTGTTTAATGTTATTATTTTCTTAAAAAATAATAATAATAAAAAATCATATGTTCTGCCTTTTGTTTTTCAGTTGAACTATCAAGTAATGGGCCCGGATCGACCTCCAAAACAAATTACTTAAAAAAATTACAAAAACATAGCTTAATAACCAATACCCTCAATAGCAAAATGGCTTCTTATTTTTTGTTCAAGTTTTCGTTGCGTTACAATCAGGTTTCTTTTCTACTTTTGAATAATGCATTCGATTGCCAAAAGAATTATGAGTGGTCCTATCCCCTCGTGACTTTTTTCTCCTTTTAATTATATATATATATATATATATATATATTATATATATATATATATATATATATATATATATATATATATACATCATAGAAAGATATAACTTTTCTAAGTGCAAAAACTTCAAATGATTTTAATCTTCTAATCACAAGGCTGCTCAAAGTGAAATATAAAAGTTGATTGTAATTTATTTAGTTGGTTTAAAAAGTAAAAATTCTAAATCTGACAAAGTAATTAAGAAATTGAAGATCTGATCAGATCATTCAAAGCTGTGTTTTATCAAATTGACAAACTTTGATGTTTGACCCCAAAATTAAATCAAGAAACAACAAGCACATTGAAATCACAAATAAATCACGATGACTACTTACATAGCCGCGTGCTACGGGGAAATAGAATAGCAGTCTAATTTAGCCACAAGTCTCGATTTTATGCATTAAAAATGTGGTGTTAACTGATAGCTCATAAGTCATAACGTACAACAAATACCCTCACACTTGGAAACTCCACCCCATTTTTGAAGATCTACTCCAACTCAAGCTGCATAATGGTATGCAGCTAACTATCAAGGCAGTCCCGCACCTCATCCTTACTGACACAAAAGAATTGGCTTTAACAGCCTGCCATCATTTTGTAACAGTTTCCAGTTTATCCTCGAACTTAAGTATGTAATTCCTTGGTGTATCTTTTTTACCTAGGTATCAAAAAAAAAAGTCATAACATAACATTAAATATGAGCAAACACCAACAATGAATTAAGTTATCTCCAATGCGTAAGTTAAAAAAGATTCCTTACAGAATAAAAACTTCGAAGTAATATTTACTCTCTTACTTCTATCAATCAATGCATGAGATCTCAATTTATACTAAACTTAAGTGACTTATTGGTTAATAGTGGAAATGGGATATTGGTCATCTCTTAAGCGAGAATCTCAGTAGTGACATCATTGGTTTGCTTGGTAAGGGCCTGTCTGCTCGAGAAGGTTCATGATTTTTGTTTTCCCTCGTATTGGAAATTATCTTGATGTAATGGTTGGGCTTAATTAAAAGGCCTTTAGTGAAATGTGATAAGATAGTTTCGGATGTAAGTTGATTTCTTTGCTTTTGGTTGATCCGTTCATTGAAGTGTGATGGTGTTTGTCTCAATTAACCATCTTATAATAAGGAAATGAGTTATAAAATACGAGAAAGGAAGTATAATCGCATGATTATTGGAACCAAGCTGTGTTGATATTATCATATTAATACATTTGATGTAGATCACAGGAAAGTGGCAGCTTTGATCAATTAGTTAGCTTCATACTATTAATGAAAATTTCTGAACGAATAAATTTTTGTTTGCTCTTGGTATCATGATGTATTGATGACTTATTGGTTTGATGACCAAATGAAACATACCAGATGATTGAGACGCAATAGCGTGTTTAATTACTTAATAATTTGTTGAATGCCTGAAGGGTAAAATATTTCACATGCGTACGTACATTCCAAAAAAAAAAAATTTCTGTTTCTCGGCAATACTAGATTATGCCAAGCCACTTGTAACACACTGTCTTTTTAATATTAAAAATGGATATAGCCACTAAGCACTGGTATGTTGCTTAGGCAGTAAGTATAACTGTATAAGAGAATCTCGACTTGCCGTGGGTCTTTTTCTCGGCGTGCTCGCCGTTTGTTTCTCCCGTTCGGCCTTGTACCGGATTGGGTTGTTTTTTGTCTCGTTGTTGCAGTTGATGTTGGTGGGGTTTGTGGGTTTTGGTGTTGTTGTTGTTCCTGTTTGGTGTTTGTTTAATTGACACTTCCTTGTGTTTTAAACAAAGACATTTATGATTCAAATCTCCATATAAACATCTCTTTTAACATGGTTTACATTGAAACCATGTATTTTTTCCAACCACACTCACTCTAGTGTTTTCTTGTTGGTTAACATGATTGAATCTATAAAATTTATTTGATATATTGTAGATTATCGCTTGTTGATTTTTGTTAAATAAGGATTTATCACATATGTTGATGATTCTTGAAAAGTAATTTTACAAATTCTCGATCAGTAATTTTTCACTTTATTTTTAATGATAAGTAAAATCTCACGATTCTCAATCCGACTCTATAATAAGATTCAAAAGGCCCTCCTACCGATCCTATCTAGAATCCCACTTGTAACAGCCTTGCTTTTAAGAGACAAAATTTATAACTCATACTTTTTTCTTTTTCTTTTTTCTTTTAACGCGGGTGTCTAGACCTCTTTAAGCACATGACTATTTCTTTAGGTGTATGTGGTCTTATTGTTCCACACATACATACTAAGTAATTACGTAAAAAGAATCTCTTGGGGCGTCTCTAAAACTTTTGAACTCAAGACCTCACAAAAGGAATGCGTTTCAAGTTTTAAGTTTTTAACAAAGATACCACTCTTAACGTAAGGGTAGAAAAGTAATAAAGTTGTTGAATTTAATTTTGGTCCAAGCTAATGTCACGCACATGTCACTTCAATTAGAATAAACTAAAACTTAAAAAAGAAACAAAGGTCTTTCTTTTATTTTCTATTCGCAGGTTAACAAAGGTCTTTCATGATATGTTGTTATTGATTTTCCATTATGCATAGTTAAAGGTATAATGCCCTCTAATGTAGTAATGTGAGAGTGGGTTTAATTAAAATTGATGGTAAAATTTATTATGCATCTAGGCCATTGATTGCCAATAAATCTAATTGTTAGAAAACAAGATTCATTTATTGACCTCCATATCAACTATTCTCATTTAAAACAAATATTTTTTTTTTGTATTATTTTTTTTTTTCTTACTAAGCATGTCAAGGCAAAAAACATTCATCTACGACCTCCACATCAACTATTCTCATTTAAGACAATTTTTTTTTTTTTTGCTCTCTCCCTTACTAAGCGTGCCAAGACAAACAACATTTTTTTTTTTTCTTTTTCTTTCTAAAAGTAAAAGCCACTACACCTACCAGAAAATTTTCTAGTATAACTTTTTTCCCATTTTCATTTTTTGAATGGTCTGTGTTTTCTTCACTTTGGGTTCAATAAAATAAATTTAGTTAATCTTTTGGATATTAGTACGTGGTCAGGTACTTGTATAATGATGAACTCAAGAATCTGTTTTTTTAAGCAACTCATGAATCTTTTATGTTTGCTGGGTTCGTGTGCTGCATTGTTTTGTCCCTTTACAAAAAATTCATTATCGGTTAAGTATGTTTTCTTTACACTAATTTCTCCCACTACATTATCCAAAAAAAAAAATCTTCATTCGAAAAATTAAGTAAATATAGCAATTGATAGTTGGAGGTACCACTATCTTATTAAATCCATGGATGACCTGCTGCTCCTTGCTATATATAGATCCAACTATCTTATTATTTTTTTCTTGGATTATTATTAACAATTTATAATTTTAAAGCCAAAGCAAATTGAAGACAACATGTGGGATGATGCCATTGAATGGATGCTCCAAAAGCTCACGGGAACTTCCCAAAAAATTAAAAGAAAAAGAAAAAAGAATTAGATCCTCCTATTCTTCCAAATTGAATAAATAAGACTCATAAATTGAATAAATAAAATCAACCATACACATATACATATTTCTATATATAGTTTCACAAAATTTGACTTTGTCATTTTCTTACTCAATAATAGCCCAATTCAGTACATGTTGCATATACTTATAAATTGGTCATCACTCAAAGGATCAAAGCCACAAAAAATCAATTCCTATGTTTCTTTTTTCCTAACATTTTTTTCCCAGCAACCAAACAGTACCAAAACCCAGAATTGAGAGACTCACTCAGTTCAGCTACATAGTGAGGCTGCTGAACATGGAACACACAAATCCTCTTGCCAGCAAAGTTCTGAAAATCCGAGGCTAGGCTAGAGAATCGTTCTAGGTATTTGGACTCGGTGTGAGTCACACTGAGTTAGAACAAAAGACCGGCCTAGGCGATTTCGTAAGCTAGTGTACTAGTACTACTATTTGATTAGTCTCTCCTGCTTTTTTGTCAAAACAGGGTTTTGCGTGTGAGTTACAATATGACTTAACTGGTCCACTCAGGTAAATAAAAATCCAACTCAGGTACACCTCACCTAATCTCTCTCAATGTCCCTTTTTACCCAGCAAATCTCCACAAGCTTGTTGTCTTTAGACCCAAATGACAGATTGGGTTTCATGGCAGATTTTGAGTTTCCAACGTTAACTTTTGATATAATAAATCAATTTGATCTAATAATTCATTTTCTGTGCCATTGTAACAGAATTTAGACTCACGCACACAAACCACCACTAAAACAATTACTTAATTTTGAGGAAAATCCGCACCTCCAAATGATTATTAATGACTAAAGTTCAACATGAGATAAACAACTAGCAAAAGATAACATAATAACCACCAAACTCACACCAACGTTTAGTGATAACAACCAGCTTGAAATGATAAACACAACTACACTATTTTAAAATCTGAGATACTAATGATTCCTCCCTCCTGCTTCTCAAAATCGCTCCTGTTCCGGTTGGCCATGAATTTTCCCCAATTAAAACCCTTGTACCTTGCAGGATTCTTTTCATCGACCAATTCCTCCAGCGGCTTTACAAGGGTAGTGTGCGCAGGGAAAAAGAACAAGGGGATGGACATCCTCGATTTGGTAGAGTTAACTACCACTCTATGTTCAACACTCTTGTAGATGTCGTTCGTCCAGACCTACACAAACAAGGGACAAATTAAACCATGAATTTAGGAGCCAAAAACATAAATTTAGAAAAATAAATACAATTGAAACATTGAAATCATATGTCAACCTATAATATGTAACTAGTAATACCTGCATGCAGTCCCCGATATTAATGATGAAGGCCTCAGGAATAGGCTGAACAGGTATCCATGACCCGTCCGACTTTCTTTTCACCTCTAAACCCCCAACCTCGTCTTGGGCGAGAATGGTAAATGCATTGGGATCCTTATGCGGGCCAACACCAAGAGTTAGTTTGGGGTTAGGACACGTTGGATAGTTATTGACCAAGAGATAGCTTCCTTGGTTCTGAAAATAGTCATCCAGCCTCTCCACTGGTAACCCTAAGCTGAGAGAAATCATGTGCAATAATCTGAGAGCTAGGGCTGATACCGCTTTCCCATACTCTTCACAAGTTTCCCTGCAAAACATAAATTTAACACAGTGAAGGGTCTTAGAGTTTCCAATTATTTATAACTGCCAACAGTTTTTGCAAATCATGCTTTTTTTTTTTCTTTTTTCTTTTTTCTTCGTCTTCTTATCAAACACAAAATTTGGATTTCGCATTTTTAAAATGTGTTTTTTACATGGTTTTAAAAATCGGACCGAAGAGAGAAACGGAAAAGGGAATGGTTTCTGTTTCACTGGTCCGACCGGGGTCGAACTGGTGATCGAACTGGTAACGTCATAAATAATTTAATTAGTAATTTTAAAATAATATAAATAATTAAATAAATATATAAACAATTTTCTAAACTTCCAAACCAAAAATTATGTAAAGTTTTTGAGTGAGAAAGCTATGAACAAAGAAAGCTACAGAGAAAATAAAATGGAGGCTTCTCTTATTGAATATGAAAGAAGGATATTTACACATTATCTTATCAATATCATTTTTAAAGAATCGAACGGATAGAACATCAGTTTCCGGTTGAACCGGCCGGTTTGGTCTGGTTTTTAAAACCATGATTTTTTACCTTCGTAATGGGATTCCAAACGAGCACTTAATCTCTTTATGATAATCATGTCACATACAATCTTAAAAAAACAACAAATCACATATTATAGTTCTCCAAAATTCCACGTACATTGCACCCACATATATATATATATATATATAGCATGGTACGTACCTAAAGCTGCTTGGGTGCTGAGGCCACCTGTTGCTTAAATTTCTTATTCCCACCTCCTCTAGTAGATGGGAGGCTGATACCTCTGTTGGATCCTGAGTGAAACAGATAAAAACTTCCTTCCAGTCCCTTACATTTTGGGTATGCTCGCTGTCATGGAAGCCAGTGGGGTTCAGCTCATCTCTCTTGATGAGTTTCTTCTGCTCCAATGGCTCTTGAAAGAAGTTGTGAGCCACAGTTTCCAATTTTTGCCTTAGTTTCTTGTCAACCCCATGGTTGATGACTTGGAAAAACCCCCAAATCTTACATGCTTCACGTATCTCACTGATTAAGTTGACATTGATGCTTGAAATGTCAAAGACAGGAATTTCTTTTGCATCAAACTCCACGTCCACCGAAAGGTTTGGCTGGTCTTCTAGGGGTTGCATAAACGATTCCGGAATGTCAGCCATGGTTGTGATGATAATTTGGAGCAGCTATATACTCTTTTGTTTTCAGAATTCCTCAGTATACTCTCCCTCTTGGCTTTGTATTTTATTTGCCATATGATCTTCAAATATATAGACTGAGAATTTGGGGTCTCCAATTAAAAATTGCTACCTCACCTCATCACATGTTTAAGTTTCAGACAATCACGGTCAGCAAAAACAAGAAGAAAAAAGTCAAAAAAATACAAAATAACATGGGGCTGTTTTTGACTTTATCATACGAATTTGTAGCTTGGCATGGGGAGTGCACTCGAGGCGCTTTGTGGTCAAGCTTTTGGTGCTGGACAAGTTTAGCGAGCATGGTGGCTGGATTTAAATGTCTGTACTCAAAACCAAAAATTAGTGGGGCCCACAACAATTTAGTTAGTTTGGTTGATGTATTCTGTTTTGGTACTCTAACATGGGGGCTGTTTGAGCATGTGTGGCGGCTGGATTTAAATACAGTTCTCTGTACTCAAAACCAAAATGAGCATGTTTGGTGGCTGGATTTAAAAATAGTTTTGCATATGAGAGAAATGGGGTTGAATGTTTTAAAGCCCCCAGTTCTCCCTACAAGTGAATGGAATTACGATGCTTTACGGCTTTTACTAAAACAAAGTTGAACTGGGTCTAGGTTGGGTGGCTTTTCAACGACTATTGTATTCCTACATAAGTAATAGAGCCAAATAGAACATATTCCACCCATCCCTAAGCTAAGGAGAATATGTTTTTTATTTTTAAAATTATAGAGAAAATATCATATATAGGTAGGCTTAGCTTGTACTAATAGAATCAGTACATGCATATTTAGAAGAAAAAAATAAATAGAATCACATGGTCTTCCCTGCCTTCTTCCATTAATTGAAATTTAAGGAAAAAACATAAATAGAATCACATGGTCTTCCCTGCCTTCTTTCATTAATTGATAATTTTCCAACAGTGTAATTCCAACTTTAAGTATGCCCGAACGAAAACAAAACGAAAAAAAGCATGGAGAGCTATTAATGTAAGCATTATGCACTTACTTAAAAAAGGAATGTAAGTGTATCAGTAAATGACGTAGAAATTGACGAGTAACCAATTCAATTATTCAACAAAAAATTAATGTCTGAAACTTAAACATGTGATGAGGTGAGCTGTCATGGGCGGCTGGAATGGTTAGATTATATAGCCGCCCTGCAGTCCAAAAACACGGCTGACAGACATGGAAGAGACCAGGCCAGAAAAGAGAATATCATGGACTGGTAAAATTATATTTTCCTTTTTTGGTGAGCTCTCATGGGCGGCAGGAATGGTTAGATTATATAGCCGCCCTGAAGTCCAAAAACACGGCTGACAGACATGGAAGAGATCAGACCAGAAAAGAGAATATCATGGACTGCTTTCAGTGTGGAGACCAAGATGTTAATAGTTTTAAGGGTAAAATTGTATTTTCATTTTTTGGTGAGCTGTCATGGGCGGCTGGAATGGTTAGATTATATTGCCGGGGATCTGGAATTATGGATCCCCTGAACTCCAAAAACTGTGCTGACAGACATGGAAGAGACCAGACCAGAAAAGAGAATATCATGGACTGCTTTCACTGTGGAGATCAAGAAGTTAGGTTTGCTGGGAGTTCCTATGATCGTCGTTACTCTAGCACAGTTTCTTTTGCCGGTCATATCAATGATGATGGTGGGTCATCTGGGTGAACTTGTTCTCTCTAGTACTGCCATAGCCCTCTCTCTTGCTTCCGTCACTGGTTTCAATCTTCTTGTAAGTGCCCCTTTCTGAGTTTTTGCTAATTATCCTTAATTACTTATTTTGTTTTCTTTCCTGGATCCTAGTTCAATCTCAACTTGGAAACATCAAACCTTACTTATTTCTTTCTTTCTGAGTTTTTGTGACTACCCTGGTTCTTGTTTGGTTTTATGTGATTTTTGCACCTTATATTGCAAATAAAACAATTCTATGGTTTGTACAACAATACTAATGCGAAGCGACAGTTTGAGGAAGATTTGGTGGCCAGGCTTTATTTTTTACCGATCAAAAAAAAAAAAAAAAAATTTGTAATTTGGCTGTTTAATTGCTTTAGAAAATGATAATTCCAAAAATACAGATGAAACGTCCACGGAAACCCTTTTAATTTTCCAATTCGAATTTGTTTTGAAAAAGTCAGTAATAATTATTACATGTGTAAATAATGTGCTCTAATTGGGCAGTCATGGTAAAGAACACTATTTTTTTACTCTTCTTTTAGAATAAATAAGAAAAGCTTATTAATCCAAATTATTTTTAATGAAAAGGAATTTTATCAACAAATACATTGTACTAAAAAAAGATATTAATGATTAAATACCTCTGACTGGAACACATCGTTGTGGTAGGGACGTTTAGTAAACTAAACCAAACTTACCACTTCCATGCTATCAATTTGTTTATGAATCACTAAACATCTGTATAAGTTTCATCTTTGTTTTTCAGTTTTTGTGTGATCTATGTAATGATCAAATTGATGTCATAATGGCTTGTTCAATATCTGCACACTACTGCAACCACTTCAATTTATATTTATATAATACGATATGTTTTTACCATTCCATAACATTGCTTAACTTGTGATTTGGATAACATTTATGAATACTAGTGTAGAAAAGCATTTACTCAGAATTTGGATTAAATTTTATAATTATCGTCTCACTATCATATGGCAATGAGATCGACACTAAAAAAAAAAAAAAATCAACTAGCAATGACATATATGGGTTTCATTAAGTTAGAGCTACTTAGAGTGGGAAATATTATTATCTTCTCCAATAACCTTTGTATTGTTTGCTTTCTTGGTTGTCTTAATGCATAATATCGTATTTATAAAAAAAAATAATAATAATAAAGCAAGTGAGAGCTACTAGAAGATATGGGTGAAGTCATGCATTTACAAAAAATAAATTATATTGGACCTATACATTGTCTTTTAAATGTTCTAAAGACGAAATAGTATTAAATTTGTAGACCTATACAACTATATTGATGAACAAGACTTGAACTTATCTATTTTAAATAACCAAGTGGATTTTCCATTTTGTATTTGGCAAATAGTTTGGAATGGCAAGTGCACTGGAAACTCTATGTGGGCAAGCTTATGGAGCTCAGCAATATCAAAAAATTGGAATGCAAACTTACACTGCTATATTTTCTCTAATCCTGGTTTGTCTTCCTCTGTCTTTGATTTGGATCTACATGGGAAAGTTACTAATTCTCATAGGCCAAGATCCGCTAATTTCACATGAAGCTGGAAAATTCACAATTTGGCTTGTTCCTGCACTCTTTGCATATGCAATACTTCAACCACTCGTTAGATACTTTCAAATACAAAGTCTAGTCAAGCCAATGCTAATAAGTTCTTGTGCAACTCTATGTTTTCACATTCCTCTATGTTGGGTTTTAGTATTTAGGTCTAGACTTGAAAGGCTTGGAGCAGCTGTGGCTATTGGTATCTCATATTGGTTGAATGCAATTGTGCTTGGATTATACATGAAGTACTCTTCTACCTGCAAAAAAACCCTTGCTCCAATTTCTATGGAGTTGTTCCAAGGAATTGGGGAGTTTTTTCGCTTTGCTACCCCTTCTGCTATGATGATTTGGTAATTGCTTTCATTTCCTTATTTTGTAAAGAAAAGAGTTTCTTTGTTCATATTTAATATTGTTTTCCTTTGATGTGTTTATTCATTTTGGTGACTGTAGCCTCGAGTATTGGTCTTTTGAGCTTCTTGTATTGTTGTCTGGGCATTTACCAAATCCGAAACTTGAAACTTCAGTTCTTTCTATATGGTAAGTTTTCTTGTAGAATTTTATATCAAGAACACTATGGATCTTCTACAACTTAATTTGAATTTTTTTCCATCTTTATGCACTACTAAGATTCATTCCTTAAAAACAATCTAATTGTCCTAGTATATTGTCTACTTTTCTTGATAGTCTCAATACGATTTCAACACTCTATACAATACCATCTGGACTTGGTTCTGCAGTAAGGTTTGATCAATGAAACCTATATACACATATATACAAGGACATTTATATATACATATTATTGGTGTTTATAATAATTAAAATTGCATATCTCTAATGATGTTTTCTCCTTTCTTTTTATTTAGTACTAGAGTTTCAAATGAATTAGGAGCAGGGAACCCACAAGGTGCTCGTGTGGCTATCTTTGCTGTGTTGTTTCTTGCAGTAACAGATGCGAGTATAGTAGGCACAACACTTATTGCTAGCAGGCATATCTTTGGTTACACTTTTAGCAATGAGAAGGAAGTTGTGAACTATGTCGCATCCATGGCTCCTTTAATTTCTTTGTCAGTCGTACTGGACAGCATACTAGGGGTATTCTCAGGTCGAAAATTTCTCTTTTTTGCTAATGAGTATTGTCTACTAAAAATGTAAGTTTTTGTTGAGTTCTATCTGGTGTTTGTTAACTCAGGTGTTGCTAGAGGATCTGGGTGGCAGCATATAGTGGCTTATGTCAACCTCCCAGCATACTATCTCTGTGGAATTCCAATTGCTATAGTTTTGGGTTTCTTCACAAAATTAAAAGGAAAGGGCCTATGGATTGGAATACAAATTGGTGTTGCTATTCAGACAATTATGCTGTCTATTATAATTTGTAGCACAAATTGGGAAAAACAGGTCTATACTCCACTTTTATGTCTTGATGCTTTAGATTTTGGAGAATTTTTAGGGTAACTCTACCGTGAAGTTTTTAGAATCATAACCAATCATGATTAAATGAATGGTTTAGATTTTTCTATGTCATCAATTATTTAAATAATATATTTACTACAACTATTTTGATATCAAAAATGTGGCAAAGTCTAAACTATTTATTTAATCAGGAATTATTAGGATTTTTAAGAATTTCATGGTGAAGTAACTTTAGGAATTCTAGAGGATTCTATTAACTTGAGGATAATATTATTAAATTCTTAAAGTTATTCATTTTCTTCCATCTCTTGGTAGGATTGAATTTTCCTCTTTCTCGTAATTTTTTAAGGGGTTATTTATGTTGGGTTTTCTTGAAATTTTAGGCAAGCAAGGCAAGGGAGAGGATATTTGAAGGGAGACTTCCAAGAGATAATAATGTGAATGAGGAACAAGGCAATGAGTTACTTCCAAAGATAAATGATGTGAGTGAGCAGATGAATGTTGTTACTTGTGAGGATTAAGCTAGATATTTTTATTATGAATGTAGTAACTTGTGAGGAACATTGCTTAAATGAATTAACTTATTATATAGCTTCTTCTTTTTTTTCCCTCTCTTTTGTTGGTGGAAGATTAGAATAACTACAACCTGGTAGCGCTATTGAATTTTGACAAGATTGTCATTTCTTTTACATTTTCCCAACAAATGGCTGTAGCACATACAATTCCTCGAAAATCACTCTTCTAAATTTCATGTGTGTAATTCTTAAAAAGCTTAAAATGATATGCCAAATGCTTAAATACTGATTTCAACATGGATTTAAGTTCTAGGACTCAGTAAAATCTTAAGTTTACAAACATCCAATCCAATTATGTATTTTCATATCACATTTTAAAAAATAAAGAAGTAGTGGATCTATAATAAACAAAGCCTTACCCTTTTAACCATGGTCAAATTAGTTGGTGTGATCTACAATTAATGTGGCATATGTGTCGAACAAAAGTCAATTACTCAAATATGATTTTTTTCATAAGTTGCACAATGCCATAGCCATCAACTCATTATCCTAGACTACATTGATTATCGTGGCTATTTGAACCATGCTATATCAAGATTCACAGATTTAATTAGATAAATTAAAACGACATATTTTGATCATGAATATTTCAAGAATGAAGAGAAGGCAACCTAATTTGGCAAATATTAGCAATATAGTGAATTATGATCATAAAGTATCAGGCAATAAGGTTGATTTAATTATGCATAATGAAAAATGTCAAATGCCACTAGAAACATTTTTATGTTTTTCTTTTTAGTGAATTTTAGACCCAAGGAGAGGTGGAGGGGAAGATTCGAACTAGTGGCCGACGTATCATGAAACATGGTTTAGATTGAGTTACCTGAGAGTTCTTTATTCTTGTTCAACAACAACAATCTATAACAACTCACGGTTTAGACCCCCAATGTAACAAATAAACACGTAAAACTGAATATCTCTTGAAAGCGGAGGATTATTTGTCTATGACTTATAAAATGCATAATCAGGGGCACTTTGGCGTTGTGGGATTTGACAAAACTCATCCCACGATTAGGGTGTAATGTGTGTGTACAGAATGTATATATACGTGTGGATGCATGCATGTGTGTGTTCATGTGTGAACTTTCTGAGCTCCTTCGAAAAAGGTCAGTTTTGGGTGTGTCTAAAGTCTAAACGCAATACCAAAAAAGTAGGATAAATCTGTAATTTAGAGCTTTTAAGCATGCATTATAAATCTAGAATTTTAAAGTACTATTCACTGAAATTTACCAAACACGTTAGCAAAAGCTCTACTATTAGCTATTCTTTCTAAAGAAATGCTAAACGGGCACAAAGTATTAAAAGATTTGTTTTTTTATTGATTTGGAGAACTATACGTTGAAAATACCTAATAATTTTTCGTATCTTAACTCACTTATGAACTCCAATTTGTTAAACAAAAAAGAAAAAAAAAATGTTGATTTTATTATTTTATAATGTAAGTATGTATGCATTACTACTCAATGCCTTGAAGTCTTGTGAATCTTTGTTGATTCTTTTGTCCTCATTTTTTTGGCAACTAGCAAAGGTCTACTGAATTATAAATCTATGTATTTGTAACTGTATCTTAGTTTGAATCCCAAAGTTTTTTTTTTTTTAAATTAAAGAAAAAGATTCAGGTGATAGCATCACTATTTTTGTGTTTGATATGTATAGCTTTGTAATATAGAAGTAGTAAAAAATGACATATTAATTAAGAAAATAACAAAAAATATGACTTCAGATAGAATAGAATGATATAAAAGAATACATATGGCTGACTGTGACTATTTGTTCAAGATCCATAGTTGTGACCCCAAAATTTTGGGACTAATAAGGTTTTGTTGTTTTTATTTATATAGCTTTGCGAATTTCAATGTCAATCCTACAAAGATACTTGTTCAGCAATGAAAGACATGAAATTTCCATGGTTTAGGTATGGGTTGGTCAGTCTCAGTCTCAGTCTTCATTTTTTGTTTTCTGTTCTCATAATTTCTCTACTGTAAATCAAATCATAACCATCCAAAGTGGATGATAGTTGTTGCTGTAATTACTAATGAGTTACTTCTTTCTAATGGTCAAAGCTTATATTCTTGATCATACATTTTATAAGTATGTCATGTAATATAATTACTTCTATGATAAAGATGTAGCATACGTATTGAATAGATGTCTTATTTGTCAATGTTGATACCTTCACTATCTATATTCATATTTTGCTAGAACATACAGAGCCTAAATTTATCATACGAATTTGTAGCTTGGCATGGGGAGTGCACTCGAGACGCTTTGTGGTCAAGCTTTTGGTGCTGGACAAGTTTACCTGCTTGGTGTTTATTGTAGAAAACCTACCACCGAGCCTCTGAGCCAAGATCCGAGCCATCGAGCCGAGATACGAGCCAATCCGAGTTGAGCCAAGATATTTGAGTTATTCTATTGTTACCAAACTCAAAGGCTACATTAAAAATTACACCTTGAGTTTGATGGGGAATGTTAAGGAATCCCACATAGGTTAGATAGGAGAGTTGTGTTAGTAGTCCTATGTATAAATAGGATACCTTCACAACACATTGTAAGTTTGTAACCATCCAAAATATCATACAAAGAGAATATAATAAAGATGTAGCACGTTGGCTACATCCTGTGGACGTAAGCTCACATAGCCGAACCACTTGAAAAACCTTAGCCTCCATTCTCTTCCTCTCTTTCTCAAACTCTTTCATATTCCATTATCATTAGATTTAGGTTTTCTACATGGTATTAGAGCCCTAAAACTCTCATGAGTATCTTGGATCCATTTTTTGCTTCCGCATCTCAAAAAAAATCTCAACGATCCCTTTTTCACTCTTTTTTTTCTTCCGCACCATTTCACAAATAAATCCAAAAATAAAAAATAAAAACTACCCATCCCAAATCTTGGCTTTTCCGAAAACTGATCACAAACATCAGACGCACGATTCATGACCGGAAAAATCCTTGTTTTCCGATCAGATTCTGAACCTCCACGCCCCGCCACCTGCGGCCTAAAGATTCGGAAAGATCTGCCACGCGTTTCAACATGCGCCATCGACCAAGCTTTAGATCCATATCTTCCAAGAGCGGATTTTAGAAATCAACAACACATATCCGTATATCGGAGGCCGATTTGTTGAATGGAACAAAAATCAAGTCGATCCGATGTATCACGCGCCTTCACGCGCTATTGGAATTTCCTGCCGTCCGATCCACTCGCCCCAGTCTCAGCATGCGCCACACGCGCCTCTAGCTTCTTCCTGCCACGTGTCGATCATCGAGTGGAGCCACGTCATCCTTACCCGACCCGCGTCCGAACTAGATCCGTGACCTGCTCTGTTTGTTTTGTACAGTGGGTTAAAAAAAAAAACAAATCAAATTTCAAATTTTAAAATTGAAAAAAAAAAAAAAAAAAAAAAAAAAAAAAAAAAAAAAAAAAAAAAAAAAAAAAAAAAAAAAAAAAAAAAAAAAAATGCAAAAAATGGCAGAGACCATGAAAAGAAAAAAAAAAAAAAAAAAAAAAAAATCCTTTTATTTTCCTTTGTATGCCTTTTTTTTTATTTGCAATATTCAAAAAAAAAAAAATCAAATTTCGAATTTCAAAATTCGAAAATTCAAAAAAAAAAGAAAAAAAAAAAAAAAAAAGAAAGAAAACTGGCATTGACCAGTAAGAAAAAAAAAATTTTGAATTTTGAATTTTGAATTTCAAAATTCAAAAAAAAAAAAATTTGTGGGATATACTTTTTTGATTTTATCTTCATAAGCCGAGATCGAGCCAAGCCATCGAGCCACTGAGCTGAGATCCCAAACCAAGACCATTTCAAGATCCAAGCCTCTGAGCCACCGAGCCGCCGAGCCATCGAGCCATGATCCGACCAAGCCAAGCCAAGATCGAAGTCCCCAAGCCAAAATCCAAGCCACCAAGCCTTTGAGCCGAGATCCGAGCCATCAAGCCGAGATACAAGCCAAGCCAAGTTGAGCCAAGATATTTGAGCTATTCTTTTGTAAACAAACTCAAAGGTTTCATTAAAATTACACCTTGAGTTTGAGGGGGAATGTTAAGGAATCCCACATAGGTTAGATAAGAAAGTTGTGTTAGTAGTCCTATGTATAAATAGGACACCTCACAACACATTGTCATCATCCAAAATTATATCATACAGAGAATATAATAAAGACGTAGCCCATTGGCTACATCATGTGGACGTAGGCTCACATATCCGAACCACTTGAAAAACCTTAGCCTCCATTCTCTTCCTCTTTTCATCTCTCTTTTATATTTTCAATTCTCATTAGATTTAGGTTTTCTATATGGTATCAGAGCCCTAAAGCTCTAACGAGCAACTTCGATCTTTCTGCTTCCGCATCTCATAAACCCATCAATCCTATCCCTTTCCACCATTCAAAAAAAAAAAAAAATTTCCTCCCACGCACAGCCACTACAAAGCTTCAGATCCATTATCTTCCAACCCAGTTCAACCAACCACTACCAAAAAAATAAGAGATCTTCCATCAATCTACAAAACCGAGGAAAAATCGAGCAGATCCAAGCAGACATGCGCCCCCACGTGCGGCAACTATCCTCGGAAACATTCACCGCGCCGCCGAAGCTACCAAGTTCCAGATCTACAGCATTCAGGCATCGATCAACAAAAAGGAAACCACAAATTGGTAGATCGGCGGCCGATCTACTCACCACCGCAAAAAACGGTGAAATCGGAGTGCACACCTGCCTCCATGCGCCTCTCAAAGTTTAGGCATTCCGATTCATGCGCTCCGAGTCTCACATGCGTGCCACGTGCCGAAATCAATCTTGTTTGACCCGCGGTTCGACCCGTGTTTCTCTTGACCCGATCCGCAACCCGGTCTATTATTCGACCCGTTTATGATCCGCGGCGCCAACCACTGCTGATGTCGAAAAAAAAAAAAAAAAGGGAAAACCATTTGTGGGATATATATTTTGATGAGCCGAGATGGAGCCAAGCCATCGAGCTACTGAGCTGAGATCCCGAATCAAGACCATTTCAAGATCCGAGCCTCTGAGCCACTGAGTTATGATCCGAGCCATTGAGTCATGATCCGACCAAGCCAAGTCGAGATCTACTTTAAGCCAAAATCCAAGCCACCGAGCCTCTGAGCCGAGATCTGAGCTATCGAGCCAAGATACGAGCTAAGCTGAGTTGAGCCAAGATATTTGAGCTATTCTATTGTTACCAAACTCAAAGGCTACATTAAAAATTACACCTTGAGTTTGAGAGAGAATGTTAAAGAATCCCACATAGGTTAAATAGGAGAGTTGTGTTAGTAGTCCTATGTATAAATAGGACACCTTCACAACACATTGTAACCATCCAAAATATCATACAAAGAGAATATAATAAAGATGTAGCACATTGGCTACATCCTGTGGACGTAGGCTCACATAGTCGAACCACTTGAAAAACCTTAGCCTCCATTCTCTTCCTCTCTTTCTCAAACTCTTTCATATTCCGTTATCATTAGATTTAGGTTTTCTACATTTACATGCAATGCTCATGGATAATTCCTTGGGTCACCTACATCATTCTCTTCCCAATTTACATCGTTGCTACTCCAATTCTAAAGCTTCTCGGGCATGAAGATGATGTATCTGATATTGCAGGAAATTTTACTATATTGATCATTCCTCAGTTATTCTTACTAGCCATCAATTTCCCTGCGCAGATGTTTGCTCAGTGTTTTTTGTTTTGTGTTTTTCAAATTTGTATTTAGGTGTTGTAAAAAATTGTTCTAAAAAACAGTATTCAAGTAGTTTTGAGAAAAAAAATTGTTTCGCATGTGTTTTCCACATATTTTCTAGTTTTGTTTTTATTATTATTATTGTTGTTTTTGTTTGCAATAAAGAAACAGTAATCACAGGCACCCATCACCACCGGATTGACCAAAACCCCCCACCACCACCGAGAGCAACCTCACAAACCTGCCGAGAGCCACCCCGTAACCCACCCTGACCCACCACAACGCAAACCCCCACCGGAATCCACCAAAAATCCACCCCGATCCACTGCACAAAACCCACAAGAAAACTCAAAATCAACCAAACCCATCAAATGACCCACCGACAACACCTAAAAATCAATCAGATCTGGCAAATCGAGAAAAAAAAACCGAAAAAAAACTGGGTTGTGGCAGTGACTGGTCGATAGATAGAGAGAGCCACCTCGCAACCCAAACCCGCGACCCACCGCGAGCCCATGCCACGCCGCCCCACCGCAACCCGTGCAAACCCACCAAAAATCCTCAACAAACCCACTGCAAACAGCCACCGTAAACACACAGCCACAGCCACAATCGCAAATCACAAATCTATATCCATAACTCATAAAACAAATAGACAATTTTTGCCCCATATCTGATCGGTGATCTTAAGCTTGAATGGCGGCGAAGATCCTTCGCACAAACAGTGGAGATCGCGCAGAGAGAGGGAGTCTGTGCTCACCTAGCCTCGTGATTTCTGTTGCCATCACCGCCGCATAGCCTCACCCTTGTCGTTACCGCTCAACTCGCATCGCCTCACCTCCGTCGTTACTGCCTTGAGCAGAGTCAGCCAGGTGAAGGGCGGAGTGAGAGAGAGAGATATGAAGAAGATGAGAGGTCTGAAAGAAGAAGAATAAACAAAAAAAATAATAAAGTATTATTATTATATTAAACAGTAAGAGAGAAAACAACAAAATGTTGTTTTGTAAATGTGGATTGAAGTATCAATTATACAGTGATTATATTAGAGTATAAAAACAGAATACATCAACCAAACAATCTAAATGTTGTGGGCTCCACTATTTTTTGGTTTTGAGTACAGAAAACTATATTTAAACCCAGCAACCAAAGATGCTCTAATTTTTTGTTGAATAATTGAATTAGTTACTCATCAATTTCTATGTCATTTACTAATACACTTACATTCCTTTTTTAAGTAAGTGCATAATGCTTACATTAATAGCTCTCCATGCTTTTTTTGGTTTTGTTTTCGTTCAAGCATACTTAAGAGCATCTTCAACACCTCTGTATTGAGCTCTGTATCTCCACATGTGGAGAGCCAATTTCCAGAATGAGTGTTCCAATAGCTCTGTATTCTACTGTACACTTTTTACAAATTTTCAGCCAAATAAAAAATCTTTTCTACCCGCCTATTTAAGTTTTTTTTTTTTTTTTTTTTTGCTTGATTTTTTTTTTCTCTCTTCGTTCTCTGCTCTCCATTCTGCTCTCAATCCAGCCGAAACATCACAGAACACAGACGCGAGAGAGAGCTGAGAAACAAAACCCTGCCATCGCCGCTCTCTGTCATTGCCGCCGTTCTCTGCCGTCGCCACCGCATCTAGGCTTGCCGATTTTAAAAACACCAAACGAGTGAACGACTTTATTTTTTTGAAACATCACAAAACACAGACGCAAGAGAGAGCTGAGAAACAAAACCCTGCCATCGCCGCTGTTCTCTGCTGTCGCCACCACATCTGGGCTTGGGTTTGCGTCGATCTCTGCTTTGTGGGTCTCGGCCTACGGCGTGGGTCTCTGCTTCACTTGTTGTAGTTGTTGTTGTTGTTGGGTTTTACATGCTTTTACTGTTTACATGCTGGTTGATTTTGGATGTTGGGTTTGCTGTTTGCAGCTTGGTGGAGTGGTGGTTGTTGCTGGGTTTTGGATGGTGGAGTGGGTCACCGAAGTGGAGAAACGAAGAAGAAAAGAGAAATGAGGAGAGAGAGAAAATGTTTAAATAAAATAATAAAAATATTATTTAAAAAAAAAGAGATAAAATAGAGAATAGTGCTAGAGATGTTCGAAAGTTGGAATTACACTGTTGGAAAATTATCAATTAATGGAAGAAGGCAGGGAAGACCATGTGATTCTATTTATTTTTTTCTTTAAATTTTGAATCATACTTTTGAAAAATTATCAATTAATGGAAGAAGGCAGGGAAGACCATGTGATTCTATTTATTTTTTTCTTCTAAATATACATGTACTGATTCTATTAGTACAAGCTAAGCCTACCTATATATGATATTTTCTCTATAATTTTAAAAATAAAAAACAATTCTCCTTAGCTTAGGGATGGGTGGAATATGTTTTATTTGGAGGGATTTTGCTCAATAGGTTGATTTTAAAAACAATTTTGCAAAAAAACACTGTTTTGAAACTAATGAGGTATTTAGCCTTGTCTCTAGTAGAGACGAGTTTCACATGGAACTCGTCTCTACCAGAGACGAGTTTCACATGGAACTCATCTCTACCAGAGACGAGTTCCATTAAAAACAGTATCGCGTGGCATTTTGACGTGAAAAAATTTGAACAGTTGGAACTCGTCTCTTGTAGAGACAAGCTACACAAAATTTTTTAAATTCCCCTACCTCTGGCGCGAACACGCACATTATTATAAAAAAAAAATTGGCTGGAACTCGTCTCTGCTAAAGACGAGTTCTATTTAAATTAAGAAATCTAATTCGCATTCGCGCATTAAAAAAAAAAAAAAAAATAATTTGGCTGGAACTCGTCTCTAGTAGAGACGAGTTCCATGTGAGTTCAATGCCTGAAGGATGCAAGTGTGTAACTTGCATTCACCAGCCAATTGATGAATCAAAGCGGTTGAAACAGGGTAAACATTCAAGGGTATTATCTCGATTACTCAGTCCTTTGGAAGTCAAGCAGATTATGAAAGCAGAGAAAGAATGTTCTGCTAATCAGCTTCGGCAAGAATAGCTTCTTCCTCTCTCATCTCAGTATTCTCCCTCATCTCAACGACTCTCTCATCTCGCGAAGACCCACGACGGTGAAGGCCCACGAAGGGCAGATCTGAGACCCATGAAGGGCGGCAACGAGACCCACGACAGCAAAGGTGAGCAGAGAGGGCTGTGACGAAACCGCCTAAAAACTCTGCCACCAAAATCACACTACAACAACGCCAAAACACCCAAACAGAAAGAGAGTTTGCCGTGTTTGTGTATAATTGAGGACTTGAGGTGGTTGGGTTCTGAGATTCGAGACCCACGAGGCAAAAATCACAAACCCACACCCACAAACCTCAACTCCTCAACCTACAATAACCACCACAAAGCTCCATCAAAACCCAGAAAAACTATAAACCCACCAAGCTCTCTTTCTCTCTCTATTTCTTCGATCTATGGCTTTATCTCTCTGTTTTTTTTTTTTCTTCTCCGACCACTCGATTTGAGCTTTTGACAAGCCGATCTGCTCCTTCCTCCAGCCGATCTATGTCTCCGTTTTTCTCATTTGTTGTCGATATGTGGGTATGCCGCTGGGTTATGATTTTTTTTTTCTTTTCTAGCAATTGTGTTATGGATTGTGGGTTTGTGATTTTTTCCCCTTCCTCTGTTTGATTTTTTCTTGGTTTGTGATTTTTTTTCTTCATAGCTTTGTTTGTGGGTGTGTGTGACAGGAGGGAGAAAAACCAGATAGAATCATAAGTTCAAACTTAAATTTCACTGGGAAACTAAACCCTGATGCGAGCAACGGGAATACTGAGACCGAGAGAGTAAGAGAGAGAAAGAGTTTTTAGCTTTTCGAGTTTTGAGAGTTTCAGGCGGGAAGATGATATTTTTGTCATTTTAAGTGAAACTCGTGTCTTCTAGAGACGAGTTCCAGCTGGATCTTCCTTCTCCTTTCCAATTGCAGACGTGGCAAAAAAGCAAAAATTTAAGTAGAACTTGTCTCTGCTAGAGACGAGTTCCAATTGGAACCCGTCTCTTCTAGAGACGAGAAGGCTTTTTCCCTCATTTGTTTTGAAACAGTGTTTTCTTGCAAAATAGTATTAAAAATAATATTATTAAACAAAAAAAATCGTTCTATTTGGCTCTATTACTTATATAGGAATACAATATATAGTCGTTGAAAAGCCACCCAACCTAGACCCAGTTCAACTTTGTTTTAGTAAAAGCCGTAAAGCATCATAATTCCATTCACTTGTAGGGAGAACTGGGGGCTTTAAAACATTCAACCCCATTTCTCTCATATGCAAACCCCCACGGCCCCACCCCAAGTTGGACTAAACTTAATACTGACGGTTATGTGATAGGTAATCCAAATATGGCACCATGCCAGGAGGGGGTCTTATTAGTGATAAGAAAGGCATGTGACAAAGATGATTTTCACAGGGCTATTGATGTTACTTCTATTGACATGGGCATTACACACCTTGATTAATGCTTTATTAAAGTCTTATTTTGGATGAGTGGGGGTGGCTAATTTGGAAGCTTGATCAGTCTCGTATTCAACATGCTTTTGATAGTGAGACAAATGGATGCGTATACATTTTAGCCAAGGTTGATTATTGTCAACAAGACTCTAATTAGACATTGTTATACCAGTGTTTAATGTTATTATTTTCTTAAAAAATAATAATAATAAAAAATCATATGTTCTGCCTTTTGTTTTTCAGTTGAACTATCAAGTAATGGGCCCGGATCGACCTCCAAAACAAATTACATAAAAAAATTACAAAAACATAGCTTAATAACCAATACCCTCAATAGCAAAATGGCTTCTTCTTTTTTGTTCAGTTTTTCGTTGCGTTACAATCAGTTTTCTTTTTCTCCTTTTGAATAATGCATTCGGTTGCCAAAAGAATCATGAGTGGTCCTATCCCCTCGTGACTTTTTTCTCCTTTTGAATAATGCATTCGGTTGCCAAAAGAATCATGAGATCTCAATTTATACTAAACTTAAGTGACTTATTGGTTAATAGTGGAAATGGGATATTGTTCATCTCTTAAGCGAGAATCTCAGTAGTGACATCATTGGTTTGCTTGGAAAGGGCCTGTCTGCTCGAGAAGGTTCATGATTTTTGTTTTCCCTCGTATTGGAAATTATCTTGATGTAATGGTTGGGCTTAATTAAAAGGCCTTTAGTGAAATGTGATAATATAGTTTCGGATGTAAGTTGATTTCTTTGCTTTTGGTTGATCCGTTCATTGAAGTGTGATGGTGTTTGTCTCAATTAACCATCTTATAATAAGGAAATGAGTTATGTTTTTTCAACATACGAGAAAGGAAGTATAATCGCATGATTATTGGAACCAAGTTGTGTTGATATTATTATATTAATACATTTGATATAGATCACAGGAAAGTGGAAGCTTTGATCAATTAGTTAGTTTCATACTTTTAATGAAAATTTCTGAACGAATAAATTTTACTATCAAAAGTTTGAAAGTTTGTCCACAAAATCAAGATTGATCCAAAAGTGCTATCATATTTTAGATGAATATTGATGTCAAGTTCTCCACAAGAGATATTCTCTTTATTTATTTTTTTCCAACTCCTTAGGACACTTTATATACTTGATTTAAATAAACAAACATAATGATTATTCAAATAAATACAAATACTAATCACTTGAAAGGAAAGGGAAAAAAAAGAAAAAAAGAATAAGTAATTCTTATGGAGAGTCAAGTTTTTTGTCATCTAGATATATTCTCCAATTTTTATTTTATTTTTGATTTCTCATAAAATGAGACATTTTCTAATAAGATAAAGAACAATGATCATATATCAAGAACCCAATTTAATTAGAAAATGTTTAATTAAATAATTCTACTCTTTTTAAACCCACTAATCAAATTGTTATATTGAAAGTACTAGCCTACTATTAATTTCATTGATTCGAGAAATGATTTGTAATTCTAATATTGAGGAAAAAACCAACATCTCTGGAGTAATTAGAAACAGAGAACTTAATATTGCGTTGCGTTTGTCGCAATGAAGTACCTTACACAAAAAAACTAATAAAACATAGTATGAGATGATGAAATCAAAAACTCAATGCAGAAAATCAAAAAAAATTTTAAAATTTTGGCTGTTTATTTTTTAGTTCAAACATATTTAATTTATGTATAGTTTACGGTTAGTGACAAAAAAAAAAAAAAAAATACTAATTAATGATTTTTTTTTTTTTTTATAATATGCCAATTTTTCAATGAAACCGTCTTTAGAAGAGACTTGCCAAATAATTTTTTTTTTAAACAATATGTTCGCGTGTAAAATATTTTAAAAAAATTTGTGGAACTCGTCTCTACAAGAGACGAGTTCCAGTCTCAAAATTGCCGCACGATTATTTTTAACGGAACTTGTCTCTTGAAGAGACGAGTTAGTGGAACTCGTCTCTTCAAGAAACAAGTGGAGAGGCTATACCTCATTAGTTTCCACTAAGCACCGTTATGTTGCTTAGGCAGTAAGTATAACTCTCTTAAGCGAGAATATGTGACATCATTGGTTTGCTTGGAGGGCTTGTCTGCTCGAGAAGGTATTTTTTGTTTTCCCTCGTATTGGAAATATCTTGATGTAATGGTAGGGCTTAATTAAAAGGCTTAGTGAAATGTGATAAAATAGTTTCTATTATTTCTTTGCTTTTGGTTGACCGTTCAAATGTGATGGTGTTTGTCTCATTAACCATCTTATAATAAGTGAGTTATAACTACGAGAAAGGAAGTATAATCTTTATTGGAACAGTTGTGTTGATATTATCATATTAATACTTTGATGTAGATCACAGGAAAGTGGAAGCTTTGATCAATTAGTTAGTTTCTTTTTAATGAAAATTTCTGAACGAATAAATTTTTGTTTGCTCTTGGTATGTTGATGACATTGGTTTGATACCATGAAACATAGATGATTGAGACAATAGCGTGTTTAATTACTTAATAATTTGTAAGGCCTGAAGGGTAAAATATTTCTACAATAAGTCTCGGCAATTAGATTATGCCAAGCCACTTGTAAGTTTGTAACACAATTTTTTTAATATTAAAAATGGATATAGCCCACACCGTTATGTTGCTTACTAATATAACTGTATGAGAGATATTTTTATTTAATACCTTACTATTATACCAAATCTCATGTCTTTTCAGCCTTCGCCAGCTTTTGAGTGCATGTTGCATTAATTAGCTAATGCTACAATAAGTCATTCTTCTTTCCCACTGATAAACACAGTCTTTAAAATTGCTAGATTAATAAATAAAAAGTCATTGTTCACAATTATTTTCACAATTGTTGGTACAATTTATTAATATGATTTGTGATGATGATATTCGATTTTACTTAAATCGTAATAATTTTTTTTTTTTTTTGGATAATTGAATAATATCATTAACTTATTCCTCAAGTGGTGAGAGAAGCCTGGTGGAAGAAATCATAGTAAATTATGAAAATAATTGTGTTCGTAATATTATTTATTAATTAATCATGCAAGAATTGCCAAGATTAGAAGAAGAAAAAAATCACACATTGTTTAATTTCTCAAATCTACACCGTGGATTTTGATGACAACTTGGGTCTGAACTTCATTAGCATTCTGCTGTCATCGACGTGGGACCCACGGAAAACAGGATTTTATGAGAGTGGATTTTGTGTGGCTTGGATGCTCATGTGCGCGTTACCGCTTCTAGAAAAGCGCGTAAGACGCTTTCCGTCGACGCTGCTTGCCGCTACCGCGTGGGTTTGGTTCCAAGTGAGAACCGATTAATCGCGGTTAACTCCAACCACGTAACCAAACAGGGTCCCACAAAATTACGCAAACACACCTACAGGGCCACTCTTTTAGAGTGATCCGTTTTTCTGTCAGGAGTCACCAACTCCCAGCAGACTATATATATATATATATATATATATATATATATATATATATATGGGGGTGAGTTTAATAACCCATTTTCTATTAATGTTTTTTTGTTAAAAATATATTTTGAAAATGAAGCTTTGAGCTTCATTTCTAAAAAAATGATTTTTCAAAGACTAAAATTTTTATAAATTATATTTTTTTCTTCTTACCAAATACAAAATTTAGGTTTTGCTTTTTCAAAATGTGTTTTTTACCTTTCAAACGAACACATAATATAAGTGTATAGTTTTATGAAATGACAATATTGCCCTCAAGGAATATAATTAGGGGAAGTTATGTTTTTTAGGTGCAGTGGACTAGTGGTGGGTGCAACTCATGAACCTGTAATTTATGTCACTGAATCAGGCAAAAAGAAGTAAATTCACAATGGTAAAATTTAGGTAAACTTCAGTTTCTAATTAAATTCAACAATTTGTTAGTTATATTGAACAATGAATCACATGATTAAATTTAATTGTCAATGAAAAAGATAATTTTTTTTTTTTTTTGTTAGAGCAACTCCAGCAGTTTTTAAAAATTTTATCTATTCTATCTCTATATTTACACTATCAACTACTCTCTATTTATTTTTACTCCAACAGTCTTCTCTATTTCACTCTCTACTCTATATAAATATACTTTTTTATTATTTTACCACACTTAAATATTATATTTTTTACTTTTCCGAATCGTTCTTTCGCACCAAAAAAAACTAACTGCTGCCGTTGCTGCCGTGGAGATCGGAACCAAAAACCACCGGAAATTTGAACAACCAAAAACCACCGTGGAGATCTGAACAACCAACAACCAAAAACCACCGTGGTGCCGCCTCCAGACCGTTGGTATCGTCGCTGCTGCCGTGGAGATCTGAACAACGAAAGCGTGGCCGTGCTTCACGGCGTGGCCTCGGTGGTTACAGATCTGACCAGAGAGCCACGCCGTGGGTCTCCTGGTGGTGGCTGGCGGTTCACGCCGTGGGTCTCCTGGTGGTTCACGCCGTGGGTCTCCTGGTTTTGGGTCCGTGCTTCACGCCGTGGAGATTATGTAGTTTGAGAAACCCCCGGAAATCTTAAGAAAGAGCAACCCAAAACCACCGTGGTCCGTGCTTCACGGCGTGGCCTCGGTGGTTACAGATCTGACCAGAGAGCCACGCCGTGGGTCTCCTGGTGGTGGCTGGTGGTTCCGGTTGAGGCTGGCTGCTGAGAAAAGAAAAAAAAAAATTTTGGAGAGTTGGGTTTTTTGGAAAATTTTTCTGCTGGGTTCAGGAATGTTCTAGCATAGAGAGAAGAGAGAGAACAGAATGAAGAGAGAGAAAATTTCGGTTAGAAATGAGCTCCAGAAAAAACTAGAAAATTTATATTTGGTGGCCCCGTGATGTTTTTTTAATCGGGTTTAATGTTATAGAAAATGAATAGTAGCTTTTCATTTGTGAAAAGCTACTGTTCATTTTCTAAAAAAATTTGCAGATGCAGAGGAGAAATAGAGGACTGCTGGAGGGGATTATTTTGCTTTGTTGGCTATTTGTGGAGATAGAGTGCAATTTTAGAGCACTGCTGGTCATGCTCTTATATGGTCAGATACAATTATATGGTTAAGTTCAATTAAAGAACTTAAGTTACAATACTTAAGAAATTGTTCGGTTTTGTCCAATTCCCAATATTTTTCAAGATTTGTTAAGGTAACAAGTTGTAATGAGAGTAATATCACTTTCAAATGGATTTATCATCGATACTACTCTTATTATGTACCAATTATATTGGTCCATCAATAATTGTGAAAAACAAAATGTGAAATTTTTTGTGAGTGATTTATTGAATTTGGATTGATTTGTCAACATACAGGGAAAATTAAAAAATGACAACACTTATATATGATAGAGAGGAGGTTGAGGGATTAAGATCCCATGCAATATTGCATGGGCTGCAATTCATTTTTCCCTCTCATAAGTTTTTCACATTTTCACTTTTTGTTTTTTGAATTTTTTAACAATTTTTTATTAAGTGGTTGAGATTGAAAGTTAAGAAGGTAACTTTTAATCTCAATCACTCAATAGGTATTGCATGCAATACCAATTGCATGAGATCTCAATCCAAGGTTGAGTTAGGCAAGAGATAAGTGATACATTTGTTCTATGCTCGACATGTGTCAGTGTTAGAGACCCAGATTCCATTTTAAGGAAAGGATAATAAAGGACAAGGTTTGGATACAAATCAGTTTATAGTCAGTTTGTTACAACCCATTATGTGGCAGCTTATAAGTCCATCCATATGTATTATTTAAAGAAGTCACATGACTCATTAAATAGGTTATGTGACTAAAATACACGTGAATGATCTTATTAATTAACACGTAGTGAATTGTAACTAAACTCTGTCTAAGATAGTTTGGATGGTTTAGTTTCTAACCAATTTCTCATAAAAGTTTTGCCTACACGCAACCTATTATGAATTGTCAAATAGAAGTAGTGGTACTATCTGTTTGTGAAATTACACATTAATTTGGTGCACCTGATTGACATAAGTACCCTTTAATAAATATAATTAATGACAGTATGGAATCTCATTCTTTATCTTCCACTTTTCGAACATGGTTGACCCACCCCTTGTTGCCTTTTCCAAGTATGAGGGGATCTTTCCTTTTTATTTTATTTTTTACAGGTGTTTTGGAGATTGAAAAGGCCAATAAGTGATTAAATCAATAGTCAAATATTACAAATGTACGACTTAATTGGCCGTTCATGACGTCAGAAAATGGAGAACAAAAAGTGTAATTAAAATGTTTCATTGGTTCGTAAATTGGAGTTAATTTAATTGATAAAGTTTTATGTTTTGGTATAAGAAAATTGGGATAAAATCTCGCATACATAAAAATAGATCTATTAATCTCTTCATTTCTCTTGACTTGAGTCGATAATAAGAATAATTATCATTAAGAATAGATGTTATAAACTCAAATCTTCTCATATATGTAAAAATATATTTCATTAATTTTTTTTTTATGATTCGATAATTGGGGATGAAAATTTAATATTGGATACATTTACAAAACTTTTGACAAATGTTCCAATACTAGAATGTGTTAGTTGAGCTACAAAATACTTTGACAAATGTTTCATCAATTAGTTTGTTAGTTGGTAAAGAGTTTCTATAATCACACTCATATAAGATTGCATGTCAAGGCTGATTATCTCTTTATTATGTTATTTGGGAAATAAAATCAAATTTTTTATATCAAAATGCTCCACTTAACATGAAAGAAAAAAAAAAAAAACGAAATAAGTGTTTATTTATTTAACGAAAAGATGCTCCCATGCTATTTAATAATGGCTTAATCTTCAAGCCAAATGATAGTGGCATGGACAAGAACTGCGGATTCTCTTTTGCCACCAAAACATTGTGGTTGGTGCACGAATTTTTCTTAAGCCAACCAAAGTATATAAACAAATTTTAAAATCTAAAGAGAAACCTATTAATAATATATATTAAAAATATAATACCCCAAGACTAATATATGACTTAACTTGGTTCAACAACTATTATCTTCTCAAGTATAATAATTAGTAAAAAAGTTTACATCAAGTCACTATTTACATAACTCAAGACAAATTTTCTTTCTTAGATAAATAAGTCATAATTAAGTTAATTTGTGCACATTCTTTCATAGCACTAAAATCATGAATAATTGTTCATCTTCTATCTATGTACACATTTGTTTAGTGAACAACAACAAAAAATCTATATACACAGTCAAGCAATAAAACGCCAGCATAACAAATATTTGTAATTAGTGCCCAAACATATACAACAATAAAATGAGAAAAATAACCACAAAGAAAGATAAAGATATGGATTTTTTTTTTTTGTTTAATAATATTATTTTTAATACTATTTTGCAAGATTATGAGTACCAACCATTCTAATGTTTTCTAAAAAGGGTTAATTACAGTAAACCCCCCATATGGTTAGGCCGAGTTTAACGTTGCCTACTTGTGGTTTAAAACGTGTTACTTTACCCACCTAAGGTTTAAATTATTAGCAGCCGTTACTCACCTAGCTCCTTTCCGTTAATAAAAACAACTTTGATACATATAACATACAAAAATTTGGATCTAACTGCATCTAAAAAAAAAAAAAAAAAAACATTATTTAGAAAGTGAAGAACATTGTTTTACACCTAAAACTACTCCAGATCAAACATAAAAGAATAAAATGGTGGTCTCTCTCACTTGGTTATGCTCTTCACCACCACCAATTATAAACAAAATGTAATTACAAACTAAATTCACAAACAAAACTAAAAAGCTCCTTTGAACATCACTAACACAACCTCAGACATTCAAACTCATCTCACCTACAACCAAAAACAACCACCAATCAAATCAACAAATCTAAATACCCAGACCACCATGAACCACCAATTTTCAAGAACAACGCTCACAGTAGCGAAAGCCACCACCGTTTCTAGGGTGAAGCTCAGAGCAAAGAAAAACCCATCCAAACCCACTACAATTTTCATCATCCAAAACCCACAAATTTCTTCTCCAAACACAAAACCCCCACCATCAACAGCTAAGCAAAACCCACAAATTTCTTTTCCAAATACAAAACCCCCACCATCGCGACAGCCAAGCAAAACTAACAAAATATGGAAATCTTACCAAATTCACATTTTCCATTGTCCACCAGTCACCATTGCTCCACCAGCCACCGTCGGTCGACGTTGCCACCTCCAGTGGTTCAGATCTAAGGTGTGGAGGGCGAGTGGGTCGATGGATCTGAGATCTGAGGAGTTGGTGAGCTTGGTGACGTGGGAGTCGGTGAGGCTAGGGAGGTGGGAGGCGGCGATTGGGTCGTCGAAGATGTCTTCGCCAACTATGAGATCGGCAAGGTCGAGACGGAGAGGAGGGTCCACGTGGAAGGAGGGCTTGCATAGCCTCATCACCCTGAAGGCTAGCCTGCGAAAGTACCTTCCGTCATTTCTTCTTTAAAGACAAAATTTTGTTACCTAATCTACAAAATGAAACGAAAAAAGGAGAAATCTAAAAGAAATTCAACAAGAAATGTTCTTCAATTTTTGGAAAAAATTTGTTTTCACTTGAATTTAGATCCAAAATTTTGTATGTTTTATGTTTTTACTTTTTTTTTTTTATAACGGAAAGAGGCTAGGTGAGTAACGGCTGTTAACGTTTTAAACCTCAGGTGGGTAAAGTGACACGTTTTAAACCATGGGTAAGTAACGTTAAACTCAGCCTAACCACAAAGGGTTTATTGTAATTAACGTATGCCACATTAATTGTAGATCACACCAACTAATTTGACCATGGTTAAAAGGGTAAGGCTTTGTTTATTATAGATCCACCTACTTCTTTATTTTTTAAAATGTGATATGAAAATACATAATTGGATTGGATGTTTGTAAACTTAAGATTTTACTGAGTCCTAGAACTTAAATCCATGATGAAATCAGCATTTACTCATTTGGCATATCATTTTAAGCTTTTTAATTATTACACACATGAAATTTAGAAGAGTGATTTTTGAGGAATTGTATGTGCTACGGCCATTTGTTGGGAAAATGTAAAAGAAAATATCTACTAGCTTAGTCCTCATAAGTTACTACATTCATAATAAAAATATCTACTAGCTTAGTCCTCATAAGTTAGAGCATTCATGATAAAAATATCTAGCTTAATCCTCACAAGTAACAACATTCATCTGCTCACTCACATCATTTATCTTTGGAAGTCCCTCAAATGTCATCTCCATTGCCTTGTTCCTCATTCACATTATTATCTCTTGGAAGTCTCCCTTTAAATATCCTCTCCCTTGCCTTGCTTGCCTAAAATTTCAAGAAAACCCAACATAAATAACCCCTTAAAAAATTACGAGAAAGAGGAAAATTCAATCCTACCAAGAGATGGAAGAAAATGAACAACTTTAAGAATTTAATAATATTATCCTCAAGTTAATAGAATCCTCTAGAGTTCCTAAAGTTACTTCACCATGAAATTCTTAAAAATCCTAATAATTCCTGATTAAATAAATAGTTTAGACTTTGCCACATTTTCGATATCAAAATAGTTGTAGTAAATATATTATTTAAATAATTGATGACATAGAAAAATCTAAACCATTCATTTAATCATGATTGGTTATGATTCTAAAAACTTCACGGTGGAGTTACCCTAAAAATTCTCCAAAATCTAAAGCATCAAGACATAAAAGTGGAGTATAGACCTGTTTTTCCCAATTTGTGCAACAAATTATAATAGACAGCATAATTGAATGGTTATCTATGTACATTTTATTTCATTACCTAATAAACATTTCTTCCACTTTTGGAAGGGATACTCATTCCTTAATTGATATTAAGACAAATTATTGATTTTATTCTATAATTCATTACATTCATTATTTTATAAATAATAGGTAAAAGTTATATTGATAAAATAATCTATTATTTTTCTTACTTTTATTTTGTTTATAAACTTTAAATACACTGGAGAAACTATAGCACTACACTATATTCCATCGCATTATAATCTTTTATAATTTAATCATTTATTTTTTTATAAAATCCCAAACACAAGATAACAGAGAGAAAACCCAACGATAAAATTGACTTAGTTTTGAGAGTTGAGAGAAAAAATTAACAAAATTAATAATTAATCGTCGGAATTAACTTATGCTTAATAGTTATGAAAACGCAACGTTTAATGGTCCCCTGGGCATGCTGAGAAAGAGCACTGCTGGCCGGGCCTGGCCCATTTATGAGGCTTCTCCATTTTTAGAAGCCTAGAAAGGAGCGTAATAGAAGCGCCAGGTAAGCCAAAATTTGAATCCCCAAAATTCCCCAACGGATACTTACTCATCAAAAACCATCATAAAAATAAAAAATAAACAAATTCAAAATCCAAAATCCAAAATCCAAAACTCTCTCTCTCAAATTTCACTCTTTTTGGCTCTCTCTACTCTCACACTCATATACCATTTCATTTCCATGGCTTCGACTCCATCGGGTCAACCCGACCGCACCAAGCCCACAACGACCAGGAAGGTTCGAGTCGTAGCCAAAATCCGCGGCTTCACTGACTCGGACTCATCGACGACACCGTGGATCTCTGTCAACAAGCCAAATGGAGAAGCTTCTGAGAGCGTCACAGTTTCGTTCAGAGACCAATCCGGAAGGTAGAGTTCTAAATTCTAAACATTCTCTATTCTGATTTTTTTTTTAAAGCTTTGTTTGGATTTTTAGTTATAAATTTCATGGGAATTGTAATTAGGGTTGTGAATTGTACTGATTTAGTTGAATATAATACAATTGGATTTAGTGTTGTTTTCATTTCTTGGTTTTCTAGGGTTATGGTAGGTAAGAGTAGTTTTGTTTTTTTTGTTATTCTATTGCAGTCGTAAAGAGTGTTATGAAGTCGAATACTGTTACGAGCAAAACGAAGAGAATGATTCGATATTCTCGAGAGAGATAAAGCCTTTAATTTTAGGGGTTTTTGAAGGATGTAACTCCACTGTTATCGCATGTGGAGCGAGAGGGAGCGGAAAGACTTTTGTAATTCAGGTGGGGTTTTGGTATTTGTTTATTAATGGATAATTTTTCTAGGATAGATGTTTGAATTATTATGAACTGCTCAATTTTTTTGAAGGGTTCTGATGAGAAACCAGGTTTGGCGACACTAGCCATAGCCGAAATTCTTTCTGTGGCTGAGCAAAATGGGAAGTTGGTTAGTATATCTCTCTATGGGGTTTATCAGGAACATGTGTATGATCTTTTGGATCCAAAACAACCAACAGTTTCTATATTGGAAGATAAAGGAAAAATTCAACATAAAGGACTTTCGCAGGCAAGTCATCGGCTGTTTTTCCAAATAGTCTAATCATTACAAAAATGTAATGATGGGTTTTCATGTTACACTAATTGTGATGGTTCTAAATTGTTTTTCCAGGTTCCTGTCAAATCTGTTACGGAATTTCACAAACTATATGCCAGCAGTGTGTGTGGTTCGCGTAAATCAGTTCAAAAAATAGCAACTGAACTTCCTCGCAGGAATCATAGGGGTTTAATTGTACATCTAGTGTCTCCAAGTAAAAATGCTGATGTTCGACTTGTAGGCAAGATGAATTTTGTTGACTTGGCAGGTTTCTTAATTTTCATTCCCAACTCAAGCACCTTGTTGAAAATATAATTTGTATTTTTGATTCCTGGTTGATGATTTTATGCCTTTTGTCAGGGTATGAGGATGCCAGAAGAAAGAGTGTTGATGGCCTTAATCTTGTTGAATGTACCAAAATTAATAAGTCCATATATGCCATACATAATGTCGTTTATTCGCTGAATGCAAATGAGAGCCATATCCCTTATCGGGAAAGCAAGCTAACTCACATGTTAAAAGATTCTTTGGGTGGGATGAGCAGAATTTTAATGATCACTTGCTTGGTAATGCTTTTGAATTTTACTTTATGAGGCTGTTTAGATATTATAGCTTTTTGAACTGGTTTTTAATTACTTCATTTTTTATTGTGTAGAATCCATCTTTTTGTCAAGATTCTGTGAACATGATAAGTTTAGCATCTCGGACTTGTCCAGTTATAAATCCGGCTGTCACGGACACCACAAGGAAAGCCAAAAGTTCAACAAGACCAATGGTGGTGCCTTCTTCACATAAGAAAAATCGTCTACCTGGAAGTGTTCCCTCTACTGTGAAGAAACATGCTGCTTCAGAAGTGCATTTTTCTGAAAAGAAAACCAATTGTATTTCTTCTGCATTGAAAGGAAGGTATGTGCAGGAGTCCAATCTATTTGCTGAAGCATATACACATGTATTTAAATATCCGATTAAAACATTTGTTTATTTTTTCATTTGAAGGAAACTATTTGTCAAAGCAAGTCATCAGACCACATCTGAGAAGGTATTCAATATTTTGCTTTATGCCAAAATAATATCAAGTAATCACACGCGCACACACACACACACACATATATATATATATATTGTATTTTGTGCAAAGATTGGAAGTGTGCAACTTATCTTAATTCACTTTTTAGGATGTATGATGCACTTGAAAAGTGTTTGTTAAGAGATGAAAATAATACTTTTCAATTGTACTTTAAGGGATTTAGAAAATAAAGAGGAATAGGTACCTAGATAAAAGATGGTACTTCGTGTTGTAAAGAAGCCTAATAGGCTTTGTTGCAGGCAAGTTCCTTACCCAACATTGTTTCAACTGTTGAATCTTTGGAGCAGGACGAGGTAAGGTTCTTTGGAACTTTTTCTTTGAATTTATTATATTGTGAAAGAACGAACTTGTTACTAGTGTGTTTGCTTTATAATTTTTTCTAATTCAAATTATGGAATCATTTTCATTTTCAGGAGAAGTGCATTTCAAATGTTAACAATGTAACAGTGCTTTCAGAATTGGTAGTTTCATCTCTCATTGTTAATGTAGTATCCTGTTTTGGTACAATTTAGTATTCAAAAGATGTGACTGAAGTCAATTGTGATATGATATCCTGTGTAGGAAAATCCTTTAGCTGTTGCCTTGAAGGATACTGAATCTACTTCTGTATTGGAAAAGGTTTTGTACAATTTAGTTGGTATCCCAATAATATTAAGACCATCTCACCACACCCAATGTTTTAAATTATTGATATCTATAACCTTTTTAATTCATTTACAGGACGCTTCCCCATTACCAACTTCTACTGCAGTGAAAACCACAATACCAAATAAGGTAACTAAACAAAATAAGGCAACTTAATTATTTTATATGGTTTTGAATACATGGAGACATTCTCTGACAATAAATATCTACATTTTCTAGGATGTTTTTCTGGCTAGTGAGGTTTCTCTTCATGGTGGGGACCATCATGAGCAAGATACTTCTTATGTCAATGGCAGCACGGCTTTATCTTTTGCTGAAGAAGAGGGTTGGTAGCATGTGAATGTGATTTTTGAATGTGGATTTGCTTACTAGACATGAGATGTTTGTATATATATATATATATATAAATCCATGTTTTTATTTGGGTTCTATTACATTACAGGTCATAGCATAGATAAGGAAAACCAACTTATGCTGGCCAATGAACGTGTCTCACCACCAATAAGTGAAAGACTACGAGAATTATCAAACAACTTAAAATTACTCTGTTATTCAACTTCATCACATGTAAAGTTGCTAGAAGAGAATGAAACTTCATCATTTGGTCAGTCTACAGAAATTGTGGAACCAAAAACACCAATAATGGAACAGACTATGAGAGTTAATGATAGATGCGAGGTTGCAGATGTCAACAGTCCTTGGGAAACATTAAGTACACGCAGTTTTGGAATGAAGGTTAGATCATCTAACATTTTTTCAAACACTCTTCATATGCACTTGACTTTCACATTCAATCTAATATATTATTTTGTTGTTGCAGAATTCCCTTGCTCAAGAATATCTTAGGTTTCTAAACACAGCTGACAAGTAAGTTTTTGTATTTAATGCAAAGTATTTCCAATTAGTGACTGTAGTCCTGCTTACATTGAATTTTTTAATTGGAAAGTAATGTTTTTTGGATTATTCATAATGTTTGAAATATTTTCATGAAGCCATTTTTTCATCTTTAACCTTTAGTTTCATGTCCCGTAACGTAAATCTGCAGTGTGGAGTAGGGAACAAATAATTTGACAAATATTATAAATCTGAAAAACGACCATGCATTCTTAGAGAAGTATTTAAATGTGTATTTAGAAGTCATCACAAGCACCATAGGGAACAATAGCTGCTGATGAACAGATTTAAGCATTGTTGTGAACCTTTATAATTTCAGAGGTAGGTCTCATGAGATGCATGAGTTTTGATTTTTCAATATTTAATTTAAGCAATTCTATTTTTATTTTTAGAATGTTGCCACTCAACATGCTAACCTTTGTATTTTTATTTTTCTTTCTTCAATTCTCTTATCAACAGGGAAGATTTGAAAAGATTAAAGGTGAATAGAACTTCCCACTTTTGAAATATTCATAACAACCTCCTACCTTATCAGAACTTGATTGACATTTTTTTCCCGCTGAATGTATTGACATTTTTATATAGGGAATAGGAGAGAAGAGAGCTACCTATATTCTTCAACTTCGTGAAGAATCTCCTGAGCCCTTTAAGAGTGTAAGTATATAGTAGCATGAAGAGAGTTCCTTTTCCCCCCGTTTTTCAATGAATTCACAAGGTTGTTAACTAAATGAATGTTTGTTTCACAGCTTGATGATCTAACAGAAGTTGGACTTTCAGCAAAGCAGGTAGTTTTCTTCTTCCTTTTACTTTGGAATAAATTCTCTTATCTTCTATGTCTTTGGAGGTTGTTGATTTTAGATTAGTATTTTTTTGGTCTGTTGAGTGACATGATCAACTAATGATGGCATGTAAAAATCCATTTACTCAATTTCCATTGTAAAGTTTATAACTTGAGATAATATATATCGGCTACCTTTGACTGTGGGTATTTCATATTTTGTACAGATAAAGGGAATGATGAAAAAGGAGGCTGCAAACCTTTTTAATTAGCCCAATATAGAAGAGATGTTGAAGGTTTCTGTATTTTAATCTTCAATCTGTAGATTTCCTGTATTTTGATTAGTGGCAACGTGAAGTTGCCCGCATTGTTTCACTTGATCTTCTTAATGTGATATCGGATTACTTCGGTTTATCTTTTTCTTTTTAAGCATTTTTTTATGTAAGTATTGCAAGATGCAACAAAGAATTTTGCAAATGATAGCATTTGCATTTCCCCAATACCTCTTTGTTGCTGACCAGAATACTTTCAATCTTTCAAAAACATAGAAGGATATCGTTTTTCTTTCGAAATCCAAATCCAATAACTAGTCTATGGTCTGGGGGAACCATTAGGAGTAAGTAACTCCTGATAAAATCTCACCGAACTTGCTAATTTAGTTTATTCTTTCAACTTAATTATCACTTTGATTTGCATTAGCCACCCAAAAATATGAGCAATAAGATTTTTATTTATTTTATTTATTTTTTTGGGGCGTGGCTGTGGGGAGAATCAAATATGAAGCTCAATGTTAGCATATGTATATAACATTGTTATTATACTAGTCTAGGGTTTCCTATGTATTTACTATATTGTCTCTAGTTTAGGCCTATATATATTCTCTTAGTATGTTTAATCAGAATACTTAATACAAAGATTATTCTCTATCTCTTTGTGCTTCTCTCTCTCTCTCTAAAGTTAACATGGTATTAGAGTCAAATTAAGTTTTTGGCACAGTGGTTTCCGTACCACCTGTTTAGACCCATCGCCGCCATGCGTCGTGGAAGTTCCTACATAATCCGTGACTTTGAACCTTCTCTGCCACCGTTACACTGCTCCAATCTCACCGTGCTACCTATTGTTGGAAAGTTCATCCAACGATCTATCAAACCCCAGAATTTCGTGGCCAACGGAACTCTGACGCACTGCCACGCTATCGTCAGGCGAAAAAAAAAAAATCGTTTCTGATCTGAGCACTGACCCGACCTGCCCTCCGCCTCGTAACCTGTTCTGTGAGCTCTCCACCTACCTTCCACACCGACACACCCTTCGTCTCATGTTGCTCATACTGCTTTTGTTTTTCCTTTGAGTTTTTGGCATTTACGTTTAGGTCATGTGTTAGTTCAAAAACTTCACTCTTTAATTTCTAATGGTTTCTTGGGTCAAGTCAAAACATGATTCAGTTGACTATGTATCCTATCAATTGGCCAAACAACCAACTTTATCTTTTAATAATAATAACTCTTTTTCTCATGTCTTTTTTGACTTGATTCACTCTAATATTTAGGGACCTAGCCCTACTGCTACGGTAGGCGAATCTAAATATTATGTCATATTTGTTGATGATTTCTCTCGATATACATGGATCTACCTTATGCATAACCGCTCTGAATTAGCTCAAATCTATTGCACATTTGCCCAAATGATCTCCACACAATTTTCATTAAAGTCTTCCGGACTAATGTTGCCATGGAATATAGAGACTCTCAATTCCTTGATTTTATTCACACACAAGGCACAATTATTCAGCGTTCTTGTGCAGAAAAATATCTCAGCAAAATGGTAGAGCTGAATGCAAACACCGTCACATACTTGACTTTGTTAGAGCTTTCCTCATTTCTGCCTCATGTCCTAAACGTTTTTTGGGGGAAGACGTTCTCACCACTGTCTACACCATCAACCGTCTTCCATCCTTAGCTCTCCAAAATGTGTCTCCCTTTGAATGTCTCTATGGTACTCCACCTTCATATTCTTCTCTTCGCGTATTTGGTTGTGCATGTTTTGTTTTACTTCATCCACACGAACATTCCAAATTAGAACCTTGATCTCATCTGCATTGTTTTCTTTGGGTATGGGATTGAACACAAATGTTATCGTTGTTGGGATCTTATCTCTCAACGTCTTCGCATTTCTCGTCATATTGTTTTCTGGGAACATACCACTTTTAATTCTTTCTCCAAGTTTAAAGCTTGTTTCACCCCTTCATTTTTTTACTAATCTATCACTGCCTTTGTTTCCTCATGATACCTCTTCAGACCCTTTTACAATTCTTCTTATATTTCATGCTAATTCTCCAGTTTCTCCTCTAGCACCTCCACTAGTTGTGGATCTTGTCCTTGATCAGACTTCTGACCTTCCTCTTACTGCTCATCTAGCATCTCCACCGGTTGTGGATCCTATCCTTGATCAGCCTTCTGACCTTCCTTTTGCTGCTCCTCCTGCTGACTCTCTGGTTTCTCCCCAAGAACCTACACCACCCGTGGATCTTGTCATTGATCAAACTCCTCCCCTCCCCCTTCTTCGATCTGACCAAATAAGAGCACCTCCTACTCATTTGTGTAATTATTCTTGTTTTTCAGTTGTTCTTTCCCTTCATGAGCCTCACACCTATCGTGAGGCCTGTATTAATCCTCTTTGGCAGCAAGCAATGATAGAGGAACTTTAAGCTTTGGAGAAGACTCACACTTGGGATTTGATTGATTTGCCTCGTGGTAAATCTGTCATTGGTTGTAAATGGGTCTACAAGATCAAGACCAAATCTGATGGCACTATTGAATGGTATAAGACTTGTCTTGTTGCCATGGGATATGCTCAGGAATATGGAATTGACTATGAGGAGACTTTTGCCCTTGTAACTCGTATTACCTCTGTTCATAGTCTTATTGCTATTGTTGCAGTTTATCAGTGGCCTCTCTTTCAGATGGATGTTAAGAATGCTTTTTTAAATGGTGATTTCATTGAAGAAGTCTATATGCAGGCACCTCCAGGTTATTCAAACTGTCCTAACAAGGTTTGTCTTCTTCGTCGCGCTCTTTATGGTCTTAAGCAAGCTCATCGAGTCTGGTTTGCCAAGTTTAGCAGTATTGTGCATCAGTTTAGCTTCTCATCTAGTCCCCATGATACAACATTGTTTATCTGCCGCTCTGATAAAGGTATGATTCTTCTTCTACTATATGTTAATGACATGATTTTTACTGGGGATAATTACTCTGCATTTCTGATTTCAAGCAATTCTTCCACCAACAATTTGAGATGAAAGGTCTTGGTCATCTGAGCTACTTTCTGGGCCTTGAGGTCTCTTCTGATTCCACTGGTTATTATCTCTTTCAAACCAAGTATGCGTTTGACTTGTTATCTCGTGCTGGCCTGACTGACACTAAAGTTGTTTCTACACCCTTTGAGATGAATGTTCGCCTTACTTCCTTGGATGGCACACCTCTCAGTGATGTCACTCTCTATCGTTAGTTTGCTGACAGCTTAGTTTATCTCGCTGTAACCCGCCCTGATATTGCTCATGTTGTCCATTTGGTAAGTTAATTCTTGGCTTCTCCCCACTCTACACACTATGTTGCAGTGATTCACATTCTCCGCTATATCAAGGGCACTATGTTTCATGGTCTTCACTTCTTTGCTCACTCCACCTTTGACATTTGTGCTTATTCTGATGCTGATTGGGCCGGGGATCTTATTAACCGCCGCTCTACTACTGGATTTTGTTTCTTTTTGGGGGACTCTTATTTTCTGACGCAGTAAGAAACAACATATTATGTCTCGCTCTAGCACTGAGGCAGAGTACCGTGTTCTGGCTGATATTACCTTTGAACTTCTTGCTCTTCGCTGGTTGTTGGAAGATATGGGTCTTACACATTCTTCACCGACTATCATACATTGTGACAACCGTAGTGCTATTCAGATTGCGCATAATAATGTTATCCATGAGCACACCAAGCATATTGAGATTGATTGTCATCTTGTGCGTCATCATCCGTCTGTTGGCATCTTGCGTCTTCTTCCAATTAGCTCTTATGATCAGACTGCTGACATCTTTACAAAGACTTTTCCTGCTGGTCGTTTTCATGATCTTGTTTTTAAAGTCAAGATGGCTTCTGTCAGACCACCTTGAATTTGAGAGGGGATGTTAGCATATGTATATAACATTGTTATTATACTAGTCTAGGGTTTCCTATGTATTTATTATACTATCCCTAGTTTAGACCTATAGATATTCACTTAGCTGTATATGTTTAATCAGAATACTCAATACAAAGATTATTCTCTGTCTCTCTGTGCTTCTCTCTCTCTAAAGTTAACACTCAAAACTATAGAACCCTAATAAAGATGGGAAAAGCAAATAAATATTGTAAATTAGTCCAACATTTGGTACTTCGTTATCACTATAACCAAGTTTTCCCTTGGTGTAATGTTCATACAGTTTCTATATTTAACAAACAATTTCTTCTCTAATCATGTTGACTATTAAAAAAGAACTACTGGCAATTGCTAAATAATTCAACGGATATTATTCGGATATGAGAATACTTATATTTCAATTAGGGTGTGTGCTAGTAATAACCAATTAATGGTCAACAACAAAACATACGATTCAACAAGGGGGTGCAGCCTTTTAGTATCACTGCCCCCCTAGTGCGTACACGATTGATGCAGGAAGTAGGAACCATTGGGTAGAGAGCATGACATCTATCCGAATTCATAAACTTTACATGTGATATTGATAAGACCGCATTGCCAATTAAATTAATGGCTATTGTCTTGCATAGTTGCCTGTTAATTATGTACATGGCAACAACGTATTCCTAATATGCATGTAATAATAGACCAATTAACAACTACCCTAAGTGCAAAACCGATGGACGGATCATAGCCATAAGCCATTTAATTGGGAATTATTCCAAATACGTAAAACTGCTACAAGTTATATGGCCTTTCACCGATCAAAAGGTTGGTCACCTCCATGTGCAATGGTCGATTTTTCAAAATCTATCAGACTATCACATAAGAAGCAAGCATCTTGTTTTCAACTTTGTTAGGGGAATACTAAATTTGCTAACACATTTAGTACTTAAGTAGGTTTAATGACTAAGTTGATGAATCCTGGGGGTAGCTCAATTAGTCCGGCCTTAGATGTGCTCCCTAATGGTTACTAATTCGAGTCCCCTCAGAACCACCTACTTAAGGCAAAACCTTGCGTCTATTATGATACACGTAACTAGTAGGGTGTTACATGTCTTTATAGGATTAGTCGAAGTGTGCGTATCTATAAAAAAAATAAAGACTTTTTGGGAACTCTCCCAAGAATGGTGTAATATTTCTCAAAAAAAAAAAAAATTGTGAAATAAGCGGAGAAAAAAATTGTTTTCTTGGCATTACCTTAAAAAATAATGAGTTAGATTTTAATATCTTCTCCCATTTACCTACCCCACTGCCCATATATGTGTCTTTTTTTGGTAATCCCCAATTATGTGTCTTTCTTCTTTTATCTCTCTTAATTCTCTCTCTCAAATCTTCGAAGAACAATGAGAACGGTTTCACCTTCTGATCTTTACCCCTCTCTCCTTCTCGATGCCGCGCACAGATAATATATGCATGTATGAATTTATGATTTTATTTTTAGTTATATTTGAATTTGTAAAACTCAACAGTTTCTCAATGAACCATTTTTATCTCCTCAAATGGACCGTTCTCTTTATGTGTTATATGAAAAGGTAAAGAATTATATATATATATATAATTGTTTTGGGCTGAAAGGGGCTTTTGAGTTTTGATTTGAGCTCAACGTCAAGCTTTCTGTTTCATAAACCTTAAAAAAATAAATAAACCCCAAAAACGTTCCTTATGGAGCACATGATTACTTTTATCCTTTTTAAGGTGGAGGTTTAGGTTATTGTCTTGCACATTAATTATGAACATGGTAATACGTATTCCTAGTATGCTTTTAATAATAGACCAATTAACCACCGCTCTTTTTGGTTGTCGTAGAAACTAGACTTGGCTTTTGTCTTTATGTTTTTTGTTAGTTGTTCTTGTCCATATCAGTCATGCCAATTCTGCTGCTCATGTGGTAACTTCGTGGGCATCTCCTTGTAATAAGGAAGGAACAATCTCCATCTCCTCAAGGCTACAAGCCTACAAGGCTATTACCAAAAGTACCATCCTCTTGCTAAATAATAATAAGTAAAAGTTTAATTCTTAAAAAAAAAGAAGCATAAGAGGATTCACATCCCATTATCTGAAAAATATTTACTTTATCTCTTCAAAATGTTATTTTTCTATTTTTGCTAATTATTTTTACAATCCATCTCACATTCCACTCTTTATTTTACAATACATCTTATTAAAATATAATAAAATAATTTTTTTTTTTTTATATATTTTTTTAACACTATAGATTCACCAGCATCAACACACCATGCCAGCAACATCACAAACAGATCCACACACCCACGCTAGTAACAGACCCACACATCCACGCCGTCAACACCACCAACAGACCCACACACCCACGCCAGGAACACCACCAACCACCACCAAACACAATAACTCCGAATCACCAATTTCCAAAAACCCCAAATTCAAAACCATTTCATACCCACAAATCAAATAAAAAACCACCAAATCCATATCCTTTTCATACCCATTTTAACCTCCAGGAGTTTCTAAAGAAAATTCACAAATCAAATTAAAAAAAAAATCAATCCAAAACCCACGGCCACTGCAGATCAACCACGCTGCTGCTACACCGCTTCAACGACGCCAATGCCTGAAGCCCACCACGATATTGCTGCTCGTGCTTGTGCTCGTGCGAGTGGGAGAAAGGGAGTCCGAGATTGAGGAGTGAGGAGTTTGGGATTTTCAGAGGAGAGGAGAGTGGGAGTTGTGCGGCAAAAGTTGAGTCTGGAGGTGGAGGAGATGAGGGATGATGAGAGATTTCAGAAATAAAATAAAAAAAGAGAGAGGAGAGAGAAAAAAACGAATAAAAAATGGCTGAGTAAACGTTTACATTACCGACTATTGTAGCAACTTGTTACAAGTTGAGCAATTTTACAAGACCGGCCGTGAGTGTAATTTTTGTGATTTTTGTGAACAGTATTCTCTATTGTAGCTAATAGTGTATTTTAACTAATGAGATGTGAATATTCTAAGCATAATCCAAATTAGGTAACCCATTTTACTCTTGGTGACTAGACTTCAAAATTCGGAACTAATCCATGTGAACTGTACGTACAAAAGCTCAAATTACAGTGGCATAAGCACAATTAGGTTTCATCATGATGATTGTCAAGTCAACCAAGCTTTAATCCATAAGCACATGTTCTGTCATAAGTCATAACAATGGCTAAAGGCTTAGGCTTGGACATTTTGTTGGTAGGAGATAATAAGCGCTGAGTGGATGCTCTAGCCGAGGATAAATGTGCTCCGGGATGGGAATGTGAGATGGTACTTAAAGACATCAAGGTGCTGAGATCAGCTTTCAAGCTGTGAGTTTAGGTGGTAATGACTCTTGCGAATGGGCCCTCAGAAAAAATATTATGTTTTTGTTTCCCCTAAACAGCTTGTAATCACTCTTGCTAATGATGGTTGTTTTTCTTAGTTTGGCTTAATGAATTTACTGTTTTTTTCAGCAAAAAGCAACAGTTTACTGCCAATTACCAAAAAAGTGATGTTAGAGATATTACAAATTTCACTACAAAATTTTTAAAGACTAATGAGCCAAGAGTCTTATAACTCAACTGACACTTTATGATATTTTTAATAGAAACATCCAAGATTCAAATCTCTCTCTTATTAAAAGTTTTACAAACTAATCTATCAACTTTTAAATACAAAAATAATAATAATAATTAAAAAATTATTTATTATGTCTTGGATAAGGCACCAATCACATTTATTGTAAACTTATTGTAATAAAATGATATTCCCTTTAGTATTCTCCGTACCAAAATTATTACATGCTTCAAGTGCATTGTCTTGCCCACTCAGCCACTCACAATCAAAAAATGTTTTGGACACGAGATGTTATCTCATTCTCAAATCATTGCGCCAATTGCGTGTGACCTGATTAGCACTTCTTGCCTCTCACCAAAAAGAAGGTCGGGGTTCAAGCTCATGGAACATAAAGTAGCAATTGGGATAAGGGCACCCAACCGAGAGACTGGCTTGGGGGGGAAATTGCATTGTATATATATTTCCACTCCTTGCCAATTCCAATTCAAAACTCTTATAAAAAGCATGCATCACGCTTCCAACACGAGAAAGAGGACCTTGTACTCCAGTTGCCTTCTCCACATTGTGCCTCAAAAGAGGAACTTAAAGATGTACCTCTTCTTCATTTTTGTAACCTTTCTGGCCTTGTCTGTAAAGTCTCAAGAACTCAGCCCAAAAAACATATTTCTTTTGGCGGGACAAAGCAACATGGCTGGACGCGGAGGCATTCACAAGGTGAATGGCCATTGGAATAAGAAAGTCCCACCAGAAAGCAGTCCCAATCCTTCCATTCTACAACTCAGTTTGCACAAGACATGGGTTATAGCACACGAGCCTCTTCATAAAGAAATCGACAAATACAAGACCTGTGGGGTTGGTCCGGGCATGGCTTTTGCACATGAGGTCTTGACAAAGGACCCCAGCTTCGGTGTGATTGGTCTTGTGCCTTGTGCCATAGGAGGGACTAAGATCATTGATTGGGCCAAGGGAAGTAGAACTGGTTATTACAAGCATTTGGTGGAAAGAGCTAATGCGTCCTTAAAGAGTGGTGGCACAATCAAAGCGCTTCTCTGGTATCAAGGGGAGTCTGATACACAGCAACAAACAGATGCCAAGTTGTATAAGAGAAGACTGAAGAGGTTCTTTACAGACGTTCGAGCTGATCTTAACTCTCCTAAGCTCCCAATAATACAGGTATGGTTTTTATTGGGGAAAAAAAAAATCAGTTGGAATCTACGTCAATTTTTCTTTTTAATTTCTACATTTTCCTGCTTTAGTTGCCAATCTTTTCTTTCGTATGTTGGATAGGTGGCTCTAGCGTCAGGTTATAACAACACTCTAAAACAGATTGTTAGATCTGCTCAGCTGGGCATTGACCTACCAAACCTACAAATGGTTGATGCCAAAGGGCCTGCCACTTGAACGGGATCATCTGCACCTATCCACACCAGCTCAGGTTCGACTTGGGAAGATGTTGGCTGATGCATTCCTTCAGTTCCACCCTGCAGTGGCCTTGAATGAGTTCCTTGCAAGTCGCTAAAATATCTGATATTTAAATAAGAACCGTGCCTGTTTTAAATTATTAGGAATTGGTCTGATGAATCTTAGCCAAGGAAGCATGTATACATACATTCATGTACATTTGTGATTCTTGTTTTCAAGTTGATGAAGCTGCATACACAAACTCGACAGTTAGAAAGTCCCCCCCTCTTTTCCATTACTCTTCTGGTAAGCCAAACTTTTTTATTCATGCTGTTAAAGAGAGCAGAAGCACATTCCGCACTAAAAAAAAAGAACTGGGTTATGCAGGTTGTATATAGTACACGATTATGGTAAACTATGGTTAATCTAGCATTGCACATTAGGCCCGTTGACAAGCAATTGACTTCCTTACAGAATTTGCCTGTGATGGAGAAAAGCAGAGCGAAAAAAATATAAATAAATAGAAACACAGCAATGAAGAGGCAAATGGCAGAATGACGCAGTGAAAGAAATAAAAAATAATTCAAATAAATCAAATTGAGACCAAGTAAGGACTATGGTACATCATGCACTATTATGAAGTAAGGCTTGCATTTCTGGTAACATCCTTCTCACATTCTGAACTCTACTACTTGCACTATTAGCAGGGTTTGCTTTGAGGATTCGCCATGGCCAACATATGTGCCTTATCTTATGTCTACTCCGCTCCCTGCTCTCTGATTCTTCTAATTGTCTTGTCAGCTCCTCAATCCGCTCACGGAGTCCTGCAGCCCTGCTGTCAGCAAGCTGCAAAGACCTCTCTGCTGCTTCCTGGGCAGCCATTGCAGCAGCTGCAAGTTCTTCTTTCAACTTTAATTTTCCATTTGATATGTCCAAAGCAGACCTTGTTTTCTCCAACTCTTGCTTCAGAATGGCCACCTAGTGGAACAGTTATGCAATTGGAATTGAATTTCAAAATCGATACCAATCAAGAGAAAGGGCAATGCAGGGAGAGAGAGAGATGTGAATTAAAGCTACATGAATTTTGTGCATTAGATTTCAGAGACTAATTTACTTCATGAACAGAACACCAAGAACCTGATTTTTTGTGGAAGATAGAATGCTGCAGCCATGTAACTTTAACTATGAATGGCATTTAAATTGAATGCAATTACAAAAACTTCAGTGATATATAGAATCATTTACTGATTCAACCTTTATGGAAACAATAACGAAAATCATTCACCACTGGAAAACTGTCTTCCACTAGCACGTTTAGGTTACCAACACATAATGATTCTACTCTACACAAAACAATGACTTCAAGAAATGTCAGAGCAGTACTACAAGGTAGAACTTCAGTTCCAGGGTCTAAGATGCATCAATTTCAATTTATAATTGTCACAAAAAAATTCAGTATATGATTTTTTGTATGAACAAGTTGGCATTAGACCTACCCAATTTCAACAAAACTCTGCACTCAATAGTAAGTGTAGGAGAATAAAAAATATGGTTCACTTGTTGTGCTTCCACTCTTATCGATAGCCTACACCAAATTAAAATCTCAGCTCCTCGTTTTATATGCAATTTACATGTATCTGCAACATCATGCCCTAACTGACACAGAACACCTGTTAAAATTTGAGCCAGTTATTCCCATGCAAATGCACCTAAGCATGTCAAGTACGTTCTCACTAGACTTTATTTTGGCCTATATCATAAAATAAATAGATTGAAAGAAAATGGTTGTCCTGAAAGCTTCAGTATGCCCAATTCCCTTTGATAAACCCCTACAACTTATATATGGATCATAATATCAAAATTGGAGTATCCCCTAGCATGAGAGGTTATTTCAACTTAGGGTTGGTCATATCGCCAAAGTTGTACCTTTGTTCATTACTAAGAGGTATCAAAGGAATTTGGAGCACTAGGCTCCCCTGACTAGCATACCTTTATTCATTCATAATATCAGAGATGCTGTTTGAGTTGCCAAGTTTTTCATAGAACAAAATTTTAGCTTCATGCATTAAATAATGATGGCATTAGTTACTATAATAACAACATGAGACCTCTGAGTAATGAACAAGCAGACTTCATGAAAAAACACCAAAAACCAAGACTCTAATAAGCATGAAAGTGAAGAACTAGACAGCTGATGAATGCATAAAGCAACATACATCAACAAACACTGACATCAAAAGACAATTAAACTTTTACCACTTTGTCACGTTCTCCCATTTCTTTTTTCCCAGCTTCCACTTCCAACTCACATGCTTCCCTCCATCTAGCAACCTCAGCTTCAGTTTCTTTTATTTCCATCAGGAGTTCTTCAACCTTATAACAATTAAAAGCGATAATGTCAGAAATGACAAGGTATGCTCCAGGAATGCACCAGAAAATTTTCAATTTCTTGATAAAATAGATAATCACATTTTGAACTAACACCCTCTCTCTATCTTCCAACTCTTTGATGTACTGCGTGTTTTCAGCAATTTGTTGGGCTTGTTTCTCTGTAAGACTCTGCAGGCGCTCAGTGTCTGACCTGGCATAGACTAGATAATAAGTACTTGAAAACCAAATATAAAAACAAAGATATTGCGGGGGCAGGAGGTGGTTGAAGATATCAACAACCTTAAAAAGTTCCAAAACCAGAAAAATTTTAATTCAACAACATGTTTATATAGCAAGCCATGCACTCTTTCCTACACCTTGAAGTGGTCCTTAAATGAATGAAATGTTGATAAATCAGAGATTAATTGATAATCTTCAAAGGTACTTTTTGTAGTTCTTTACCAATTCCATAACGGTGCAGTCATATAATGACCAATGCTAAGATCAACAAGAAGACAGTAAAATTTATGTTTAATTTTGGAGTTTTTAACAGGAAGTCACTGTAACTTGTCAGATCTCATGGAAACTCACCATAGTTGTAACTAAAAAAACTTACATACACTTACAGCAGAGAAATTTCTATGCTAAAACGCAACGAGGGTGTTTCAACTTGATTTTCATTCTTCAGTTTAATTAAGTGTTCAGGAAGATCAATTAGATGGTAATTTGTTTGGGAATATTATAACATTACCAAATTAAGGAATGAGAAGGGATTTGTGCTTCAACTGGGGTCATAGATATTGTGTATTTCAGAAAATTTAGTCAAAATGGTGCATCAACATTCAAGTGGCTGACCCCCAAACTAGTTTTCTGGGGTCATAGGTGTCTGTGTGTGTGTGTGTGTGATGGTGGAAAAGAATACATGTGGCCGACCCCCAGACTAGTTTGTTAAGGATCCATAGCTGACCCCAACAATTTTGGGACTAAGGCTTGGTTGTTGTTGTTTGTGTCTGTGTGCGTATGTGTTGGGGTAAGAAGGGTGGGGGTTGGGGGGATGTTTTCCACACTACAATGTAACAAGTCCACCTCTCTTCACCCCTTTCTTAGAATGAACTTTATATCCTATTCGCTATCTCACTACCAAATCTGGTGCAGTTATAGGATAAAACCATATTAATAATCTAAGTGAAAATTTAGGCATTTCAGTTCAATAATGACGTACCTAGATTCTTCCAAAGATCTTCTCAATTGAGCGATTTCCTGCCGCAAATTCTTCATTATCCTCTCCACAGTTGAGGCCTAGTAGGAACAATGATGGACATCAGACCAATAGTTATCCAAAAAACTTGATATTTTTCATAAACTCGCTCTTAAGGTCACAAATTGCACAAGAAATCCCCCATGCTTTCCTTATAAATGACTTACTATATGATCACTTTCTTATTGAGGAAATACCGCCAAAGGAACATCTTACTTCATGTACATTTAAGAAGCTGAATGCCTAATTGGAAGTCAAGCAATGTAAAAGACCAACTCTATTTAGCAGCAGAGTACATGTAAGTAGCTGAACACTTATTTGGAAGTCAAGCATATAAAATACCAGCTCTATTTAGCAGCAGATACTTTTAAGATAGACCTTCATTGTGTCATATTTACACTTAACCAAAAAGAAAAAGAAAAAGGAGAATCTGCTTAAGAAACCAGTGACCCTTTGACAATTTCTGAGGATTGTAAAGGTGTTGTCCTGCCTATAAGGGTTGTTTCGCTGAGTTGATGATCATGAAGTCTAGCAGGAACTCATGGTCTACGAGTGAGAGTGAACAATAACCGATAATTACTACCACAAGAAGTATATATTTTTCTCTCCACGGTTATGAAGAATTCTGTGCATTTACAAACACGAAGAGATGTCTTGTCTAAAATGGAACAATCGACAAAGGGTACTGAGGTGTCTCACACTGACAAATGCACATTATTTGTCTTGCAATATGTACAAGCTTAAGTAAACCCGCCCCTCTTCTTAGCAATTGAAGAGCTTATGTTCTATTCTTATATTTACTTATTCGTCACAAAACTAGGGTGTCATTTTTTGTAGGTAAATTTCTCAGCAGAACTACTTACAACATAAATAACCAAATAGAATTATGAAAATCAGGAATTATAAATATAAAACAATATAGAAGAAGAAAAAAATATGATCAACCCAAATCCTTTACTTAAGCTATGAGACTAAAGGTCAGAGAGTGTCAGAATAACTATACAAATCATGCATATGATCCGAAAATAAATCATCTATTGACATACAAGGCATCGGCATAAGCTAATTTCCTAGAAAAAAGACAGTAACAAAACAATATATTTTGAAATTTAAAGCTTCAGTCAAATAAATCAAACAAAAATAGCCTATTCCAAATTCTGAACATAGATTAAGAGAAGCTTCACATACCAAACTAACAACCTCCTCTTCACACTCACTACTATCCGACTTTTGACTCCCTGCACTCGTACTAACCCCCGAACTCTCCAGCTGATGTTCACCACTGCCACCTCCCATCATAAACCCGAAACCAACCCTCTGCAACCCTCGTTCCGCAATCTGCAAAATGGCCACTCTTTTCTGATCATTATTCCCCTTCAACTTATTCAAACTCTTCTCCACCGCCTCCTTCTCCACCAATGCGATCCTAAGCAAAGTGTTAATGTCCCGATTCTCCTCCGTCAAACTCACCACACTATTCTCCAATTCCCTCTTCTCCTTCTTCCTCATTTCCTTGTACTCGCTCACCTTCGCCTCCGCCTCACTCACTAGCCTCGTCATTTCCATTATTTCCTCGCCTAATTCAGATTCAACACTTGCTAATTCGCGTTCTTCAACTCCGGTGGTTTCGACCTTTTCTTCGTCTATGCTCTCAATTATCCTCATCAAGCTCTCCTTCGCTGACCGGAACGAATCCAAGCTCTTCGATAAGTAATCACTTCTCTCTTTGATTTCAGTTCCCAATTCCATGACTCTTTCTCTTGAAACCTCCACTTCATTCTTGAGCTCCTCTGTTTTCCTCACTTCCTCCTCGAGCTTCTTCGCGAACTCATCCTCTTTTTCCTTCAGAGAAGCCTCGAGTTCATCGATTTTACCGCGAAGCGGCTCTCGCTCCCTCGAGATTTCATCAACGAGTTTAGTCAAATCGGAGCTGTGATTCACGGCCTCGTCTCTCTCGCACCGGAGAACAGTTAGGGTTTCCTCCGTCTCCGCGGACTTCGATTGGAGGCTAAGATAGGATTCGCGGAGAGATTCGAAGTCGGCACGAAGATCATCATGATCGGAGAGCTGTGGAATAGTGGAGGGTGAATCTGGACCGTTGATTTGAAAATCGGGTGGGGTTTCAATTGTGATTTCCATGGTCCATAGAGTAGTGGATGATTAGAGATGTTCATGAATGAAGAAGCTGAAGAAAATGAGAGATTGGATAGAGAAGAGAAGGTCTTTCTTTGTTTTTCTTTTTTTCTCTATTTTTTAAGAAACCTACCAGTCAACGAAATGGAGGGAAAAAGCGTGGCCAGGTAGGTGAGGGTCATATATATCATACATTCATACTATATGAGACTTGCAAGTTGAGAGAGAGTTTGAGTTTTGGCGTGGACTTGTATGCCCTTGTTTGGTTGCTGAGAAAGTGGATTAAAAATAAAAAGTTTATGATTTCCACTTTTGTTTGGTTTCTTAGATATAAAAAGCGACTAATTAGGATGAAATAGCCCTTCTACTGTTTGGTAGTGGGTTTTTTTCAAATTGAAGAATGAGATAAGAAATTAGAAAGTTCATATTTGATGGGATTATTTGATATGATAAATGGAGTACATCTAATATCAATATTTCATAATCATTTAATCACATTCATCAATAACAACGTTAGATGATCCTATTCTCAAAAAAAAAAAAAAAATTAAATTAAATTAAACGTTAGATAATCCAGTTAAGATTTCAATAGAGAGAATATTATGATTTTATTTGAAAATTAATTAGATGAAATTGATAATGATTGGATGATGAAATTAATAATTTAAGTATTTAAAATTGTTTGAATTAAAACCTTGAATATTAAAAGTAGTTTCAATTTCTTTTCCTTTTATATTTATTAACTAATTTTATTTTTATTTTAGATACAATAAGATTTGAAATATATGTAGTCTACTTTATGATAAATTTATAAGTGTTCTTTATTATCATGTCAAAACAACAATAGATTTCTTTTTGGTTTAACAAAATTCTAGATCTTGTTCAACAATAATAAGTTTTACAAGTTGAGCATTTAGTATTGACCCACTTGCTGCCATGCCACCATATTTGAGCATTGATTAGCAGAAATTGGTAAAGAAAAACGAGGTCAGAAAAATCATTTTATTGGCTCAACTAAAAGATATGAAGTATGGACCCCAATCTTTTATGGCAAATTTATTATGTACTTCTAAACAAATGTTAAAACTACTCGGGCATGTTTTGCCTTTTGTTATTTTTCTTTAATGGCAATCGATGAATGGAACAAATTAATTTTTTTAATATTTTTTCCCTTCTTTGTCTTTGAATTGGGACTCTAGCAATGACAAAGCATAGCTGATTTGGTTCGGAGATTTTCATTTTCTAATTTGGAGTTCTCTAATTAATGATGTCGTTCTTTCTCTTTTTCTTTTTTTAAACTCCATGCTAGCATCTTTGCATCTGTGTAATATTTGACGTGTCTCTTATTATTAGGACACAGCCTTTTGACTTATGAAACTTGAAGTAATTTCAGTTTTACTTATTCAAAAAAGAAAAGGAATAAGTAATTATTATTGAGAGAGATATCATTTTCACAAAAAAAAAAAAAAAAAAAATTCAACTGTTGACATGGTAATCCGTAATTGTTATTGGAATGATATTATTTTCGCATCATTATACCACTAACACATTATAAAAATTTGTATATGCCATACTCATTACAAAAATTATGTGATTGATATTGAGAGGGACTCTCATACAGAACATGATGTACTCCCATTATGAGAGATCACTGTGATACCAAGATTCATTCGATTTAACAAAAGCAAATACTAATAAGTAACTCATAGTTTTGTTCTTAACCAAACAGATGAGAGACACATGCTCTTTAATGTTTCTCTCTTGTCCTTATAGCTTGGCCGCTACAAACTTACAAAGTCATCAAGGAAAGGATTGGTCCACCAATCTATTACTTTTTTTATTGTCCTTTTCCTTCCCATTCATGGACAAAAATCATAGTCAAAGCTGTTTCCAAAAATCCATAAAGATACCTCTCAATTGATTTTTATTTTATTTTTCATCAATGCGTATTGCCTGATGGTCCATTTGCATTTTGGAGTGTGAATTGGTCCATTGTGAGAGGCTGAGAGCGAAATGTCATTAGAAGGGAACTTATTCAATACTTTAAAAATATTATTTCCTCATTTCACATGCATAATGAATTTTACCATCATCTTTGCAAAAAAAAAAATTTACGATCAATTTTAATTAAACCCACTCACATTACTATATTAGAGGGCATTATACCTTTAACTGTGCATAATGGAAAATCAATTACAATATATCATGAAAGAGGAAAGACCTTTGTTATCCAGCAAAAAAGAAAAGAAAAGAAAGACCTTTGTTTCTTTTTTAAGTTTTAGTTTATTCTAATTGAAGTGACATGTGCGTGACATTAGCTTGGAGCAAAATTAAATTCAACAACTTGTATTACTTTTCTCCCCTTAGGTTAAGAGTGGTATCTTTGTTAAAAACTTAAAACTTGAAAGGCATTCCTTTTGTGAGGTATTGAGTTAAAAAGTTTTAGGACCACCCCAAGAGATTCCTTTTATGTAATTACTTAGTGTATATGTGTGGAACAAGATCACATATACTTGAAGAAATAGTCATGTACTTAAAAAGGTATAGACACCCGCGTTAAAAAAAAAAAGAAAAAAAAAAAAAAAAAAAAAAAAAGAAAAAAAAAAGTATGAGTTATCAATTTTGTCTCTTAAAAGCAAGGTTGTTACAAGTGAGATTCTAGATAGGATCGGTAGGAGGGTCTTCTGAATCTTATTATACAATTTGATCGAGAATTGTGAGATTTTACTTTTTATAAAAAATAAAGTGAAAAATTACTGATAATGATGATATGTTCAAGAATCATCAACATATGTGATAAAGCCTTATTTAACATAAAACAAAAAAAAGATGATAATCTACAATATATCAAATAAATTTTACTTATTCAATCATGTTAACCAACAAGAAAACACTAGAGTGAGTGTGGTTGGATGGACTACTTGGTTTCAATGTAAACCATTTTAAAAGAAATATTTATATAGAGATTTGAACCATGAATGTCTTTGTTTGAAACACAATGAAGTGTCAATTGAACTACAATGCTCTTGACCTGATGAAATGAAATTTTGCTATTAGCTTTTTTCTCAACAACAATGAAAAAAATGATAAAAAGTATATATCACAAGACACAAATAAGTTGTTTACTATAAAAAAAACTATAACAATAAAATCAACAAGAGTTTTAGTTTAGGATGCATGAACTAAATTAAATAGAAAATAATTAATCATTAAATTGTATTACTTTCATTGTTAACAAAATTATAATATGTAAAATGTAAACTTTGTCAAGGATTTATCTTTGAGAATCAATAAATCTATTACAAAATGTCTTACAAATTTATTTATTTATTTTTAAATGGAACTAAAATGTCTAAGCATTTGACTTTAAATAAATATGTTAAAATGTAAGTTCAAACAAGATTGCAATACCATCGCGATTCTTTGATCTAACAATTTAAATCTAAATCTTATAACAATCCTATCAATTAAAGAAGATTATAGTGTGATCCAGACTGCGTAACAACAATTTTGTAAGAAGATTCTTAGATGTAATCGAGATTTAAACAAACCATGCTTAAAAGTCAAACCCGTTTCACTGTTTTAGATAATTGGTGAAAGTTAGGAAGCTCCGAAGGAAATTACACAAATATATACACGTCTTAATATTAATAATATGACATACCACGATGCCAGTCCAAAATAGACGTTCCACGTCTTAATATTAATAATATGACATACCACGATGCCAGTCCAAAATAGACGTTCTACTTCTTCAATTACTTACGCTTTCCATTTTTCTCATCGGTTTTCTTCAAGAACTTTCCAAATTATACACGTCTTAATATTAATAATATGACATTATGACTTTCATACCACGATGCCAGTCCAAAATAGACGTTCCGCTTCTTAAATTCCATATGCTTTCCATCGTTCCCATCGGTTTTCTTCAAGAACTTTCCAAATTCTTTTACCAAAATGAAAAAACAAAAAGCAGAAATAATTACTCCACTACTAGAAAAGTTGGTACTTTTTTAACTTGCATAAACTCTCACAAGCAACCCTGTTTTGACAAAAAGTAAAGAGAGACTAATCAAGTGGTGGTACACTAGCTTAAGAAATCGCCTGGGCCAGTCTTTTTCTAACCACTTCATGACTCGGTGACAAACTCAGTGTGACCCACATCGAGTCCAAATACCCAGAACGATTCTCTAGCGTAGTAGCCTCGGATTTTCCGAAACACACGGATGGGTAGCCTTGTTGAAGAGGAGCGAGAATTAGAATTCGATGTGGAAGAGACTATATTTGTTGCCGTGTCAAAGAGGGTCGAGGAGAGCAAAACGACGCTGTTTTGGGCTGTTCAGAACTTTGCCGGCAAGAGGATTTGTGTGCTTCATGTTCACCAGTCTCACTATGTAGCTGAGCTGAGTGAGTCTCTCGATTCTGGGTTTTTGTACTGTTTGGTTGCTGGGAAAAAGTTCTTAGGAAAAAATGGGAAATTGAATTCTGGGTCTGATTTATAAGTATATGCAACATTTGCATAATTGGGTTATTATTGATTAAGAAAATGAAAAGGTCAATTTTTTCTTTTGAAATTATATATAGAAATATGTATATGTGTATGGTTGATTTTATTTATTTTTGATGACATATGTTTGATTTTATTTATTCAATTTATGAGTCTTATTTAGCTTATATTTGGGGTAGGGGTTATTTGATGGCTTTGAGCTAAGAGTTTTAATAACTATGACTTTTCATTTTTATTTATTTTTGGGTTAATTTATTAATGTTATATGCAGCAGCGGATGGAAAATTTTCTGGTAATAGACTGAAGCAACTTGGGATTAAGGCATTGATGGAACTTGAAAGGCGCAAGATGCATGAACTTCTAGACCAATATCTTCTTGTTCTTGTGCAAGCAGGGGTATTATTCTTTTTGATTCTTTTAATTGTTGGCTTAGTTACTTATAAAAAAAAGTGTATTCATTGGCATTGAATTTGTTGTTAAATCATGGTTGTTTCAAGGAACAATATCAGGCATTATTTTTCTACAGTTGGGTACAAACTACAAACTCTGAATTTATTGGACTTTAAAAGGTTTTTAGAAGCTTGATGTATACCAAAATTGTTAAGACATGCTTCTTACGTATTGGACTTAAAACGATGCTTATTACTTTTTGAGCTCTTTTAGTAACTGGGTTTGCACGATCGCTTAGACTTGTCAAAATAATTATTAACATATAATTGCAGGTAGAGGCAGATAAAGTATGGATTGAGATGGATAACATTGAGCAAGGGATTGTAGAAATTATTGCCCGACACAATATTAGTTGGCTTGTCATGGGGGGAGCGGCAGGAAAGTACTACTCAAAGTATGAACGACTCATCATAATTATTTGTTCTTTACTGTTATCATGATCTTTTTTTTGGTCATTGTAGTTACTTCTAATATGTGAAAGTATAAGTACTCTTAAGAGGTTTTAGTGATGTTAGTAGCTGTTTCTGAGTTCTTTACGAGCCCATAACATTTCAAATCTAAGGGCATATCAATTGAAAGTATGATCAATTAAATCTCTTCCAAAACTATTAATGCCCATCTGTGAACATGTAATTTCACTGGTTTATATTGGTCGAGATTGCAGGAAACTGATAGAGCTAAAGTCCAAAAAAGCAATTTTTGTATGCCAACATGCACCAATTTCGTGTAACGTTTGGTTTGTTTGCAAGGGCTGCCTCATATACACAAGGTAATTTGATATCACCCTGTGATTAATCCCTCTCTCTCTCTCTGGCAATGCACTACAATTGGTTAACGTCATGATAGAAGTATTTAAAAAAAGAAGGATTTTGATTTTGATTTTTTAGTTTAAAATGACAATGAAATGACATTTTTTTTTCCTGTTAATGAACTTTATTGATGGATTTGAAATGATTAGATGTAAGAAGCTATTTCAAATTTTTAACATCACAAGTTTTTTTATTTGAGAAAATTCTCCAAAGTTCAAGTCATCATGTGCTGTTATATTTATATCAAGCAATTCTTTCTTCTTCTTTTTTTTGAATTAAGCAATACTAACAATTTTTTTTGTGGCACATTTGCTTTAAAGTGGAATGTTTAGTCTTGGTTAACCTTTAACTCTTTGGCTTTATTGCCATCTCGTGTGTTTCTTTTTGAATGATTAGGCTGATTCTTGACCTAGTGGTTGGCTCAATAACTAATATATTGGATATTCTTGAGCACTAAGTCGGTTTTGTGACACCAACAGTATCTATATACAGAAGGTCTAGCTACATACACAGTATTTATACACAGAAGACCTTGTTTTTATGGTATGGTTTGAACTCATTGGATGCACCTGGATGAGCACCACACAATCATGTATCACATCTTCGGAAATAATCATGTAACACTTTTTTTTTCTTCATGTCCCTTGTTGTGCCAGCAGTGGTAGCTTCCTTGTTCAGAAAATTTTCTTCTTCATTAGTCTTAAGTCCAAAATATCTCGACAGTGCAACTCATGTTTAATTTAACACTGAGGCCTATAAATAATGCTTTGTGATTGCCCTGCTGATAAGTTCTGTCTTGTCCCAAAAACGTTGTCCAGCATCTATTATAGATGCATACTATTATTGCCATTTATATAAGGAGAATTTGGAAACAGGGAAGGCAGAACAGATAAATATGATTTGGAGAATGCTCCTCCATTGCTGCTGCTGAATTCAGATATAGAAAATGACCAATCAGAGAACTTAGAATCAGAATCTCTCACTGATCGGCTCAGAATCTTGGTAGGTTTACTAACCTAGATAGTTTTTCCTTACATGAGCAAGTTCTCTATGGAGTACTAGAGGCATAACTTTGTCACAGAGCTGTGCAGATGCAGAGCAAGGCATTGATGACCTGGAAAGAATCTCAAGAAGCTTCAGTTCCGATTGTTCAGCACATTCAAGTTGGTCCACTAACATGGTGGTTGGCACGTCAAAGTTGAACCCATGGCTGACAGATGAGGTGAGAGAAGATGTCTTCCTTCACCTCACTGCGTTATTCTAAGATGATTGCGTTATACTTTACTGGCATGGTAAAGATATATTTTTTTTTTGTATGGGAAACCATTATATGTGCATTCTCATTCTTTAATTCAAAAAAGAAGAAAAAGCCATGAGTATACAGAATTTTGGAACTCTAGTTTCTGAAGGCTCAAGTAATATTGGACCACATGATAGAATTTCATTCGCTATGGAAGAACTTTGGAGAATATTCTCAACACTTAAGGCATATATCTACCGTCCAGCTCCAGTTTTCATAAATTTCATTCAAGTCAATGGTGCACACCTTTTCAGGTTTTGATGGTTAATAAATTTTGTAGGAGGAAGAAGCTCAAGGACAAGAGGCTATCGGATTTGATTCTAGACTAGAACAAGTCATTAGAGATGATGCAAAGAGCTCAAAACACAAAGAATTTGAAGAGGCAGTTAAGCGATGGGTAGAAGAAGACAATGCCATGGAGGCTAGATGCAAGGCAAACTTAATGTTCACTAATTGCTTCTTTTTTGGGGGGTATTTTTGTTGGTTTCTCAAAGCTATCTCTCAAACTAATAATATCTGTGCTGAATCATTTATAATTAAAAAAAAAAAATCTGTTCTGATCATATTTGTCTGAAAATAAACAATTGTAGAAAATTGAGTAGATGATACCTCCTGAACTCATATAGTTTGAATGGGATATCAATTGATCAACAAATGTGTTCTCTCAATTTTGGGGAAATTATGGCTAAAAGTTTAACCTTTAGGGTTTATCAACTTGTGAAACATAATCCTCTCCTGAATCTAACTAGCAAAAGCCTGACCTTGTGTTATATTAGATGTTAAGTGATTTGGTGTATGGAAGGGGAATATGGGGAGGTGCTCACTTGAAACATGGTATGTTGGGGTAAGGGTTATGTATAGCTATGTAGGCGCTTGATTGCGAGTTAGAGTTGAAAATTAATGTTATGTGGGAAGCACAAAGACAATTTTATTTAATTTCGAAACTCAATTGTATGTTTACTATTGGCCCATTTAATTTTATTTTAGATCTTATTAGTTAATTAGGCTATTAGTATATTATTTAATTTCTTAGAGTCAAGGTTATTTTCGTATTTAACAATTGGGCTTTAACCGAAGTCAATTAGGATTAGAGTTTGTTCTAGTTGCCTATATAAGAGCACTATTGTACTCCAATGGACAAAAGTTTATGATGAATAAAATTTCAGCTGAAATTTTTCCAATGACCTGGTGCTGACTCTAGCCAACCCTAGGTACTAATTCTTAGGTCATTTTTCTCTTCCTTGGTGCTGATTCCAAGTTTTATTTTATTTTTGCTCTTTTGGAATCTCAAATTCCTTGAATTTTTTTTTTTACTGCATCAATTGTGGTATCAGAACTCATTGTGCTGCATCACATTTGGTATTAAATCTTGTTGTTTTGCAACCAATTTTGGTATCAAAGCTCGTTGGTCTACATCGTAGTGTCTTGGAACGAACCACTTTTGGGTTTTTGATTTCTTATCACAATCCACTAGGGTAGCAACGAACTCTAGTCACTTTGTTTCAATGATGTTTATGCTTTTTGTTTAGCTCTTTCATCTAAGCTCAAACAATTTAGTTGAATTCAAATGATGTAGAAAGAAAAATAATAGGAAAATAAGTAGCAGTAGTAAGATCACCATTCTGCTCCAAGTTGAAGTTTAATTGGCATTGTCTTGTCTCCTTTATAAGGAGAATCAAGGTTCAAATTCCCCCTCCCCCAACTATCAAATTATCAAAAAATGATCATCAAGCTGCTGCAATTCAAATGAAAAACATGTGTGTGAGTTTGCGTGCTGCGTGTGTGTGAGTAAGTGAAGGCATACTGGCCTTAGTATTATAGAAATTGTAGATTAATCTCAATTTTTCACAAACAACTTTGTGATAATTATACCTTTTTACAGGCCAAAGCATTAGAAGACTTATGCGCTAAGGAGTTGACCCAAAGGAAAGAGATTGAGGAAGCACTGGCAAGAGAAAAGAAAGAAATAGAAAGGACAAAGAATCAGCAGGATGAACTCATGAAAGAACTACTAATGGTCCAGGACCAGAAATCAGCACTTGAGGGCCAGCTTGAAGAGTCCCAAAGTATGGTGGTGGAGTTAGAGGAGAAAATCATATCAGCTGTGGGACTTTTGATAAGTTTTAAGGAAAAAAGGGACAGACTGCGGATTGAGCATGGAAATGCAGTAGGAGAAGTCAAAAAACTGAGTAAATTGTTAAATGGGGAAGTTGCTAGCTTTTGCAGTGTACAAATCCCTGAATTCTCTTTCATGGAGATCAATGAGGCAACTCATGATTTTGACCCTTCCTGGAAGATTGGAGAAGGCAGATATGGAACTGTTTATAGAGGAATCCTTTGCCATGCGCATGTTGCTATAAAGATGTTGCCCTCCTATGGCTCTCAAAGCCAGTTGGACTTCCAAAAAGTGGTAAATTTCATACCAAGTTTTTTTTTTTTAAAAAAAAAACCTCCCTCAATACCGTTATTTTATTAAACCAGCTAATTCTGTAATACTAACCATATAATATGGTAGACTAAAGGCTCAACATTGTGTTAACAACTTCGATCATAACCATAAATGAAAATGTGAAAGCTTTTGAAAAGAAAATTTAACTTGTCCCCTAGGGTAATGTGTAGGCTTGGGTCACGGACCACATTGGCATGATCATGGTGCATTTTGATACATTGCCTCCCTACTGTATGAGTAAGAACCTAAGGATTAGTGACTTTGCTAATAGGTATAATTGAAATGTTATCTCGGCTTCTCTTTTCGCGTGTTGAGGGAAAGATTTTCCAAATGTTATTTTTTCAAAGATGAGCAAATCAATTGTCATTAGGATTGAGAACATTTGAGAAAAAAGAAAGTCATCAGGAAGAAATGATCAAAGGTGATTTTTGTGATATCCCAAGTGCTAAACTTTTGGTGACTAAAGAATTTCTGTCATTTCTTTTGTAGTCTAATTGGGCTGGGTGGCATAATGGCATTTAAATTATACTATACATTGTGAAACTTCAAGGCATGAAAATAAATCTGCCTGCATAATCAATTGGTATCACTTAATGGACAAACCCCAATTATTACTTGTTTTACCTTATGGGAAAATTAGCATAGTTTCTGACAGTATATTTCTTCTGCTGGTTGAATTTCAGGTAGAGGTTTTGAGCAGGGTAAGGCATCCAAACCTGGTGACACTAATTGGTACTTGTCCTGAATCTAGGTCACTTGTCTACGAGTACCTAAAAAATGGAAGTCTTGAAGACCACCTCGCCTGTAAAGACAATACTTCCCCACTTTCATGGCAAATTCGTACACAGATTGCTGCTGACATATGCTCTGCCCTTATCTTCCTTCACTCCAATAAGCCTCGTATCATCCATGGGAATTTAAAACCCAGTAAGGTCCTCCTTGATGCCAACTTTGTTAGCAAAATTGGTGACTTGGGCATCTTTTGCTTCATCCCACAAAATGAACATCCAGCTTACACCACCAAATTATGTAATAACCTAAAGGGAGTCTCTATGTATATGGATCCAGAGTATCTTGAGTCTGGAAAGCTTACACCAGAGTCAGATGTCTACTCATTTGGAATTTTACTGTTACGACTTTTAACTGGGAGACCACTTTCGAGTGTAGTGATAGATGTGAAATGTGCACTAGAAAATGAAAATTTCAATGCTGTGTTGGATTTTTCAGCTGGGGAGTGGCCACTTGAGCAAGCAAAACAGTTGGCTCAGTTGGGATTGAGTTGCTGTGAGAATAACCAGTTGAATCGGCCTGACCTTGTGTTAGAGATATGGCCTCTCCTTGAGCCAATGAGAGCTTCAAGTGTTGCCTCAGCATCATGCTTGGTTTCCAAGAAGCTTCACCGGATTCCCTCCCACTTTATGTGTCCCATTTATCAGGTAAGAGTTTATACTTGTGTATAACTCTTTTGTAACTCTTCCGGTTCTTTTGTGTTTACTATCGTGAACATAAATTAACCCTTAAATTATCATTACTTAATCAAAAAAAGGTAAGAATCAAGTATACCTCGTGTCATATATTTTGTATTGGAATGGCTCATTTTTAAATTACCATGCAGAAACTACTTATCTTTTATCAGTGAAGTGTTTGGTTACTCTTATTTCTGCAATCTGTCCAGTTATGCTATCAGAAATTACTGCATACTGACTCATATATGAAAAGGGTACCCTGTCATTCACTTGTGTATAAGGAAACAGAAGTAAACTATAGTGTGCTCTTGCCTTTTGCATATTATTGAGAGTACCCTTTACCATTTTGTAGTATACTGTGATTGTTGTCATTGATGGGCCAATCAAGGTGGTGTGTGTTGAAGGAGATTGCATTGATGTCAAGAATAATATTCTGCTACGCAGTTTATAAAATCTTGCTCATGACCCTGGCTACTCTTTTTGACTTTGCAGGAAGTTATGACAAATCCACAAATAGCTGCAGATGGCTACACATATGAATCTGAGGCAATAAGAGGATGGTTCGACAGCGGCCACAACACTTCACCCATGACAAATCTCAAGCTTGAACACTGCAACCTACTCCCCAACTATGCCCTTCAAAATGCTATTCTAGAATGGCATCAACAATCGTGATTTTCTTTTTCTTTTCTGCTTTATCATACACATGCTGATATTTGTGATTACACAGGTCTTGATACCAATTTAACCTTTATACTTTAAAATACCAGTGTAACCTACATAACAGTCATGTATAGAACAAGTGATTATAACACAAAGGTCAATAGATAAATGCTTTTTTTATTGGAACTTGGGGCCTAAGAATGTTGGATAAGACAAGAGATGGAAGATAGCAGACAAGTGGGGTATGAGTCGTAATCACGAAATTGGAAATGGTTAAACAGTCAACAGGCCTCTCTTGTTACATCTGAATATGAGTATTTTCAATTGGTCCCCTATAACCAACCAATGAAATAAAACCATTATACCCAAAGGATTTGGTCTATATTAAAGAATCCTTGCTTTCTTTTCACCTTTTGGTAGGAAGAATTTATTTAATTTTTATATCAGCTTCGCAGAGTAACTTGGGTCAGACTCAAACTGAAACTGGACACAACCTGTCCAAGTTGAAGTCCAGCTTGATATCGATTTGTTTAAGATCCTTGTTAAGAGATTTTTATCATTTTAAGTTGACTGTAATTTAGTGGTTTGAGAGAATTTATTTTCAGATTATTCAGTTTATGTACCAACTTTAATTTTTTATTTTATTTTTTAAACACAGATGTGTTTTAGCACAATTTATTTTTTAAGTACAATAAATTAATCAAAATAAGCTATAGCACTAACATAATGACCTCAAACCCACTCAAACTCAAACAGAAATCAAGTGTGAATTACATAATGGAAAGAGATTTCTCTAAGGCCTATGTGTCTTTTTCAGCAAAGCAAAACACTCCAAGCATAGGTTTTCACATGCCCAGTTGCCGAACTTGGGCTTGTCCCTCCCAATCCCAACAGCCCGACATGACGTGGTTTCACCCCTCCTTCTCCGCTAGTGGGCCAAACCCTACCACGTCACAATCATGAATTAATTATAATATTTCATTTCGTTTCGTTTCGTTTTTTATAAACTTTTAAGAAAAATTACAAATCATACAATTTAGGCAGAATTCTAAATTAAACTCTATAATTTAATAAGGTACAAATTAAATTCTATAATTTAAGAGGGTTTTGAATTAAATCCTATGGTTTCATAAAATACAAATTAATTTTAAACATTTAAATATGTTTCAATTCAAATCCTTAAGGCACAAGATTTGAATTTAAATTTAAAAGCTCAACATTTAACTAATTAAGATATAGAGTTTGTTTTTAAATATTTATTTCTATAATATAGAGAAAATTACATTAAAAGGTCCAAAGTTTATACCATATTCCATATTAGATTCTAAGTTTTTAATTTGTCTAATTAAAGTCCTAAATATATAAAATTGTTTAAATTTGAAACATTAATCCAACTCTATTATTCATTTCCATTATTCTATACAATAATGGAGTATAGAAGAACGAGAAACCATTGATTACGTTAACAAACTTTGAACAAAGAGGATAGAGAGTGAAAACACTATTTAGAGAGAGAAAGTTTCGCTTAGAATGAGAAAAAATTATATAATACTCCAGGAATACATTAAATATGTACTTCTTCCTCTCACAAAAGTGATGAGGTCTTACTATGAATTTAATTAGTGGGAACCCACAACTTCTATGAAGATGAAGGAGTACACATTTAATGTACTCCCGGAGTATAGTATAATTATCCTAAAATGAGAAAGTGAAAACAATTTTCAATAAAATTGAAGTTGATTATCTAGAAACACAATACTTTATGAATTTTTTTTGGTATTGTCCAAAATAACATAAAGTAGATAGACATCGGCTAGGACTGTAATTGATTAAATTATTAATCGGGGACTTAACTAGAAAAAAACTCCTACAATTTATTAAATTATGAAGTTGAATTCGAAAACCTCACAAACTTTAAGGTTAAAAATATAATTTCTCAAAATACTTTATTTTTTTCCCCACTGGCGAAAAGAGGGTTCCAGTTCCGCTTTATATTTTCTCTTTCAAACTCTCTCACCTCGTCCCCTCTCTCTTTCTCATGTTTCTTTTTCTTCACGGCCGATCACTTTCTCGTACTTTCTCGGCGATTTTCATTCCCGCCAAACACTCCCTCAGAAGGTCTCTCCGCCGCCTCTAAATCCCTCCGATCTCCGAAGATTCACTCCCTCGCCAAACAGATCTCCGCTGGTACGTGAAAAACCAATCACTTACACTCACTCTCTCTTCTCTCACGAACATGTAAATATACATATATGTATAACTTAACGTGCTAATCTCAGATCACGTGCCGCGAAACCCTAACAATCTCTGCTTTTGAGAAACTGCACGAATCTTTTGTATTTTTGTGTGTTTATTTTTCGTTACTTCGTGTATTGTAGCTCAGATAAACTCTGTAATGGAAAAGAAAATCCTGGAATAACAATTTTTTAATATGTATTTTTTGTGAATAGTGAAAAGTTAGCTTGAGTAAGCTTTGGTAGTTGTGCTAGGTTCATTTGAGAGTAGGATTGTGTTTGTGTTTACTGGTGCTGATCAATTGGACAATGAAAGATTCGAAAATCCACGGTTTTTGTTTCCTTGATTTTATTGGAAACCAAACAGAGTTCTAGAACTATTACATATCAAAAAAAAAAAAAATTTCTGCGATCTGATGTATTTCTATTGAGTTTTGATGTGATTGATTATCTCTCTCTTAGAAAACTCAATTTTCTGTTTATTGTTGTGAGATTTGTTGGTTGATTGTTTCTAGGATGAGTTTAAAGTAATTACTATTATTGCTTAATCAACAAATCAATAATAGTAGTTACTGTTTTTCGTTATCAATTGAATTTTTGTTTAGTAGTATTTTTATTTTTATTTTTTAAATTATGAAATAATGATAGCTTGGTTTTTAGTGGATCTTGGGCTTGTGAGATGTGTAGATTACAGAGAACAATGTTGGCAATTTGAGTTCAAAATTTCTAGTCTAAGTTTGTTGCAGTACTTTTCCTTGCTGAATTTTCATTACGTAATTATAGTAAATTGTGTTTTGTCTTGAAATTTTTAGAGTGCCTATGTAGTCTTCTATTTTTTGGTGGCATTCTTTATATGACATCATCTTAAGAGCTCGGGGTTCTTTTTTTTTTTTTCTCTTTTTTCTTTTTTGTGGGGGGTGTAGAAATGTTGCTTGCCGTCTTATTCTTTGCCATTAGGTGGAGTATAGTTGACATTTTAGCTGTGTTTCTTGGCTGTATATTAGTGGCCCATTTCCATTTTATTTGAAGATATCCTATTGACTTATTATAACACAAGTTAGCCTTGGATTACCCGGAAATTGGTTATGGCTCATCAGTTGCCCGTAGTTTTTAAGGCCTAGAGGCGAGTCCAAAGGGCTCTTGTTTAGAAAAGTTCCCTACGTTATTAAAAAAAATAGACACAGGTGTCACAAACAGCTCCTTGTATTGCAGACTTGAGATGATGGATATGTTTATGTTTTGACATTACAATATTTAACATAGATGATGTATTTGTGTCTTGAGTCTTATTTGTAATGGAATAATTATTAAGATAATGACAATAGCAATGACTTCAGAAGAGGCTCCTTAATAAGTAGGTATTTGGCACAATGACCTGTTCTTTTGAAAATTTATTGAGTCTGAAGGTTTCATATTTGCTCAGTGTCCAAATTGGTGTAGGATGCTGTATTGTGTCAGCAACTGGTTGGTGGGCAGCAATCTACTAGAAGATGCACTTTGCTAATCAACAATGTTTTAGGCATTGTTTAATGTTAATAATCTTATGACTTTCTGACCGAGGATATGATAATATCTGTAATTTTATGGAAACTTGGGCATTCTTCTAGTAAATGGGCCAAATACTGGATGATTGGTTTAAGTTTTAGTGTTTCAGGGTTGATAGGTTGGTCATTTGAATGAAACATGACACAAATACATATGATGCATCATATGTTCCAATGACTTGTACCCATTTTGCCAGTATGGATCGCATTTCGATTGAATCTTTTGATGCTAAATATCATTTTTGTGCAATTTAAAATTGTTGTTTATTAAAATGGAAAAAAGAAGGTCAGGTTTTGAAGTTTCCAATATAGTGGTGTTTCAAAGGTAATGCAAGATTAAAAGAAAGTGTTAAGAGGCAGGTTCTTGCTATATCTTGCTGTCTCTGCTTCTGAGAAGCCCTGTATATCAGCACTTTACTTGTTTCCTAGAACATGAATGGATAGTTGGGAATGACTTTTATGTTTCAACCCTCATGCTTTTTTCAGCTGCACAATCCTGTCAATACATGCAATTACTTCAGTGTTTAAAATTAAATATTTATATTTTGTGCAGTGGCTTCTTGTGAGCTAGTGAGTTTAAACTTTGTGTTTATAGATGCCAGTTGCAAAACTCAAGGCCTCTAATTCTCCAGAATTGATGAAATCGGAGGGAAATGATTCTTCAGACACTATCATTAGACAAGCAATAAAAGAGCCACTTTTGTCTTTCTCAAGGGCCGGGGACAGCCCAGTTCAATTGATCCAATTACTTCATGCTTTAGATCAGCAAGGTACTTGCAAATTGTCATCAGGTTCAAGTTTAACAGCATCTTTTGGTGGGTTTGGGTTTTTTTTTTTTTTTTTGGGGGGGGGGGGGGGCTAAATAAAGTGTTAATCATATAAACAGTGGTGGCCTCCATGTAAAGAAATAAATAATGCCTCTGAACATCTGCAATAAGTAGGTTTTTGCTTTTGCTCAGGCCACTGCTAAGTCCAATGGTCACTCTAATAAATGAATTTCCTAAGCAATAAGTAGGTTTTTGGGTTGTAGCTGCCATAAGGCATTACTTGATGTCAAAGCCATGTATTTTGATTTATTGCCTTCCATTTTTCTTGGCAGAACTACCAGGTTGGCCCTTACTCACTCCTCTGAAGGTGCAGATGCAGAAGTGCGACAAGTGTTCTAGAGAATTCTGTTCGCCCATCAACTACAGAAGACATATACGTGTGCACCATCGGTTGAAAAAGCTTGATAAGGTTTCTTTAATGTCTTACAGTTGTGATTATGTGTATATTATGCTAATTAGAGAAAAGGGAATGAGGGGGTGGTGGCATCCCTTACTCATGGCCCAGAAGGATACTATATCCAACTGACCTCATAGAGTTAGGTACTGTCCCACCACAACCCAAGTTTTGGTGAGGAGAATGGGCACATTTACCACTCATCCGTCTGCTGGGGTGGTGTTATTATGTGTCTACATATATTCGTTTTCATGTTTGAAGATTTTTATTTTTATTTTTTCTTTTTTTTTTGGGCCATTTGGCATTTCGACATTTGCCAATTCTTAGTAATTCATATCAGCTCTGTTTCATGGTGTGTTGATCTTGATTATTTTGTGCATGGTTGTTTCCTCATCTATGCTTGATGTTGTCTAAATCTTGTAGGATTCTATTAAAAATAGGGATCTTCTGGGAGCATTTTGGGATAAGGTAATTCATTATGTTAGTACTTATTTATGGGATAAGGTAATTCTCTCTTTGGATATCATGCTCATTAATTATCCTATATGTAGCTCTCTTTGGAAAAGGTGAAGGAAGTGGTGTCATTCAAGAATGTCACATTAGAGGTAAGAAGCCTTTCTGTTTTTGTATGTGTGTTTGATTTCTTAAATGCATAGAGTTATGTTGATATGAGCTTTCTGGTATGCATGCTGTTGATATACCATATATCAGTATTTTAGTTGTTTGGCACGTTTGCCTGTGAACAGTGAACCTAAGCTGTGGGAATTCTTATTTTAATGCAGAAAATGTTCATAAATAAGTTGATATAAGAGCAAGTTCTTCTAGATATACCTATGAAAAAAAACATTTTGTTATATGAACATTTTCTGTTTATAACTGGGGTGTCCACTTGCTCTAAAAGTTACTTTCTCATGCTTTGAGTCTATTGAGTTGACTTCAGGTTGGTAAATCATATTTGTTTGACGTTTGTCAATTTTCTACAGTAGGAGACACACACACTGCATGGATACTTTTTTTCCCCTACAATTTTGTCTTAAATTCATCTGAGTTTCTCTTTCTCTCTCCAATAATTGGTTCCTAATTGACGTTACTTTTCTAGGGAGTTCCAGGGTCTTCAATTGTAAAGTCGTTGGCGACACTTACTAGGAAACCGGGATTTTGTACTTTGCCACAAGTTTATTTGAAGGCTGGTTCTGCCCTTTCGGTAAAGGGACATCCTTTTTCTTGCTTGTCAATTTCTATCTTTCTGGTTATTATCTGCCATATTCTTTATTTGGTATGTGATATCCAAAATGGTATGTGATATAACTGAGTCTTTGCAGGATATTATCCAAGCTCGAAGTACTAGGTTCCCTATCTCATCTCAGGAGCTATTTGGTTACCTTGATGATGCAAGTGAAAACACATTTCTTTGTGGGAATGCCGGATTGATGCAAAAGTATGTTTTTGATGGGGAAGCTGGGAAGATTGGCCTTGAAACCAAGAACTTAGTTGCTTGCACTAGTTTTTTGGTGGAACAGAAACTGGTACTTTTTCTTTCTTTTTTTTCAGTTGCTTGTAATAATTATGCTGTTCCATCATCATGATTAAATTGTTTTTGTTCTTGATAAGGTCAAAGAATGGCTTGCTGATAAGGATGCCGAAGCTTTGAGGTGCCAGAAGTTGCTAGTGGAGGAAGAAGAAGCTGCTCAGAAAAGGTATATAACTTCATGTCATTCATTTTCATCCGATTTGGGTTCTTGAACTGTCCAGTAATGCTAATTGGTGTGTTTTTCATCTTCTTTCTTTCTTTCTTTTTTCCTTCCTTTCTTTTCTTATTTCTTCCTTCCTTTCTTGGAATATCTATGTACTGATGACTATAGAGCTAGTCATTTGCGATGAACTTTTTCTTGGTTGGAATTACAGATGTCCTGATCCTTGTCGTCCTTTATAGGGGAGTTACTAAGGATAAATGGGCCTTTGAGTAGCACAGGAACATAACTGTAAACTTAATTGGAGTTGCTCATTGTTGGCACCACTATAACCGTAAAACATTCTCGCTTTTTCACTTTTTCACTTGTGCCTTGCAATCTTCCAGTTCCACAGATTGCACTTTCCCACTTCCTATTAACTCAAGTACAATAGCCAGTAATGATAAAGTCAGTTTGCAAATTTTCTTCTCCATGAGAAATGAATACACTTGTTCTTGTACTGATTTTAGTTCCTGAATTACTTTTAGGAAAGCTGAGCTCTTGGAAAGGAAAAGGCAGAAAAAGCTCAGGCAGAAAGCAAAGGAGCAAAAACATGGGGAGAAGGATGGTAAAGAGTTCATTGACAATACATCAGAGGCTGTGCCTGTGCCGCAAGCAGAAACTTGCAGCCCTTCAGCTGCATGTGATTCTGACATGTCTGTCCCAGAAATGCTGCCAGATCAAGTTCCATCATCTTCTGAAGCCTTTCGACACACAAACTCTGATGAAGAAGCGGGTCCTGACTCTCAATCAGGGTATGGCTTTGAATATGCTGAACCTGGCATTAGCCAAAATGTTGAACGGCGGATGAGTGTTCGTCGGCATGTAGCTGCTGCTCGATGGCAAGCGCCCCCAAAATCACAAAGGGGAATGCCCAATGGGTTTCATTTAGGTCAAAATTCTCAAGCATCGAAGCTTGGAGTTATGCAAAAGCATGGGATCCACAGGGAATTAAGGGCTGCTCCAGTAGCAAATGGTAATAAAGTTTGGAGCCGAAAGCCTAAGCCAGAAATTGATGGGGAGGTTTTGAAAGCTAGAGTACAGAAAGAGGCAATGAACCAGCCAGATCAAGTTAAGAACCATGAGGTTTTTATTGGCTCTATATGTGTTACACTTGGAAATTGTAACCAAGAGGATAATAACCTGGCTGGAGCTCATGAAGATTGCCTGGCAGAGCATCAAATGCCAAAGACTAATGTTCAGGAGAAGCCCATCAAACCTGATTCTCTTCATGGTGGCACAAACCGATCAATGGTTAAGCTTTGGAGGCCAGTGAGCCGGCATGAAAGCAAAGGTCCAATGCCAGTTCAAAATGGCAATATAGAATCTGAACTGGATGCGCCTGCTGAAAAGGACAATGAGCAAAACCTCAATGAAGGTTATTTAAGATCATATGCTGTGGATGATAATAATGGTGCCGCTAAGGACAGTCCCAAACCCCTGGGGGAAAGTGTCTATCCCGGAGGCATGGGGTTTTCTATCCATGCTGCAAAAGCTTTTCTTGCGCAGAGTAAGATGTTTATTCTTTTGGCTATGCAATTGTATGTATGCATTAAATCTGCTTTGGCCATTAACTAGCTACAATATCATGCAGGATGGAAGGAGGCTATTGCAGCTGATCATGTGAAATTAGTTCTTTCTCCAGATTCTGAACCTCCAAAATGCCCAGAGATGGAAAATGTCTCTGAATTAGTTGTATCTCAAGCTTCAAACTTGCACAAACGCAGCATTCTTGGCAGTACAGAGAACCGGTTGGTTAATGCGGGTGCATTCGAGTCTTCAACCACCAGGATTGTTAAAGAAAAGTACAGAACAAAGCCTGAGAAGGGTGTCAAGAAAAAATACATCCCCAAACAGAGTAATGCAACCTAGAAAGGAGGGAGAGAGATGAGGTTTGTTTTTTGTTATACAAATGTGCACAGTTTAACTTACCGTCACTATATTCCTAGCACAGAGGTTCCAGTTTTACAGATGGTCTTCTGTCAGAAAATTGAAAAAAGTTTTGCCCGAAAATCTTTTTACAAGTTGGTTCTTTTTTCCTATGGTGCCATAGCAGATTGATTAGTGAGGTTCTTTTCCCCCTTTTTGGCTTAATTGTCTAAATTTTTCTGTAATAAATTTGGTGTTCAATTAATTCAAAGGTCTTATTTTCTTTTACCTCCAATCTCCCTTTAAAGCTGCTCAATTTCTAATATGGTAGTTATGTAAGGTCGATTATAAGATTTCATCATCCTGGAAAACCCATATCTACAGAGCATAAAAGTACAGGAATATTCACTCCAAAATACCCAATCTGTTTATACTTTACCTTTCTTGCCCATTGAAAATGCTAGTTTCCTCGATTTTTATTTTTATTTTTATATTAAATGCACCGTTCTTGAGCGCATTCTCTCTGCGGATGGATATATGTTTCTGACACGCAATTTGCTGCTTATTCTATGCAAGTTTGCAATACAAAGATCAGGAGGGTTTTCAACTACCATTAAATAAATACTAATAATGTAGTTTTCTTTTATAATAATAATGTAATTTAGTGGTTATATGATAATTTTTTTTATTTTTTAAAAGAATATGAGGTTTTTAGTTTAGAATGTGAGCAAAACTACTTAGTCTAGCACACAACATTGTGTTTCAAAATAAGTGTCTACTATCACTAATTATGTGGAGTAGATGAAGCGATTAACTTGGTTGACTAATAAGCTTTTGCCAGTGAAACTTCTGTCAAGGTTTAACTTCGGCTTACAGTTATAATAAATCGAATGCCTTCGACAAATTTAGTTTTATAAGACTCCCTCCCAAAAAAAGCCTAGCCCAAAAGGCCAGATTGTGGGCCAAAAATCTGCCTCACGGTCCACAAAATAAAAAAACCCAACAAGCATGTACGTCCAGCTTAAAAGAGATGTCTGAGCATGACTTGAGGATGACTTCGCTATTTGCGTCAGTAAGCACCTAATTGTTTAAAATTTATTCAAAATCTGACTTGTATTAATTTTTTAAGATCATAATATATGGATAGGAGTGGTATATATACCAATATCTATCCTACCTTGTTTTTTACTGAAATATTTAAATATGCCACCAACGGGTTTAAGACCTCGAGGAAAAACTGGGAATCAACCCTTAATTCAATGGTTAGTACCTTAGGTGCTAACTACGATGTGGACAGGGGTTCGAATCTCACCACTGTCGTTTAGGGGGTGACTTAATGGTAGGAAACCCTCGTGACCTATCACACCTGCGAGTCCGGGAGTTGTGGGTTCGAGTAGTGGTAAGTCTCATTATTGCCCAGATGTGTCCTACGTCATGTCAAATTCGGGTTTAAGTGAGTCGGGACAATGACCGCACCTACGAGTCCTTTTTTTCTTAAAAAAAAAAAGATCTAGAGAAAAAGCAACAAACAAGTCTGTAGTCTGTACTACCTTGTAAATTGCAAAGCATTTTATCTACTTTATTATTATTATTATTATTTTATTATTGTAAACGATATTCGTGGCTTTGGAAAGTGTATGTTTTTTTTTTGGTTGGGCTACACAAATCTTATTCTTGTTTATGTACTTTAGTTAAAGATGAATTTCGATTTTAAATCTCTAATACAAAGTCAGCATATTTAAAATAAAATAAAAATTATGATGCCAAATCCCATTTCATTGTTGGAGATATATTTATGTTAACAGATGAGAAAAAAAAATTACACAATTGCTTTGGGATGACCAGAGTAGAGCAGATGGGTCACATGCACCGAAGCATTAGATTGTTTGTATTACACCGAATCTCATGGCTTGTAAGTAGCTCAGAGACATCTGACTACGACCACAAAGAGATGAGATTTAGACCATACGTTTCTTTCTTCCTAACATAACAAGCCACGTGTCCATCTCTCTCCTTAATCTCCTATTAAACTGCCACTTGTTCACTCTCTTCACCTTAACCGCTTTACCTCTACTCAACCTTATCTTCCATCTCCTCAAATTTTCTCTCATCAATTTTGTTTTTCCAATCTCTTACCAACAAATCTGAGAAACCCACGTCAAGAATCTCCACAATTCCACTCTCTCCCTCTTTTTCAAGGTAAAGAACAAAGAAAAAGAAAAAAAACCCATAAACTTTTCCATTTGTTATAGTCTTACTTCTTTCTTTATCCCAACAATTTTCCTTTCTTTCAAGCAAGAAAATCCTAACCCAAATCTCTCATCCATCCCATAACCAAGAAAGAGAGAAAATGTCAGGTGGGGTTGGGCCAACATGCAATGACATTAGCCTTCCAAAAGAACAAGAATATGAACACAAAGAAAGCTATGACCAAAATCCCTTAAAGACCAGCACTACCACTCCACGCAAAGCTGGCTTCCTCTCTTTCCGTCAGCTGAATGCTCTTGCTCTCATTATTATCTTCTCAGCCAGTGGCATGGTAAGCCCTGAAGACTTTGCTTTTGTCTTCTTTTCCTTCTTCTACTTGTACTTTATTTCAAGGGTTGCATTCCCACCCGTCCACCCTTCAAGGGAACCCAGTGTGTTTAGCCCTCAAAACAAGGTTCTTCGCCTCTATGTTCTTGTTGGTGCCATCATTGGTCTTTTCCTCCCTATAGCCTATATCTTTCATGGTATCTTCGAAGGTGATAAACAAGGAATCAAGGCGGCCTCACCACATGTTTTTCTTCTAGCAAGCCAAGTGTTCATGGAAGGAGTGGCATTCTCGGATAGATTTTCATTGCCAGTACGTGTTTTTGTGCCGGTTGGCTATAATGCAAGGAGGATATTTACCATTGTGGATTGGCTGAGAAATGAGTTCTCAAAGGTTGATGAAGAGTATGGAGGGTCTAAAAGGAGATTGTATGTTGGAAGTGGACTTGCCATTGCTAATATGGCGTTTTGGTGCTTCAATCTTTTTGGGTTCTTGTTGCCTGTCTATCTTCCTAAAGCTTTTAAGAGATATTACTCTGGGTATAATAAGGTGAAAGACTGAAAAACATTGGAGCTATTGCTTTATATTTCTTTTTAATGTCTTTTTTTTTCTAAGAAAAAAATTGATCTGCGCTATGTGATGCAAGTTTGGTTTTATGTCTTATGAGTGTTTACTGTTTAGTAAGTGATTTGTACGCTTTATAAATATATGAAGTTCTATTTTAGAAATGTAAGTTTCTGCATATGTTTTGTGCAGATTTACCATCATGAGAAATGTGCTACACCATTCGCTATTCCATATTAAATTGCATATGATATCAAGCATATATATTTCTTTTATTAGATTTATTATATCGTCCATTCTACAAGTTCATATATAATTCACGAATTTGATATGAAACTTACAAGTTCATATATATAATATAATTCACAAATTTGATATGAAACTTGTGCAAAAGTAGAATGTTAGATATATACAATCTTTTTGGTGAATTACTATAATCTACTATACATCTATAGACTTGGTATCACTTCTATACTCTATGGATGCCAATTAATATTAACTTTACATGTAAGCTTTCAATATGCCAAGTAAACAAGTCACTCCTACATCCAAATTCAATTTTCAAAAGTTATGATACATATTCCAATTAAACAAGCCATTCCTATATCCAAATTCCAAGCAAGGTTTGATAATCAGTTCAACTACAACTACGAGTACAAAAATACTAGATCACCAAGTTATAGAGATTCAATTTCCTTGATTAACAGAATTGATTATAAGTAAAATAATATTACCATTGAAGCTGAATTAGCCTGTATTTTTGGTGACCGTAAGCAAAAGTAGGTAGATACGTTCATCTGAACAACAACTAAAAACTTTATAGTTTATACGACACATGCAAACGAATCTGATCATCTGAACACAATCGCTTAGTACATTTTATGATCCTATAATCGGGGCTGGCTCAATACAATTTGAAGCCTAAGAAGAGACTTTTTTAATATATAACTAAGTTTTGTGTTTAATTTACTCCAATATCCCAAACTATCAAAATATAAATATATGAAAGGTATAAGAATTATATTTTATTTGGATGCTTAATTATTTGATTAAAAATCTCTCAACCTTTTGGCATATAAAGGTTAAAAGTTTTCTTACAAAATGACATAAATACACTAGATTTCATAAATAGAGAGCATGCCTTTTGTGTTTCTTCAAACACAATTTTTGAGTTTAAAGTCGTGAATATTTGAGAAATCAACTACAATTATATTACATGATATCAAAAAGAGAGGTGATGACAAAAGATAATTAAGTTTGTACTTAAGAGGTGGTTGACAATTAATTTTTTGAAAGAAGATAAAAAAAAAAAAAAGGAAAAAGAGAGAAGAAAAATGAGTATGACATGATTTAATAAGAAGATGATGAATTTGACATGACCTCATGAGGACATGATTGAATTTATTGCATAGGACTTGACTAATATATATTAATAATATAGATTAGAAATTTTATATTTCAATACAATATTAAAATAATTCAATTTTGGACATGCAAAAGTACTAATCAAGTTTTTGTATTGAGGTTTTCCTAACATCTCATTTTCATTTGATAATATTGTTAATCCAATCGATCTAAAGTATGATTTTATCAATTTTAATTTTGAAAAAAAAAAAAATCATCAAAACAACTATAAAAGTATTACCAACAAAATTCTAGGAGAAATATATAAATTTGAATATCATTATAATTATTTTAACTTTAATTTTCTTATATTATTTCATTATCTTCTAACTTTATTTGATAAATTTTGTATTCATTTGTGAGATTAGCATCTAAATTTTCTATTACATATATATTTTTTTCTAGTAGCAAATTTATGGAGAGATCTTATTTGAGAATCGATTATTATTATTATTATTTTAAAGTTTTTCATATCCGAATTGATATTTGCAAATAGACATTCAAAATTTTAAAAATATTTACAAATAAAATAAACTAATCTACAATATAAAATGATAATATGACAAGAATAAAATAAAATTTCAAATAAAAAATAATAGAATCTAATTTTTCAAAGGCACTATTGTAATTTCATTTAAGAATAGAATTAACCAATAGTTTTATTCTACCCGAATAAAAACGAATCCAAAAAATAACTTGATAGATCAATAATAACCAAACCAAAATTTATTTCATAACAATAATCAAATATCATGGTTCATGGTAAAATTTAACAAAAACAAATAAAAAGTTATTATATTTTTTAAAAATAGCCTTACTTTATATTGGACAATGTGATGTTTGGTAAATAAAAAATGAAATCTGGTTTCAATTATAATTTTGGTATTGAGAATGAGATTATTTGGTGTGTGGCCATGTGTAAGATTGAGTGGATAATATTGATAATTTAACATATAAGGATACTGACTTAAAAAATAATAATTGAAACAACAAATTGTTAAAGAGAATTTGGTTACCAATGATGATTTTGCATTCATAATATATATATATATATATATATATATATATATATATATATATATTTTTTATTTAAACAACTTAACTTGCAATTAGAATGAATTTCTATCGATCCACAATTTTGAGGGTCTTTTTGAGAATAAAGAAAAGAGAATACAACACCTATGTATGCATTTTTTTTTTGTCTCTCGTAAAATTAATTGAACTTATTTTTACTGGAGGTCTTAGGCCTAGAGCCACCCTGACTGTAATTCTTAAATGCTTTGGGCCATCACATCATATTGTGGATTTTCCATAACATAGCTTTCCCAAGATAACCCTCCTACACAAGCAAATAATGTTAGGGGTTCCATGAAACCATTCTCTCACAACATGGACATGTGAAAACCGTAGACATGTGAATCCCGCATGTTATGAGAAAGTGGCTTCCTGAAACAGTTCCATAAGACAATATTCCCTCCAACACCCACCCCCTCACCCCCAAAAATAAAAATAAAAGAGAGAGAGAGAGAGGTGTCTCCCGCTTTCACCGTTTTTGCTTGCCTTTTGCCACCCGAACTCATCACATTTATGAGGAATTTTCCCTCTCCAGCAAAAATTTTCTTTTGAAAATTTATCCACACACTTTATATTGCACATAGGCCAGCTCAAATAGTAATCAATTTTCATCTATCAATTTTGTTCAAAGTACTTATTTTCCGTAAAACTTAGCATAGCCGTTAGCCACGGGGGCCTAAATGATGCTACCAAAAACGAAAAAATTTATGAAATTGAAAGAATCTCAAGAAACTACAGGAACTAGCCAATGACAATTGCTCAAAGCCTGAAAGTCACAAACCACCTGACGCAACAAATAAGGTCAAGAGAAATAAACAAATTATGCTTGATTAGCCTACTAAGAAATATTTATTCCTTTAACCTTATTTTTCCTCTTCTTTTTTTTTTTTTTTTTTTTTTTCAACATACAAGACGCCTGGCATTTTGGTGATGGTAAAACAAACAAAAATACTCACATGTTGCCACACCAAAAAAATGTCAACTCTTCTAGCTTTCGACAGCAGCGAACTCCACATTATAGCATCTTCTCCAGACTGCTCGAGCTGCTGACCATTTTAAGAAATAAATAATCTACCATTGGTTCATCATCTCTGGTCCAAACCTGTTCACACAAACAGATGATAAATATCAAACTAGCACTTATGCCTCTCTCTCTCTCTCTCAACAAGCAAAAAACAAAAATAGAACAAAAACAGAAATTTCTAAAGCACAGTACTGAAATAAGCAGAGAAGGATGGGAGACTGGGGGCATCAATGATCAGTATACAGAAACTTGAGGAAGGAACCTACCTGTATATCTACCCATGGAACCATTGCCATTTATAGAAATAGGCACAAGCTTTCTTCCAGGACCCAGAGATAAAAGTTCCTGCATCCTTTCTGGCCAAACTGAATTCAATCTTCGTGCAAAATCCTCCACTTCCCTACATAAAAATAAAATAAAATACAAGCTTAGATGAGAGAACATTAGTGAAAAAATAAACTTTCTACCCAGAGAATGGGCATCAAAAGAGACATGAGCAGAAGAGTGATACATTAAACAGAAAGTGGGGGACACCCCAGAAACATATTTAAAAAAGAATAAGAATAAGAAGAATACAAGGTTTACAGTTTACCTTTCATAGATTATAAAAAACTAGTAGTATTCATAAAAATAAATACATAAACAACTATTAGTATTTCTCCAAACTTCATACGTGTAAATTTTTTTATTTTTTTTTAATGAGTAATAAGAAATTTAAAAAATTCAAATTACATTAATACCTACCAGCTAATTGAATCTCCACAGACTAACCTATTAAATCTGGGCCTTCCTGAAGTTGAGAACACTTGAAATTGTGGTGGGGGTAGAAGCTAGAGGTGCAGGGTATTTTTTTTAGTGAGGAGAAGGGGGGGGGGGGGGGGGGGGGAAGGTGGTGGTGGATAATACCTTTAAGAAAAGAAAGAAAAAGCTGAAATGAAGTGGAAGTTAAGAAGCAAACTAGCTTTTCTAATAAACGAAGATTATTTTGACATTCACTTCTAAGGCAATGAGTTGGCACTATTTCTGGCAGTCCTATAAAATATAAATAATCTTCTCGTTTCATCAGGAAATACAATGAAGACAATTGAAACTTGAAACCTCTAATGAAAGCCAAGAGTTGAACTCATCTTAATCAAGACACCCCAATTAACATATTCAGCTTACCTGTCAAGTTCCTCCTTCATTGCAGGATCTAAATCATCATCAATATCACCATCATCAAACTCAAGTTTTGGGGAAAACGACACAGCTGCAGAATCTTGCAACTTTGAACTTGTACTTGGAGAGGCCAACAAACCATTGTCATCCTCACCATCATGGCAAGCAGAAGGAAGATCATGCAACTCCTAAAACATCAAAAGATACCAGCAATTCAACGATGAGAACATTTTAAGTACAAATAACTAAATAAAGAACCTAATTGAAATACACATACATGTATGTACATGCGTGAACAACCACACACGCACACGAACAAAGAGAGAGAGAGAGAGAGAGGTGCCAACCTCATTATGGTTTCCATTTACATTGTTTAAAGAAGAATCCTTTGATTGATCTTTTCTCCTCCGATTTTTCTTTTTATTCTTATTGGTTCTAGTCCCCTTTGTATCTGCAAAGCAGAATAGATTATGTAAAGTAGCAAAAGAATTAACAAAACAGGATATATAGAATACGTACTCTCAAATATTCCAACAAGCCACTGAATGCAGAGACTAATGCAACTACTTCATGAAGTATCACCAAGAAATCAACGAACTGAAGCATCTATCGAATTCAAAAACTTCAAGGACATGATTACTTCAGGGCACAGGTACACAGTGCATGCAAAAGAACAAATCTATTTATAACTATAATGGAAAATTTGCAGCTGTGTCAAAATCAAAAATTTTACCATGGAATGGTTAACCTTGGCTATAGCATGAACAGCAAACATATAAATTTATAATTGAATGACATCAGATACTATGGAAAACATAAACAGTGTAAACTGTACAAATTTAACAACAATTGTGAAACGCAGAAGGTTTTATATTAAAAAAAAAAAATCCACAATCCTCTTAGATCAGTCATCTAAAATCCACCCACAATGCTAAATATATCTTTCATGTATTGTCATAATTGATTGATTCCCTGCTAAATAGAATGGGTACACAATTAGATAGAACCTCCTCCAAAACAGGCTCCACAGACTTGCCTCTAATATGCTTATAATGTTCAACAGTATATTACTTCAAAAATCTCAAAGATTGTCAAACAAAATTAAATTAATTTTAAAATCACATGTGGCCTATATAAATCAACTCAAATTTGCTCAAAACTCTCTCATTATACCCAGATGATTTTTAGAAAAACCACACTCACCCTACCCAGTAGAATATCCCAAATGTTTTTAAACTCATCTATGTCTGAATGCAATTATAGCCCGAAATTAGTTTCTTCTTTCTCTAATTACAAGTTTCAATAGTAACTAAGGCTTATGTGCATCTAGGCCCTGAACCAGTCAACCAGATTGAGAATTACTGTGAACCATGTCAAGGTTCAATAAGTAAAAAATATAACAAAAACCCAAAAAATAAATAAAAAATAAATCAAGAAATTATCTCAGATTTAGTGTCTTAAATTCTTCATTTTTTTTATTAAAAAAAAGAAAGAGAGAAAGTCTCCCTTCTATCTTTAGTCACTGTAGAGTTTGAAAACTCAAAAATCCATCCAAGGCGGTTTTGATATCTCCAAAAAGAAGGGAGCAAATACACCTTATTTTTTTAGGTAAAGATAAGGATATTATTGAAAGAAATAAGTCATAGTGTGCATAAAGTATGAACACTAGAGCTTGGGGTTTTACCACTGGTACAAATGTTATTGAGTTTATTTAATTGCAACATAACTTGAAGTGTCAATTAAATGATTACAATTATCAATTGCACCATTGCAAAGTTTTGACAGTTCAGGGATTTATGAACAAATGGATAAGTTGCAAGAGGTTAAGAACCTAACACGTAAGAAGAGAGGCATGCTATCTACAAATTTAATGGAAAGAGATAACTTCTCTCAAATACCTCCATCCCCACCGTTTATAAATGACAGGAGATCATCGACTGAGCGGTCATCCACACGCTCCTCCTCGACCTCCACATTCTGAAACAAATGGAATCCATTTGCTATTAAGGCTAACATATACATGATCATTACAGAACTTCAACTATAACATTGGAATATAACCATTCGATTGAAACCAGGAATATATATACAGCAAAAAGTGTAAGTTTAGCACAAACATTGAACTCAAGATATAATAAAGGCAGGAAAAAAAAAAAGAATGAGTAAAAGTACACACCTTCAATTTCTCTCTCTCTTTTAATTCTTTCCTCTTTCTTGCATACAATCGATTCAAAAGCCGGATACGTGGATCATCTGTTATGTTTCTCAGGGGCTCTAACTTCTCCTCCTGGAGAAAATAAAATCTACATGAAAAACCATGAGTAGAGTAAAAGTTAAAACCATGACTTCTTGCTAGCAATACACACCTCTGTGAGGTCATCGGGTAAATGAAATGTTTCACGTATCTCCTCCGGTGTTTTTCCTTCAATAATTCGAGCAAGTGCTCGGCTGGTGAGATCAACTAAAGGCTTTAATTGGAGGCTGTCAGCAGCCGATGTCAACTCGCACAACCGTTTTGTATCCATCCTAATAAACTTCTCATCATAAGTTTTGCGCTCCTATAACAAAAAGAGAAATCGAGCAGAAAATTTTATTAAACTATTCAGTTATAGCTATGACATATAACTTACACCCCACTGCAACCGAAAATAATTATAAACTAATAATTTAACTATAAACATGATAGTATGACAACCTCCCTGGAGGGCTTGTAAGAAAAAGTTTTCTATTTCTCAAATTTATTAAAAAATCAGAGCATCCATAACCACAAATCTGTCAGAACTTCATCTGGTTCAAATCCTACTGAGAGGTCCACTAGAGATCAGAAATTGTTCAAGAAAGAACAAGATGGTTATTTTGTCTCTTCTAGGTGATTGGAAAAGAAACAATGAATATATTCAAGATAATAACTTAATTGGAGAATATATTTTCTCTAAGAAAAGCAAAATATGACAGTACATCAGACCTTATTAGAACGACCTGGTACTTGGTGAAATCGACAGTAATCAAGAATTAAGCCCAAGATAGCAGGATTGACTCGTTGTGGAAGTGATATTGCATAGTTTTTGGAAGATCCCATGCCTGTCTGAATTACTTCTCGGCATATCATGGGGCAAAACATGGCAACCTCTTCTTCTACTTGTTGGATTGAACCATCAGCAGTTTGAAGCCAGATGTAAGACTTCATCTGAATACACAATATCATAAACCATAAACAGAATTAAATAAGGATCAAAACAAGAAGATCACAAGGGCCACAAATATAAACTATGATATAAGCTTGACATGGGTGCATCACGCTGTCATCCCAATTAGGTTCTGCCTATGGCATGAAATATTGATTTCTAATAAAAGGGGTAACAATATCTTAAATGTAACATTTAACAATGTTATCGTATTAGTTTTACATATATTGTTTAAATATTTATGCATGTATGTATATGGTTTTTTTTTCCTAAATAATATAATGGAGTGTAAGTTTAGTAATAGGATAGATATAGATGGAGTTGTAAAACTTGATGGTCAAGAAATACCAAAGAGTAAATGTTTCAATATCTTGGATCAATAATTCATCGAAGAGGATGTGAATCATAGGATAGGAGCCGAGTGGATGAAGTGGAGAAGTGCATCAGAAGTATTGTGTGATAGTAGGATTCCTATTAAGTTAAAGGGAAAGTTTTACAAGACTAGTCATGCTACTGAATGTTGGGCTATTAAGAAACAACATGTTCATAAAATGAGCCTAGCTGAAATGGAAATGTTAAAATGGCTAAGTGGAATACAAGGAACAATAAGGTATAAAATGAATAAATTCAATTAAAGACAGGGACAAGGACAACTCCCATTGAAGAGGAGTGAGAGTCACTTGAAGATTTGGTCATGTACAATTAATGCACCAATGAGTAAGAATGGTATGATTCAAGTCGAGGGATCGAAAAAGGGTAGAGGAAGACCTAAATTAATACTAATATATGTAGTAAAAAAATGAAATGTTACTTAAGGAGGTGACAAAAAGTATGATTTTGGATAACATAAAATGGCAGAGAAAAATACATATGAAAGACCTCGAATAGTCTATAAAGGATCCACAACCGACTGCATGGTTTTGGGACTCAAGCTTTGTTGTCGTTGTTGTAATATTTATGCATGTATGTGTGTGAAAGGTATATTTATATTTAAAGTTTTTTTTTTTTTTGATAAGTAAGGTAGATTTATATTTAAAGTTCAACAAAAAAAAGGTCTTAAATCTTAATAACTTTAAGTGTTATACATAGACTCTAGACAAAATCCCATCACATTCAGGCAAGGAGTAGCCCCTATAAATGCCTTGTGTCCACAACAATATATCTTCAAAAAATGATGGGTAGATTACATAACTTGAACTTTCTAGATCGTTTTAATTCGCCCTCTGAGTGAGTCACTATTAACAAAAAATAATAGAAACTCAAGTAAATTTCACTTGAGACTTATTTAGACATTAAAAGACCAATCACATGTAAAGGATGGAATCTTCATTAAACTATGCCAAAATACCATTTATGGTTCACATTGAGTAATTTTTTGTATCTTCCTAAGTACATCTTACATGGATTACTGTTACTTTAGTTAATAGCGACTCAGTGAGGAGATGAATTGAAATGATTTTAAAACTTTAGGTTTTTAATTGAAACTTTATAAAATTCGAGCTTTAATTTGAAACCACACCCAAACTATATGGTGGGGGGGGGGGGGGGAGGGAGGATTATTTAATTTACAGAAACATTAATTAATCTGATTTTTATCAGCATAATTCATATAAATTAATCGTAACATAACATACCTCGGGTTTAACTACTGCCATGGTGCCTTCTGACATTTGACAAGGACAATGCAAATAACTTATTAAGATTGTGGAACAATGAACTTTGCACCTCCAGTATTAAAAACAAGGAAGTCACAAAGCAAATGAAAAGATTCCCTTTATTCGAAATCTTAACTTTGTTAGGATGGTATAAACTCTTTATCAGTGCTTCCCAAAACATGCAACGTCGAATCTCAGTAACATGCGTATAACCAATCTTATGGGAGAGCTTCCTCGGACCATGTTGTTGTACTTAAAGGTAAAGCACAATACAAGATAAACAGCACCCCATATAATTTTATGCCTGAAATTAAAACAGATGAATACCACAATCAATTAAAAAAAAAGGGAAAATCAAACTAATCTCATGTAGATTGTTATACATACTCTGTAAAACACCGACCGTCCATTTCTATAACTCAACTATTCTTTAATCCCAACTAATTAGGGTTCACTACATGTATCCTTTTACATCACTAGACCTTATCTAGGGCCATTTCCATTTACCTTTCTAACAAGCATGCATAGAGGGAAACCTACACAATACAAAAACCGTGTCGGCGAGTTCATATCGAAAGCCAGTGATGGCAACACTTCTAAAGCTCAAAAAAAAAAAAAACTGCAGATGAGGTTTTCACTTTTCACCACATTTTTCTCTATCTAATAAATAGATATTTGGTTGCTATTTTTTTTTTGTCACAAAGAACCAAGATCATTTCCAATTCCATAATTATGGGAACTATAATCAGAACCACCTAACTGAACCTAATATCACAAATATACATAAAATTATTAACCAATGAAAATGAATTTCCACGACGCGAAAACAAAGCAAAAAAAATCAGATTAAACTAAGAATCCGAGTCATTTCCAATCAAAGCAAAGCTCGAAATGCAATTTAAGAATCCAGACCATAATTATTCCTATAACGGTGCAAAACACAATAGCGAAATCAAAATCAAACACGCGTAATATAAATAGAGAGAGCACGATAGTACCTTGAAGATGAGGGTGAATGCAGAGGGGTTTGTGAGAGAGAATAGGAGAGTGAGAGAGCTAGGGTTTCGAAAGAAAGAAAAAAGAGCCTCTCTGTGTGTGTGAATTTTCTTTGAGCTTTGGGCTTTTTTTTTTTTTTTTTGTTTTTTTTTTTTTCTTCTCTCTTCGTCTGTATTTTCTTTTCTTTTTCTCTCTATTCCGATTTGTGAGCTGCGGTTGAGTCCGGCACGTGAGTTGTATCAAAGAAAGGTGCTGTCGCACGTGGTGGTAGTTAGGGTTTGGGGGAAAGGAGATGAATGAAGGCCCAATTTAGAAATTTTGGATTTCGAGGGGGTTGAGACTTTTTGGTTTTGGATAAGATCTTTTGAGCGGGTCGGGTAATTCCGGATTTGAGTCGGTTTGTGGTGTCTGGTAGTTGTTAGTTTGGGTTTGATTTTTGGCCCTTTAGGCCCTCGCTTTTTAGAAGTGGAAAAGTACCAAATCTAAATTAAAAATGGTTTCTATAATTTATGGCTCTGTACTTTTTTTCTTATTTTCTGACCTAACAAAGATTTTTTTTTTTTTTTTTTAATATTTTTTTTTGTTGTGTTAGATGTTGTTAAGAGATTTTAACTTGCATCCCTTGGGTGTGGAGTATTGATACATTATTACATATACAGATATACTAGTTTAGGATTTATTTATTAGTAACTTAAACTTTTAGATTTGATATTTTGATATGTGCATTTATTTACTCTTTTGGTCTGGTAGAGTCGTAAAGACTAAAGACAAGAGTCACAAGACAAACATATATTTAGGAATCTAGTTCAGATTCTAACCAAGGAACCAACTAATGTCAAATACAAATTTGTCTTAAAGAGAATGTAAGACAAGCCCAAAAGGAAATGGTTTACAGAGCAAAAGAATGGACAACTGTGTAAAACAAAACTGATTTAGATTTTAGGCTAATGACTTATATATTTAAGTAGCATTTAACCCATGAAGATCATAACTAGTACAAGCTGTCCACTCTATATGGTTAGGAATAACAGTTACACCTATGTACAGCATTCTTCATTTAAGAGACACAGAGGTGGTGGATTGCTCAATCAAATCAATTAACATGTATAAAAAGTCCAAGCTCAATGTTATGCCAATACCCATCTTACTGGCTTATGGACCTACAAATGAATCACACATATTAAAGTTGCTAAGGCCCAATATCGTAATGGACGCTATGAATCCCATATAGATAAAACAATGCGAGTAAAGCCCAAACATACATATGAAGTGGACAAGTGAAGCTCGAACATATACATAGAAGTAAAAACCCAATGCCCAAACACACGAATATGGAGTGGGCAAGTTGAGCCTGAACTTTTCTTACAGATGAAGAGGAATATTGGTTTCTCTACTTATTGAATTGGACAAATAATGGGCGTGGCTCACCAACTATACAACAACAACATTAACCAAACTTTAATCTCAAAATTTTGAGGTCGTCGATGTCTCAGTAACTATGTGGATGGTTATTAAGCAAAAAAAAACTAAGTGGATGGTAAATTAGCTAAGAGTTATAGCCTAAAACCTCTTAAATTTACGGATGCATCATTGCAAATTCAAGACAAACTCTGTGGTGGAGGAAGATGCTAAGATCTGTTTTGACACCTTAAATGGAGTTGAGGATTGCAACTACTAGAAGATTGACTCTATTTGTTCTAATATTAAAATGCTTGGTTTTTCGTTTATTACTTGTAATTTCCTTTGGGTAAGGAAAGAAGCCAACAATTTGGCCCATGTGCTGGCCAAGTTTGCTTCTATCCAGAACTATGTTTTGTGTTGTAGTAAGACTTCTTTCTCTACCCCTGTCTATGAGGCTTGATTGAGAGACTCTTTACTTTGTTTAACTGTTTAATGAAAATTTCGATGTTTAGCAAAAAAACGAAAAACATTAAGTTTCCATCGACTAGTTGTCGTTGTAGAATGGACAAATTTCTTATTTTCATATTTTGGGCCTAAGGAAAGCCCTCAATATTATCTCACTACAAGTACTACAACATGAAAAGTGTGCTCCAAGTTCACGTCATAATTAGGGTGTCCTGGAGCTTAGAAATTTAATAACCGCTTATCCAAGTATCTATCATTTTTTTACACAGAATAATGGGCGTGACTTACTAAATATGTAACAACAATTAAAATCTTTTTTGTGGCTCCCAACAATTTGAGGTCTAACAATGCCTCACTAACTTACGGGTGCATCATTGTTTATTCGAGGCAAGCATTAAGCTTGCACCAACGGGTTGTTGTAAAATGGACAAATTCCTTATTGTGGGTCTAAGGATTGCCCTCAAATCCTCAGTAATATCTCACTAAAAGTGCAACATGAAAAAGGAAGTCAAAGTCCATATTATGTATAATGGATAAAATTTAGATACAGTTCTTTAAGTCAAGTACATTAGGTTCTTAGTTGAATTCAAATACATTGAATTTAAATATTCTTGGAAAAAATAACATTATTTGTATTTTATTAGTCAATGCAATCATGTGTTTGAATTCAATTGAGAAACCTAATGCACCTAATCTAAGGAACTGTATTATTGAAAACAATAGTTTGATAACGAGTTATCCAAGTGTATCATTTTTACACTCAATAGTTCACATTCCACATACCCTCACTTTCCAATGTTAGATCATGAATTAAATGCACAGTATGTCATACCACTGTACCAGTCATTGGGCTTAGCAATTGAAGGACCCAATGAACCAGTCCACAATGAACGGTTCACTTCACTGGTTGAGAAGTCAACAAACAACCCTAATATTCAACTCTTCTATAAATGTCATACTCATGGATGGAGAAGGGGCATATTCTAAGCACTCCAAGAGCAACTATTACTCAATGATGACACAATATTTAATGCTTCCCCTTTTCAGTTATTTTCAACTCATTTACTCCTTCCCAACATTCTCACGTTAGCCATTCCCTCTCACTTCTTCCTAGTAGTCCTACTGTCTGTGTTCTTCAGATTTGCTTATAATTAATCCTTTTTTTGGTTGGCTGATAGAGTTTAAACTTTAAAGGCCATACTTAATTATTAATTATCTTGTTTTTCTCGTTTAGAATCACTCTACCATAAAGTTTTTATTCATCCATTATGAAATGAGTTGGTGAATTTTATCACATCATTAATAATATAAATATATAATCAATACAGTGTTAACCAATGCTTGATTTTATGTAGCAAAGTTTACCACACTGATTTCAAAATGAATGGATAATATTTTAGTAAATCTATGGTAGAATTATTATAAAAACTTTAGAATATCATAATCCAACACACAACATTATTTGGCTGTTTACTCTCCACTCACGAATTTTGGGTTTTTAGACACGACCAAAATTTAAGTACAGTTTCTTAGGTGTTGTACCTTAAGATCTCTAATTAAATTTACTCACTTGTAAATTGGAATCAATTCACTTACCCACCTGTGGTTTAAAAAATAACATTTTATTCATTTGTGATTTCAAAAACGATACCATATGATCCACTTATGATCTAAGACATATTCACTTTGCCAACTTGTTTTTAATTTTTTATACACCACTCTCTTTGGTGTAGTTTATTCAGACTCACATTTCATACCTAAAAACTCAAAAGTCCTTAAACAGCCTCAATTCAACTCTAAAAGGATTTATTACGGCGATATTCTTTAATAATTTACAGCAAACGCCGCCCTTTAGTTATGGTTTTTGTTTTTTGTTTGTTTTTTTGGCTAGAAAGTTTTGGTTCTTTTAGATGGCACTGGTTGGTTCCTAAAGTACTTTGGGGTTCCCCGAGAGGATTTATACTTATTTTTTTCTTTTCTTCTGACTTGTGAGTATTGAGACATATTGCAGAAAGTCTACGCCAATTTGAAGTTCTCCATAAAGAGTGATATAGGTAATTCGTGACCAAATGGACCACCTGTATTTTATCAAAGAAACTTTACAATTTCCTTTTTCTTGCTCGGCCTTTTGGTGAGGGCCAAGAAGTATGTCATCTTTTTCTTTTCTTTTTTTTTCTTCTGTTTTTTGATAAGTTGAAGTATGTCATCTGGTAAACATGGATTTTGTAATAAACTTTGTAAGTAATTTTCTATCCCTACATCATTCTAGAGTAATTATTTAATATTTTAAGAGTATAACAACATGGTATTTCCTTATCTCACATAATAATGGATCTCAAGTGATTGTACTTATGGTGTACTTAATACTTTTTTGTCATTATATTATTAAAATTTTAAATGACGTCTTATTTTGTATACTGGGCAAGAGTCTTGTAGTTTAACTGATTAATACTTCTTGGTTTTTTCAAATGAGGCATCCATAATTCAAATCTACATTCCCCAATTATCAAATTATATTAAAAAAAAAAAAATGTATGCTGAAAATGGAATCTATTCGTGTGAATGGAAAGAATTAATCTTAATCCATTTGTATGATCTACATTTCATTAATTGGACTTCTTTCGACACATCCATTTCCGACCTCGTAAATTGTGTGCAATGTATAACCAACCAATTATGAGTTCTTTGAACAATATTTCAAATGTATAACCTAGCTAGCATATCTGTTCTGTAATTTCCATTAAAAATAAAAAAATTATGTTCTGTTCTATAATTTCAAATGCTAAGTTCCGATGGTATTTAATATTTATAGGTTTAGGGCATGTAGATATAACACCCAATAGGGTGTTCCAAGGAAAGCAACCCTTGACACTTCTCTTCCTTTTCCTCGGATGCCCTTATCACACAAAAGTTACATTCCTAGATATCGGAATGAGATCCCATGCAATACCCAAAAAGGTATTGCATGAGCGCAATACCACCTTTTTCCTCATAATTCTTTTTACTTTTTGTAGTCTTTTACTATTTTACCCTTTTTGACATTTTTTGCTTTTTTTATTTAAAGGCTGAGATTAAAAATTAACTTTTTAACTTTAAATTTCAACCATTCAAATGAATTACAGTCCATGTGCAATACCTTTGGATCTCAATCCATTGATACCTTCTACATTATTTTTAACATGCTGCGAATAATCATATATTTATAGATAAACTCATACATAATAATGAAAGATCCTTATTAATCCATGTCTTGTCTCCACTTTCCATTATTGCCACGTTATCTTCAATTGAAAGATGAACCACAAATATATATATATATATATAAAGAAAAACAGATAACGCAACCAATCAAGTATCCCTGGAGGTATCCTAAATTTTAAATCCGCATAAAACAAAATAAATAATGATTGACCATGACAGAAGAATTTGAAATTTCTAAATTTGTTTGAATAACATCATTTTGCCATGATTGAGATCATTAGACCTTTTAAGAATATTTCACCTATGAAGTTATTATTATAATTTTTTGATAAAAAGATGTCAACTATCAAGCTATTAAAATCATAATATGTTGAATGTTTGATTTAGATTTTACCACCAACTTAATCAATTCAAATAGATATACCAAAATAATACTAATATATTGTTGCATAATGTTGAATATATATATATAGGCATATATCCCTATATACTATTATATTCATAATATATATATATGTTAAAGTCTGTGTATTGTATTATGTTAATAATATAATACAAGAGAGTGTCTTTATATAGGCAGAGGTATGAGTACTACACAAGGAATAAGAGTGCTCTACAAGACATGTATTGGGCCTAAGACTCATTGGGCTTATATTCTAACATCCCCCTCAAACTCATGTTGGGTGAAGAGACACCAACTTGAGTTTGGAAACAAGATCACGGAAACGGCCTAAAGACATAGGTTTGGTGAATATGTCAGCTAACTGGTCTTGAGAAGATACTGAACGAAGTTGCAAAGTATCTTGTAGTTAGTGATGACGAACAAAGTGACAGTCGATCTCAATATGCTTACTACACTCGTGGAATACGTCATTGTGGGCAATTTGGATAGCACTTCAATTGTCATAATGGATCGGAACTGCAATAGAACAATCAACGCCTAGATTCTGGAGAAGCCAACGTAACCAAAGGAGCTCAGCAGTGATGTCAGCAAGTGCTCGATATTATTATATAAAAGTTAGATTAAAAAAAAAAGACTTCCTTTCTTTAAGGGCTCGTTTGGTATGCTGTAATAGACCCTAGAGATGTAATAGCTATTACGTAGGAATAGCTATTCAGTTGTTTGGTTATGTTTTTATTACAAGGAATAGTCATTCCTTAGTAATAATTATTCTTTGAAATGAAGAATAGTTATTCCTCCTAAAAATGAGTGTAATTTTTTTTTTTAATAAAAAAATAGTGTATATTTTTTTTTTTTTTTTTGAGATATGATAGAAATTCTAATCTAAACTTACACACACGTATATTTGAAAACCCCGGGGATTTAACCCACACCCTCATAGAGGAGTGGGGCTTTTTGGGAAAGGGGATTACCACTGTACCGAATAACCAAATGGCATGAGTGTAATAGCTATTCCTTTACCTTACGTAATAACTATAAAATATAAAATACCTAAAAGACTCAATCTCGCATATTTCTCTTTTGTTCTTCATCTTTCTCATCAGGTTCTCTTTCTCTCTCTTGTTCTTCATCTTCCCCACCAGGTTCTCTCTCTCTCTTGCTCTTCATCTTCCTCATCAGGTTCTCTCTCTCTCTCCTCTTTCTCTCTTAGGCTATCGAGGTCATCTTCTTCTAGTTAGTTGTGGAGATACTTTCTGTCTCATCTTTGTCTTTATGGTCGTGGAGGTCCTCTCTCTCTCCTATTTCTCTTTTTGTTCGTCTGGCTGGTGTTTTTAATCTATACAGTATTGATTTTTTTTTTCCTAGGTTTTCAATCTGTACAGTACTGTTTTTTTTTTTTTTTCCTATATAACCATTGTTGTTAATCTGTACAGTACTGGTTTTTCAGTCAATACAGTATTTGTTATTTTTTTTATCCTATATAATCATTGTTGTTAATCTATACGGTACTGCTCATGGAAAAAAATTTTTTTTGTTTTTGTGTTTAGGTGTTTTTAATCTGTACAGTATTGGTTTTTTTTTTTTATATAACCATTGTTGTTAATCTGTACAGTACTGGTTTTTGTGTTTACTGGTTTTTCAGTCGGTACAGTACTGGTTATTTTTTTTTATCCTATATAACCATTGTTGTTAATTTATATGGTTCTGCTCATGGGAAAAAAAATTTGTTTTTGGTTTTTGTGTTTACAGCATATACCAATATATATATATATATATATATATATTTTTGCTTTTGGCTTTTGTGTTTACTGGTGTTTTTAATCTATACAGTATTGGTTATTTTTTTTCTATATATAGCTCATTGTTAATCTTATATGGTACTACTCATGGAAAAAATAACCAGTTATATAATTATTTTTACTTTTGGTTTTTGTGTTTACACCATATACCCGTATTTATTTATTTATTTTTTTTTGCTTTTGGTTTTTGTGTTTACTGGCTGGTGTTTTTAATCTGTATAGTACTGTTATTTTTTTTTTCCTATATAACCATCGTTGTTAATCTGTACGGTACTTGCTCATGGAAAAAATAACTAGTTATATAATTTTTTTTTTTTTGCTTTTGGTTTTTGTGTTTAAAGCATATACCAATATTGTTTTTATTATTAAATCTGTACTGTACTAGTATTTTTCAGTTTATACATAATAGAATACTAAACAAGATTCACAAAAAGTGTAAATATATAATGCATTTCAAAAAGGGTATTTTAGGAATTTGACTAAAATATAATGTCATTCCACTACGTTAGTATACTGTACCAAACTATGGAATAAATATTCAGGGTTCTATTCATGTGTTGTTACAAAACTAATGAATAGTAATACTTATTCCATTACTGCTTATTCTATTCCTTGTAATACTAATTCTTATTACAGTGTAATAACCATTATAGTGTACCAAACGTACCCTGACTTTCTCTTTATAATAACTAACTAAAAAAAAAAACAAAGTATAACAAAAATATTTTATTAGTCAAACTCAAACAATAAATAGGAACTAAAAGGAGTTTGACTTAATGGCTTCTCGCCCTGTCCAAAGCGATCAATTTGGTTTGGAGCAGGATTTCAAAGCTAGTGGTGGAATTCACTGATTCTCAATTGGAGATTGTTAACGTCCAAAAATTGTTTTAAAGTTGATGAGATGCAATCAGCTTCGTGCATTGCAAGAGAATTTAGTCTTAAGCATCATTTAGTCCCTCGTTCTTGTAATTGGCTGCTACTGGCGGGTATTCTAAGAAAACAACGAACCCTTGGTTAGAAGAGGGTGGCGTTTCTCCTTCCAATTGTTATTGCATTTATCCTTTTAATACTATTCTATCGAGTTCAATACCTCTAAATTGGAGAAATGGAACACTTTCCTTTTGGAATCCATTATGTAACGATTAATAAGTCTATCTATATGTATTTTAGTCACATAACTCATTTAATGAGTCACATGATTTATTTAAATAATACACGTAGATGATCTTATGAGTTGTCACATAATAATAGTAGGTTGGAAGATTTTTTTTTTTGAAACAGAAAATTACTTTTAAGTCTTAACTGAATTGGAGGTAAACTTTTTACAACATTTTTAGATATATAAGTTTTTTTTACTACCATTGACTATATATTAAAATTTATAGTATAACAACAATTTTAATACAATCGCTATATGTGATAAAGATTGTGTCCACGATAGTCGCAACATTAGGGGCAAGGAGCCAAAGACATGGACATTGTGGTGGTTTTAGCTTTAGATTAGAACGTTGCATGGTCCAGAGAATTAAAGAGCATGAGTTGGCAGCATGAGTTAGGCCTTCTTATGCATGGAAGAGTATTGCTTTGGCTAGGAGTGTGTTACAGCTGGGGATGAGGTGGCATATTGGGATGGGCAAAAGGTCTGTATCAACAAAGATCCTTGGTTACCATTTACCAACATCAAGTCCTTTTCAAGAGTTTCAGTTCTTATCAACGAAAACACCCACACGTGGAATGTTGAGGCGGTTCATGCCTTGTTCTCGGACTGGGAAGCCGCTGCTATTTGTTCTATTCCGCTCCCCCCAAGACCGAGAGCTGATCGGTTATTCTGGACTGAAACTACTTCGGGTTTGTTCAATGTGAAGAGTGCATACTATCTTCAAATTCAGCAGCGTGCACAGTGTGTGCTTTGAGAAGGCTCATGGAGGGGTAAAGATGCAAAATTCTGGAAGTTTCTATGGTCTCTATCCCTTCCGCCTAAGGTAAAGAATTTTATTTGGCGAGCTTGTTTGGGGATTCTTCCTACCAATGAGCTTCTTTGGCATAGGCATATGCGGAAGGATGGGTTCTGTTCTGTTTGTGGATGTGAAATGGAATCGGTTGTTCATGCTCTTTGGTCTTGTTCTGCTGCTAATGATGTTTGGTTGCAGTCGGGTTTAAGTGTACAAAAATGGGGTCGGTTTGATTCATAGTTTTTTCGATCTCATGGAGCTTCTTCAAACCCGTCTCTCATTGGATGATGCTCTGTTTTTCTGCTGTCAAGCTTATTTCATTTGGGAGCAACGGAATAAGGTGGTGTTTGAGAGCTGGGTTCATAATCCAATTATGGTTGTTCTGCGGGCCAAAAATTTGTTTATGGATTATAGTGCAGGTTGTAGTTCAGGGGGTATGTCTGGAAGAAATGATAATGGAGTTGCAGTGGTGGTTTCAGAACCTTGGAAAGCTCCTATGGCTGGCTGGTATAAAATTAATTGGGCGGTGCATAGGAATGCCGAATCTGGGAGTTGGTGGAGTGGTATACTTGTCCGAAACCATGAAGGGCAAGTGATGGCTGCTAAGGTGGGTCTTCTTCCTTCTTTTCCTCGGGGTTTTGGTCCTGGTATCGGTGCTGTGATTCAAGTTTTGAGCTTTGGTTTGGAGATGGGGTTTCTTGATGTGATTATTGAGGGGCCCTCAAGTTTTTTCTCTCCAGATGCAATATCCAAGCGGCAGCAGCAGATTGAATGTTCTGTAAAAGATGATTGGGTCGATGATATTGGGTTTTTGCAACAGCGGTTTCGTAGTGGTATGTTTTCCTCCTCTCCCCAAAAGTCAAATAAGGCTGCTGTTGCTTTGGCAAAAATGGGCTCTTGTTCGGCTGTTGATAAGGTGTGGCTGGAAACATGCCCAGTTGAGATTTATCCATTTTTGTAATCAGTTTTGTGATTTGTTAGTTTGGTTCTATCAATAAAAGTTTTCTGCTATTTCAATAAAAAAAAAAACTTTTCAAACTGTTGAGTCAGATTCAACTACTCACTTTCAAAGCTACCATTTCTGATCTCAAATTCTCAAAGAGAAAGACAAAGTTTGAGAGAATGTGGCCGTTTAACAGAAAAGGCCCATCTGGGTTCTCATCTTCTTCCACAGCAGAGGAAGTTACTCAAGGGATTGATGGGACTGGTCTCACTGCAATTGTTACAGGTCCATGTTTTTTTATTTTTTTAATATATAGTTCTAATTTGAACCTGAACATCTATCTTGAAAACACTAAGAAGTGAGAGTTGAGTTACAAGTCTCTCACTCTTTTTTTTTTTTTGGTTGGTCTTTATGAATTGATAAACTGATACAGTATGGTGACAAATGGGTTGGCCATCATTTTGTTTAATTACATATTTAAGTGTTTGTTCATGCTGTTTTATTTATGGATATAGGAATAGTACTGAATGATTTTCATTGTATACTATTTTTCAGTACCTGTCTTGGATTTTTTTCTTGTGATAACTGATAAGAGTATTAAAAGATCTCATTTGATGTTATAACTGCAAGGGAACTATCAACAAATCGGTTGTGTCATATGTTTAGAGTAGAAATTTCATTCTTCTGTAATTAGTTTTAGTTCGCTTTGTTTTGTATTTTTGCATGGATTTAAGTTTGTATATGGAGGGTCTATTAGTTCTGATTTCGTATGATGTACCTTTAACGGGAGTCATGGTATCGTTATGTTTTAAAGGATTCTTAGTCTTTTATGGGTCAATGGGATATCTATGTAAAGTTTTTTTGTTTTTATTTTGTTTATCTTGTCTTTCGTATTATCAGTAGGATGGTGCTAACTTCAACTTAGCATTTGGTGTGGCCAATTTTTAGAAGATTTCAACAACGAATTTGGTGTTTATGATGAGGCAACTTTATAGGTGGCTCCCCAAAAAGAGTGCGGGGGGGTGGGGTTTCTATTAAATTAGCATATTGTGTGGTCAATTTTTAGAAGGTTTCAACATTTAAATGGGGAGTTTCTGATAAGGCAACTTAATAGGTGGGCTCCCGAGGGTGTTCTGGCATGTACGGTTGAGTGAGTTTGGTACCAAGGATAGGGGGAGGAGGAGAGTTCCTATTAAATATACCATTGGTGTGGTCCATTTTTAGAAAGTTTCAAAATTTCAACAAGGAAATTTGGTGTTTCTCATGAGGCAACTTGGATGAGTTCGGCACCAAGGATTTGGTGTGGTCAATTTTATTTTATTTTATTTATTTTTATTTTTTATGAATTTTGGTGTTATTGATGAGGCAACTATATATGTGGCTTGGGGGGGGGGGTGTTTGTTTGGCACATGTGGATGAGTGAGTTTGGCACCAAGGATAGGGGGAAGGGGAGAGTTCCTATTTAAAATAGGCATACATCTAAGGCAATTAGTTTAGGGTATAGCTTTAATTTTCTTGTACTGAACACTGATTATATGCCATGAAGTGTCTCTAACACCCATTTTAAGAAATATTTCCAAAATTTACGGAACATAAGATCTATTGGACTTTGGTGTGACTTGAGTTACTTAGAAAGTAATGATCCAATGAAACCAGGTTGAGCATGGGAACCCCTTTGATCCAATAATTAAACATTTGAATATATTTTTTCCTTTAGATAATTATGATTGTTGTTTGTTTTTGGAAAGGGAAATTGAGAAAAACATGCTTTCATGGTGGTTACATGAGGATGATTATGAAGCCTGGGAAATTCAATTTAATTTTTGCGAAACAGCTTGCCTATAATAGCATTCTGCCATTTTCCATAATTCTGAAGGAAGGCAGACTTATTGGTATATAAGTGATTATATTTTCAAATTATAAGAGTCTTAACTATTTAAACCAGTGGAACTGGAATCTATTCGTGCTACTTGACTAATTGGGAAATTTCTTTGAATGTTTGCTGTAGATTTTCATTAACAATTGCTCAGAAAAGTTTCAGCATTTTAAGACATTATTGGGGATATATTTTTTCCAAAGCATCTACTACATGAACTTAACGGCATGCTTGTTATTTATGGACACTGATTACAGGAGCTTCTAGTGGTATTGGCACCGAAACTACACGAGTTCTTGCATTGCGTGGTGTCCATGTAATTATGGGGGTCAGGAATATGGTTGCTGGTAAAGATGCCAAAGAAGCAATAGTTAAGAAAATTCCAACTGCTAAAGTTGATGCCATGGAGTTAGATCTTAGTTCAATGGCGTCTGTGAGGAAATTTGCATCAGAGTTTAATTCCTCTGGTCTTCCACTGAATATCCTAATGTAAGATAATGATGCATGCTGCAATGCTAGTTGCTGTTCCACATTTTATTTCTAATAGTCCATAGCTGTGTCTTACTCTTGCACCGATCAACCCCCCAGCCCAATTCTACATCCATGAGAATATTAATGCGTGTCTGTCTCTTAAGCATCCTTAGTTCGAGGTATTATAGAACAAGGAGTAACTCTGTCTTCTTTGTTTTAAGTAACAATGCAGGAGTGGCAACACCATACTTGCTCTTCTCCCAAGACATCATAGAACTACAGTTTGCTACGAATCACATAGGTATGTTGCATTTATCACAGAATATCTGTTCTTAAACTGATGTTCTTAATTAGTGTTTATCATCAACTCAATGACTGAACCCCCGCCTTCTCTTTTGTGGAACATTCAATTGGTAGTCTCTGTTGTCTCCACTTTTGAAGTTTTAGCTCTTCAAGTTTGGGGAGTTATTTAGAATAATAAAAAATCAAACAAGAAAGATAATTGTTGCCATCTTTTTCTGCACATAGAATTGGGTGACAATCCATACATAACACCTATATAGTCTCTTTAGATGCATAAATTGAATAATGTGGGAGTGGGCTTAATCCTTCTTTTTCCTTTTTTGGTACTTGCAGGTCATTTTCTTTTGACACAATCTTTTGTTGGAGAATATTAAAAAAACAGCACGTAAAAGTCGCAAAGAAGGAAGAATCGTTAATGTGTCCTCAGAGGCTCATTGGTTCTCATACTGTGAAGGAATCCGTTTTGATAAAATAAATGATGCATCTGGGTAGTGCTATCTAACCATAACCTAGACTGTAATGTAATTCTACTTTATGATAGTAGTCCATGCCCATCAGCAAAGTCAGCATTTTAGTGTGCTCAATTATTATGCGTATCCCTGGTCTAAAGGCTGGTGCTCACATCTTCTCTTTTTAATTAAGAGAACCTGTTAATTAGACATATTGCATAACTTATCAAGCTTTACCATCCATCGTAGTAAGATCAATCTCAATAGATGCATTTTATTAACGAAATACATAATGATATCCATCTTATTAATCGTTGGATCATGCTTTTATGATGTGAATTGAAGACATAATTATTGAGTTCAGGATATGATCATATGATTAGTGCCAAAATGAGGATTTAAAACATGAAATGTTGTAGTCACAGAGGATTTGACACCCATACATGTACTTCTGCAGGTTCTAATTGCTTGATATACCTAAATGTTGTGTTTTATTTTGGGTATTTGTTGACTAGAGAATTTTGCTTACATTTGTTTGTGTTTGATCTTGCTTAAATACAGGTATAGCAGTTTTGCTGCATATAGCCAATCAAAGCTTGCCAATGTTTTGCATGCCAACGAGCTTGCAAGAGCTTTCAAGGTATATAAACTTCTTTGGGATAGCAGTGAAATAGATGATATATTTACAGTAAAAGAGTTGACTCATGGCACTCTCTCAAAATTTACAGAGTTTTAGGCAACTGTATAAGCTCGATTTTATTGATTGGTATGATGTGTATGATTTTTAGGTTCTCATATGCCTTGCAGCTTTTTTTCTCCATTATCTCAAACTTTTTATTTTAAGGATTACATTTTTTTTATCTGATATGTATTTCAGCTATAGCATCTTATCTCTGCTGATCTTTATTTCTAAAGCAACCGACTCTTGGTATAATGATATTGATCAAACATATTATTGGATACCCAATGTGTTTATCCATTCCCTGTTATATAGAATAGGAATGGTCACTGAAAAGGTAGCAGGCATTTAATCATGTAGCTACAACACTATCAACTTGTATCTTTTATCTTGTGGACTTGTACCATTTATCTTGTCTGCCGTGTAAACCCCTCCTATATGTAGAATGCAAGCCTTTTATGACTAATAGGCTATCTGGCCCATAATCAACTTGAAGTGCTTCTTTTATCCAATGTTTGTCTTCTGAGTACTGAGCATTTTAATCTTTTTAGAAGCCCTTTATTTAGTTACTAACTTAAGAGTATCATGTTTCATTCTTTGTTAGTTGAGGTAAGTACAAATCTTTGAAGGGAACCAATGGTGAACTGTGAGGGAAAATTTAAATTGACTATCGGAGTCTTGCTTTTTGTGTATCAAAATAAATATATTGACCGTTTACTAGCAGCTTATGCTTTTGGAACCCCTGGAATAAATTTTTTCCTCTTTTTGTGAAAGGTTGGCAATGAGAAATGCACTTTCTGAAGTTTTGTATTTGTTGAACCTTTTATCTGCTCCTGCAGTTTATTCTTGAACCTGCAACTCAATATTAACAAGTATAGATCATGCAAATGTTATTCATACTCTCAATATCATTCATTCCTGTCGAATTACCTGTCATAATTTATACTCTTCCCACACACAGAAAAAGGTCCTTGATATGGGGTCCTTCTGTGCTGTTAACTGCAACATTGAGAATTCCAGCTTTACATCTATTTTGTAGACACACATACAGATATGGATACTTATCACCCTGTCTGTATGAAGCTAGTCATGCTAAAATGAAACCATAATATCAGTGGCTGTTTCTTGAACAGGAAGATGGGGTGGATGTAACTGCAAATTCACTTCACCCAGGAGCAATTGTCACCAATCTTTTTCGTCATAGCAACATTATCAATGGTACTCACTTTAATGAATCTCATAACTTTCATGTGATTTTTAGTATTATTGGGCTGAAGATAGGTCACAGTCTTTGGATCATATCAATGAAGGC
>OU015763.1:36886905-37046742 GCA_907173295.1 Fagus sylvatica
TATATATATATATTCTTTCTCGTTTTATACCCACACCATAAATAACATGTTGAGTCAAAGAAAGATAGTTTATGAGCTATCCTGTTCATCAAAGCACAAATTGGAACTTTGGTCATCCTATTTTCTCCATATATTAATGTTAGAAAGTATTGCTTCTATTTTAGTGTCTACTTGTCAATTCACCATTAACCATTTCAATTACTCTCTTAGCATCATTAGTCAATCTTAAACAGTATAGTACTTAACTACTTCAATGACCAAGCCAATAAATAAACTTTTTGATGTTTTGGTCTTATAAATCGTTGTGAGGGTCAATTGCTGGGTCTGGGAAATTGTTAGTTGGGCCTTGAACAGAAGGAGGGAGGGGGTCCAAAGTGAATACAGAATTTGGGCTCCCATGGGTAACACATATTGGGCTGCATCAGGCAATTTGAGTATTAGAGACATTGTCTGATTGGGCTCGCATAACCTACTGGTATTGTATAACATTAATTTATTTTTTGAACAATTTAATAATACAGTACAGGTAAAACTTAGATACAGTTCCTTAGGTCAAGTACGTTAAGTTCCTAGTTGAATTCAAATTCATTGAATTTAAACATTCTTCGAAAAGATAACATTGTTTGTACCTAACGTACTTGATCTAAGGAACTGTACTTAAGTTTTACTCATACAATATCACATTGTATTCCAACGGTTTGACTGAAAAGTTATGCACCAAATGGCAGCCTCCCTAACAAAGATGAGCCTTATAACTTGATCTCTTTTATGAGAAGAACTAAAGTTCGAAATTATTGAATTATTGGAAAGATGAAGGGAAAAAGAGATTGATAAGTGATGAACTGATCATATCACTTTCGAATTTTTAGTGATGCCTTCACCGTGTGATGAATGTTGACTTATATAGAACTGAAACCTCTTTGAAAGTATTGGACTATTGGATTCCAAACAATTTGATTGACTGCTGCATCAAAAGTGGATTCATTTTTGTTTTTATTTTTAGGGGAAGTCATTTATTTAGAGTAATCAGAACTGAAAATAGATTCCTTTCTGTTTATATACATACTAGACTATGACCCACGCAATGCGCGACTCTTTTTTATTGTTTTTCTATAAATATGTTCCTAACAAAGCAACCAAACTAAGAAGAAGGAAGAAATAATAACAATAATGAAAAGGAAACAAAAAAATTTAGAAAAAAAAAAAAGTGTGTAAAATAGAAAATGTAAATAATTTTTCTTTACATTTAAAAATAGAAATGATCATTTTTATTATATCTCATCAAATGTATTATACTGATTTTTATTATATTTCATCAAATGGGGATATTGAACATAAAGTCAATGAGGGTTTATATCCCGAGGTTGTAATGACTTAGCAAAAAAAATAAACTCATTTCACATCGTTTATGAATTTCAATCACTTTGGTGAATCTCAATTGTTTCATATAAGGATTCTAAATGTTCAGAGGTTTCTCATTTTTGTTTAATTTACAACACTTTGATAGTACAAATAAATAACACAGTTTGTCACATATTTATCCTATCTTTACCTTTTTTGACTTTCTTTTGTTTCTCTTTTCATCTTTTTGTTTTTGGCAATTTATCACTTATTAATAATCACATAAATAATATTTGTGACCTTAGAAGTCCATCATATAGTTTTTTTTTTTTTTTTTTTTTTTTTTTTTTTTTTTATTTTTTTTTTTCATTTTATTTTTTTTCAGAGATAAAAATGGCAATGTCATATAAGTTAGGAAAATTTAACACATAGAAAATATATAATATATAATATTATATATATATATATATATATATATATATATTATATGGAGGTGAGACTTTTTTAAGAGAGAAATACCACTGGGACAAATGCCAAGTTATAATTTAAATGCATATTTTAAATAACATATATTGTGTTTAACATATTTGGCTTTAATTGGAGCATATAATTGGGTAGTGGGTATTTAATTTATTAATGGTGTATTTTTTATTATGGGATAGTGAGTATTTAATTTATTAATTTTGTTATTTTTATTATAGGGTAGTGGGTATTTAATTTATTAATGATGTCTTTTCTTTTTTTTTTTAATAAATTGACACATGGCAAGCAGAAGACGTTACCTTAGATGTCACGTGGCAGAAAGATGGTAACGTTTCCTACTTTAATTTATATATAAATAACTAATGATGCTAAGAGAGTAATTGAAATGGTTAATGGTGAATTGACAAGTAGACACTAAAATAGAAGCAATACTTTCTAACATTAATATATGGAGAAAATAGGATGACCAAAGTTCCAATTTGTGCTTTGATGAACAGGATAGCTCATAAACTATCTTTCTTTGACTCAACATGTTATTTATGGTGTGGGTATAAAACGAGATAAGAGAATATATATATATATATATAATATATAATATATATAATATATATATAAAATATATATAAATATATATAAATATATATATTTATAATTGTCTATGAACAAGATTTTTTTTTTGCAATTAGCCACCCTAAAATTTTTTTTGTCCTGCTTCTGCATGTGTACCCCAGGCGTACCCAAATTTTTCAAAAAAAAAAAAAATCATTTTCTTTCATTTTTTTCTTTTGGATATGTCACAAAAATAGATAAAAGTAGTGAAAGTGGTGGAAACATGAACTTTAGGTGTAACTATATGGATGTACACTTATTTTATTTATTCTTTTGGATCTTGATTTGTAATTTAAAGACCATTTAATGGCAATGGATATACTTTATTATCCATAATTGCTCTTAAATTCACATATGTTTATCAATATATAAAAAATATATGCATAATAATATATAAAAAAAATTAAATAAAACATATATCCTTGCCGTACCCATACCCTACTTTTCTAAAAATTGTCGTATTGTCATATCATACCGGTACCGATACCCGTACCCTAAAACGTGCCCATACTTCTTAGCCTAAAGTTTGTTTCAATGATATCCTGTTTATTGTACAGGAATGTCCATACCTTGAAAGCAAAATATATTTCTTCAGAATGAATCCTACTTTTGTTTGGAACTTATGCCTCATTAAAAAATATACTGGCCTTCATTATCATTATATAAATAAATTGTTGCTTCTGAATTTTCATGTTTATGATCTCAAATATGATCATAGGGAGCTGCAACAACATGCTACGTGGCACTTCATCCTGAAGTCAAGGGGGTGAGTGGTGAGTACTTTTCGGACAGTAACATATCCAAGGCAAGCTCACAAGGTAGGGACAGCGAGTTGGCAAAGAGACTCTGGGATTTCAGCATGAAAGTGATTAGTTAATGTACTCAGTATTCATCACAGATTGCAATGCTTCCCAACTAAGAATATATAATATAGGTAAACAGCATATATCAAGCACATTTCTCATGTTCTAGTATTGTATTTGTATCTAGAGAATTCTACCAAATACATTAATGCCTTCTGATTTTATGCCAAATTAAGACATGAAAATTGGAAGGTGTAGTAGCTGTCTTAAACAGTATAGTACTTAACTACTTCAATGACCAAGCCAATAAATAATCTTTTTGATGTTTTGGTCTTATAAATCGTTGTGAGGGTCAATTGCTGGGTCTGGGAAATTGTTAGTTGGGCCTTGAACAGAAGGAGGGAGGGGGTCCAAAGTGAATACAGAATTTGGGCTCCCATGGGTAACACATATTGGGCTGCAGGCAATTTGAGTATTAGAGACATTGTCTGATTGGGCTCGCATAACCAACTGGTATTGTATAACATTAATTTATTTTTTGAACAATTCAATAATACAATATAGATAAAACTTAGGTACAATTCCTTAGGTCAAGTACGTTAGGTTCTTAGTTGAATTCAAATTCATTGAATTTAAATATTCTTGGAAAATATAACATTATTTGTGTTTCATTGGTTAATACAATCATGTGTTTGAATTCAATTGAAGAACCTAACGTACTTGATCTAAGGAATTGTACTTAAGTTTTACTCAGCTTTATAATTTGATCTCTTTTACGAAAAGAACTAAAGTTCAAAATTATTGAACTATTGGAAAGATAAAGGGAAAAAGAGATTGATATGTGATGAACTGATCATATCATTTCCGAATTTTGAGTGATGCCTTCACCGTGTGATGAATGTTGACTTATATAGAACTGAAACCTCTATGAAAGTATTGGACTATTGGATTCCAAATAATTTGATAGACTGCTGCATCGAAAGTGGATTCATTTCTGATTTTATTTTTAGGGGAAGTCATTTACTTAGGGTAATCAGAACTGAAAGTAGATTCCTTTCTGTTTTTATATATATATAACTAATGATGCTAAGAGAGTAATTGAAATGGTTAATGGTGAATTGACAAGTAGACACTAAAATAGAAGCAATACTTTCTAACATTAATATATGGAGAAAATTGGATGACCAAAGTTCCAATTTGTGCTTTGATGAAGAGGATAGCTCATAAACTATCTTTCTTTGACTCAACATGTTATTTATGGTGTGGGAATAAAACGAGATAAGAGAATATATATATATAGAACTATCATGGATGGAATTTTATGTGAAGTTAGGAACTTAGGATTTTTGTATTTTTTTTTTTTTTTGTCTAGAAAATGTAATAGACTAACCATCAACAGAAAATGACGTAGTTTCACTTTTTTTGAGAAAAAAGTATTATTTCTATTCGTGTAAGTGTGTAACAAAAATTTTATTTTTCATTAAGAAAAATAATTTTTTGGACTGGAATCTTTTAATTGGATTTTCTGATAAGACAAGAAAGAACAGAGTCATATATCGAGATTTTGCTCAATAATTCATTTTTTGAAAATATTTTGCAAAAAATTATTAAGTAATTTAGCTTATTTTTTACTTTTACTTTTTTTTTTTTTAATCTCGTCTCTTAAAAGTTAAAAGTACGAAAAGATTAGAACACGTCTTTATTCACAAAAAAAAGGCAATATCTAATATTTTCAAATATATATATATATATATTATATATATATATATATATATATATATATATATATATATATATATTTAGTAAAATAGTATTTTAAAAAAATAATATTATTAAGCAAAAAAAAAATTCGACACATACCCAAACAAAATGCCAAAAAAATAAAAATAAAAAAAGCATTTGCCCCCCAACAAAAAAAGAAGAGAAAAAAAGGATCAAATACTTTGCAGATTGGAGACAGAGAGAGAGAGATGTGGTTGTTTAACAGAAAAGGGGCATCTGGGTTTTCAGCTTCTTCTACAGCTGAGGAAGTTACAGAAGGGCTTAATGGCACTGGTCTCACTGCCATTGTCACAGGTCATCTTTTAATCTTAGCAAAAAAAAGAAATAAAGTCAAAACAAAAACTGGGTTTTAAAGCTTCCTATTTTCACTGCATTGTTGAGGTTATTGTAGACTTAAAAAAAAAAAAAAATGAAAATTCTACATGGGTTAGTAGGAATCATAATATAACATGCTTACAGAGTTTGCTTGTAGTTATCTGTGTGTATAAGTGTCATTATTCACAGTTCCTGATATTAGCTTGATGATTGATATGATTTATTGGCTAGATGCAACGGAAAAATTTCATGAATATGTGTATCAAACCATCACGTGAGGTTCAAGAGTGGGTGTGGCATGCCCACTTTTATGTTTTCTCATATTTTATGAGTTTTGGACATGGATACAATGGTGGTGTCCATACATGATACATGAGAATGATTGTGAACATGGCAAGCACTACAAAATCTGGATTTGGGAACATTTTTATGTTATGTGTGTGTCTGTGTGTTTGTATTCTGAATTTACTTCTGTGAACATATACTCTTATATGTAATCAAGTTTGAGTACATGGAAGCACCATTTAGTGAACAAAGTAATTAAATAAGTAGGTATGTGTAATAGTTCGGCACCAAAAGCATAGTATGCTCATTCTCATTGAATAAAAAGGAAAGTTGTGGAAAAGGGGTTAAGCCTGGATCAGTACATCAATTGTGATGGGAAAGCCGGATTGTTGAAAGGGAAAAAGCCCTTACAGAGTACTCGAAATATTAAGAGCAACTTTAACCTCCATTGCTGCACTTCTAGTAGTAAGTGGACTAGTAGAGAGCAGTATATTAGCAATTCAAACAACAATTTTAGTAAGGGTTGTTTGGAGTGCCCTTGAGCATATATTCCTTATTATGTATTTGGGTGATCCCATTTGTATACTACCGATGTACTTGGGTTCCACCCCTTGCCGTTTTTGTAAATGTGTGTTCCACCCCTTGTTTTTGTAAATGTGTGTGTGTAAACATCTTGGATCTTCATTGTGTTGTGCTTTTTTAATTGAGTGATTGTGTGATAAGATTGTGAATGGCTTACTAACTAAGATGGCAAGCTTCTATGTCATCATATAATGGTGATATGATTAATATTCTTGCTAGTGAGGGAAGCAATTTAAGTAATAGGTAACCTGATGGCCATTTCTTTTCAACGAGCATTTGTGATACGTCACTTTGTCATCTTGTTGTCCTGTTCTTGCAGGAGCATCAAGTGGTATTGGCACTGAAACTGCACGTGTTCTTGCCTTGCGTGGTGTCCATGTAGTTATGGGTGTTAGGAATATGACAGCTGGTCGGGAGGTCAAAGAAGCGATAATTAAAGGAAACCCCACTGCAAAAATTGATGCTATGGAGTTAGATCTAAGTTCAATGGCATCAGTAAGGAAATTTGCAGCAGGATTCAATTCCTCGGGTCTTCCACTAAGCATTCTCATGTAAGATGAATGGAAATAGTATCAGTTGCAATGTATTGTGTTTTCTTTTTAAATCTGTTTATCACATAGTTATATATCAGCATTGATCTCCCTGTTGTGTGTGTGTGTGATACATGTGGATTCAGCTACTTCTTCCTTGGATTGGTAGAATTCTTGTCTAGCTTGGATAGAGCTCAAAAGCTATATCTGGATTCAGCTATTTCTGTTTAAGCCTAGTTGCTGTTGGTCTCATCACAGTCGAGACTCTCCAGCTCAAACAAACTTTCTTTTCTTAAAAAATCTAGATCCACTTAAAAGTTTATATCTGTATACCATAAAAAAAGTTCTGTTACTCATTTAGAGAATCAATCTTGTTATTGATCTTAGCATTGAGGAGAAAAAACGCATACTAGTACTCATCCTTGCAAGTCTGTTTTAACCATTTCCCTGACATATTTTCTTTGCAAATGGTGATTATTGGTTATTAAAGTTAAATATTACATCAATCATGTCACTTTCCAAGAATTATACCTTTCGTTATCATTCCTAACAGATTCCATCCATTGTATTTTAACCTCTAGCAGGACTTTATTTCTTTATTTTGTTTAGTGTAACTAGATCTGCATAAAACCTTCTTCAACTGTTAGCAAGCTGCTGATACCAAGCCTAATGCTGCTCAAGCTTGCTTAGATAGTGAACAAGCTAATTAGTGTGTGGGGTATGTGTAAATTGTTTGCTTACCAATTACCACCTTGTCTCCTCTTTTTCTGTCTACACATTCGTGAATCTTTACATGAAGCTCATATACATGTTATATATGCATACACACATAAATTTGTTGTTTGTAGCTTGTTTATTTTTATTTATTAAATATCCATATTGTTTTTGTATAAAATAGAAATTCACATTGCATAAAACTTATTGGAGAGCGATCTTGTTCTTTGCAAGTAACAATGCAGGAGTCATGGCAACACCATTCAAGCTTTCCAAAGACAACATAGAACTACAATTTGCAACGAACCACCTAGGTATGTTTCATTATCTTGTGCAATTTGTTGTGACAGAAAATACATTAATTAAGTGGTATCTTTCATCCTGTGCTGCTGACATGGAATTTATTTGGACTTTTAACCATCACTGGTGTTTAAGTCTGAAGAAGTATTTAACTTTCAGTGTTTCCTTCTGAAGCATGATTCAGAAATAACTGAGGCTTCTTTGACAGTTCCCTGAGATGGTTTCATATGTAATGATACAGCTTAATAGCTTATCATCTTTTTTATTTTCCTTTCAATCCCTCTCTTTATATTTTCTCAAAAAGAAGAAAAAAGGGAAAAAATTGTAATCAACTGGGATAATTGGAGGTCTGTAAAATGTTACTCTAAATATGTGGAGTGTGAGAATACAAGATGGACTCTATTCTCATGCAGGTCATTTTCTTTTGGCAAATCTGTTGTTGGAGACCATGAAAAAAACAGCTCTTGAAACTAGCAGAGAAGGAAGGATTGTTAATGTCTCTTCACGCCGTCACCAATTTTCATATCGTGAAGGCATTCGGTTTGACAAAATCAATGATCCATATAAATTAATCATAACATAAAAAACATAACATACCTCGGGTTTAACTACTGCCATGGTGCCTTCTGACATTTGACAAGGACAACGCAAATAACTTATTAAGATTGTGGAACAATGAACTTTGCACCTCCAGTATTAAAAACAAGGAAGTCACAAAGCAAATGAAAAGATTCCCTTTATTCGAAATCTTAACTTTGTTAGGATGGTATAAACTCTTTATCAGTGCTTCCCAAAACATGCAACGTCGAATCTCAGTAACATGCGTATAACCAATCTTATGGGAGAGCTTCCTCGGACCATGTTGTTGTACTTAAAGGTAAAGCACAATACAAGATAAACAGCACCCCATATAATTTTATGCCTGAAATTAAAACAGATGAATACCACAATCAATTAAAAAAAAGAAAAGAAAGGGAAAATCAAACTAATCTCATGTAGATTGTTATACATACTCTGTAAAACACCGACTGTCCATTTCTATAACTCCTATTCTTTAATCCCAACTAATTAGGGTTCACTACATGTATCCTTTTACATCACTAGACCTTATCTAGGGCCATTTCCATTTACCTTTCTAACAAGCATGCATAGAGGGAAACCTACACAATACAAAAACCATGTCGGCGAGTTCATATCGAAAGCCAGGGATGGCAACACTTCTAAAGCTCAAAAAAACAAAAAAAAAAACTGCAGATGAGGTTTTCACTTTTCACCACACAGTCTTCTCTATCTAATAAATAGATATTTGGTTGCTATTTTTTTTTTTTTGTCACAAAGAACCAAGATCATTTCCAATTCCATAATTATGGGAACTATAATCAGAACCACCTAACTGAACCTAATATCACAAATATACATAAAATTATTAACCAATGAAAACGAATTTCCACGACGCAAAAACAAAGCAAAAAAAATCAGATTAAACTAAGAATCCGAGTCATTTCCAATCAAAGCAAAGCTCGAAATGCAATTTACGAATCCAGACCATAATTATTCCTATAACGTAGCAAAACACAATAGCGAAATCAAAATCAAACACGCGTAATATAAATAGATAGAGCACGATAGTACCTTGAAGATGAGGGTGGTGAATGCAGAGGGGTTTGTGAGAGAGAATGGGAGAGTGAGAGAGCTAGGGTTTCGAAAGAAAGAAAGAAAGAAAAAGGCCTCTCTCTCTCTCTCTCTCTCTCTCTGTATTTTCTTTGAGCTATGGGCTTTTTTTTTTTTTGTTACTCTCTCAATGTATATTAGTTTTTATTTTTTATCACTTAACGTATTAACATTTATTTATTAACATCAATATTTTAGGGATTTTGTTGGTGGAGTACTGACATAGCATAATCTAAATCATTTATTATAAAAAGAAAGGTTAAGATTTAGAGAACTCTATTTGGTAGAGTTCCCTAGAAACTCTAGAGGATCCTAATCCCTTTAGCTATTAATTATCTTGTTTTTCTCGTTTAGAATCACTCTACCAAAAGAGAAAGTATCTCCTATTTCCGAAATACTAGCTCACCACCGTGATTTGGTATTTCAGTCCAATGAAGGAATGACACCAGTATTAATAAAGCCAAGTCAACTTGGGGGTTTGAAATTTTTGAGGAATTAAATTGTCATTTTGGTTATAGCAATAAGTTGACTTGGCTTTATTAATACATATGTCATTCCTTCATTGGACTGAAATACCAAATCACAGTGATGAGCTAGTGTTTCGGAAATAGGAGATACTTTCTCCTACCAAAAAGTTTTTATTCATCCATTATGAAATGAGTTGGTGAATTTTATCACATCATTAATAATATAACTATATAATCAATACAGTGTTAGGCCATCTCCAACAGTCCTTTAAACTTATCTCTATTTTATCTCTATATTTACACTATTCAGCAACTCTCTATTTATTTTTTCAGATAAACACTCCAGCAGTACTCTCTATTTCACTCTCTATTCTATTAAAATATACTTTTTTATTATTATTTCCCACCAAAAATAACCAACTGCCACCAAATCAATTTCTCAGCAACCAAACAAACAGAGTCAAATTAATTATTTCAAATTAATTTCAGCAACCAAAATCAAATTCTCAGCCACCAAACGGCACGGCTCCACCACCTCCAGGCCGAGCTCCACTTCCGGTGATCCCTTTCTTTGCAAGTTCGAATTCATTGGGAGCTAACCCACTCGTCCAGGCCGAGATCGGCACGAATGGGTGACCTCCAGACCGTTGGGATCGGGCACGGCAAGGCTTGGCGGCAGGCTTGGCTGTGGGGTGGGTCTCTCCTTCGCGGCGTGGCCAGCGAGGTGGTTCTCTCCTTTGCGGCGTGGCCAGCAGGGTGGGTATCTCCTTCGCTGCGTGGCCGTGGGGTGGGTCTCTTGTGGGCGATGGTGGTGGCTGGCCTCACAGGTGCTCTGGCTGTACAGATCTGAGAAAAGCCACCACCGAATCAACCACCACCACGCCAGCAAGCCCAAGCCACCACCGAATCAACCAGTTTCGTGCTTCAACAGAAAACCCAAAAGGCCGAAAGAGCAAAGAGAGAAGAGAGAAGAGAGAGCAAATGAGAAGAAGAGAGAGAAATTTTCGGAAGAAATGAGAGGAGAGAGAGAAAAAAATTGGAAGAAATAGCAGTTGATATGGTGGGGTCAGAACTGAAAAAATTGATTTTTTAATTTTTACAAAGTGTACAATAGCCTTTCAAAAATGAAAGGCTACTGTTCACTTTGTAAAAAAATTTGAAGTTGAAGAGGTCTTTTGGAGGACTGCTGGAGAGCATTTTTTTCATTTTACTCTCTACAAATAGAGATTGACAGCAGTTTACATGACTGCTGGAGATGGCCTTAACCAATGCTTGATTTTATGTAGCAAAGTTTACCACACTGATTTCAAAATGAATGCATAATATTTTAGTAAACCTATGGTAGAATTATTATAAAAACTTTAGAATATCATAATCCAACACACAACATTATTTGGCTGTTTACTCTCCACTCACGAATTTTGGGTTTTCAAACACGACCAAAATTTAAGTACAGTTTCTTAGGTATTGTACCTTAAGTTATCTAATTAAATTTAATGGATAGTTAAACTTTACTCACTTATAAATTGGAATCAATTCACTTACCTACCTATGATTTAAAAAATAACATTTTATCCATTTGTGATTTCAAAAACGATACCATATGATCCACTTATGATCTAAGACATATTCACTTTGCCAACTTGTTTTTAATTTTTTATAAACTACTTTCTTTGGTGTAGTTTATTCAGACTCACATTTCAGACCTAAAAACTCAAAAGTCCTTAAACAGCCTCAATTCAACTCTAAAAGGATTTATTACGGCGATATTCTTTAATAATTTACAGCAATCGCCGCCATTAGTTATGGTTTTTGTTTTTTGTTTTTTTGGCTAGAAAGTTTTGGTTCTTTTGGATGGCACTGGTTGGTTCCTAAAGTACTTTGGGGTTCCCCGAGAGGATTTATACTTATTTTTTTCTTTTCTTCTGACTTGTGAGGATTGAGACATATTGCAGAAAGTCTACGCCAATTTGAAGTTCTCCATAAAGAGTGATACAGGTAATTCGTGACCAAATGGACCACCTGTATTTTATCAAAGAAACTTTACAATTTCCTTTTTCTTGCTCGGCCTTTTGGTGAGGGCCAAGAAGTATGTCATCTTTTTCTTTTCTTTTTTTTTCTTCTGTTTTTTGATAAGTTGAAGTATGTCATCTGGTAAACATGGATTTTGTAATAAACTTTGTAAGTAATTTTCTATCCCTACATCATTCTAGAGTAATTATTTAATATTTTAAGAGTATAACAACATGGTATTTCCTTATCTCACATAATAATAGATCTCAAGTGATTGTACTTATGGTGTACTTAATACTTTTTTGTCATTATATTATTAAAATTTTAAATGACGTCTTATTTTGTATACTGGGCAAGAGTCTTGTAGTTTAACTGATTAATACTTCTTGGTTTTTTCAAATGAGGCATCCATAATTCAAATCTACATTTCCCAATTATTAAATTATATTAAAAAAAAAAATATGCTGAAAATGGAATCTATTCGTGTGAATGGAAAGAATTAATCTTAATCCATTTGTATGATCTACATTTCATTAATTGGACTTCTCTCGACACATCCATTTCCGACCTCGTAAATTGTGTGCAATGTATAACCAACCAAGTATGAGTTCTTTGAACAATATTTCAAATGTATAACCTAGCTAGCATATCTGTTCTGTAATTTCCATTAAAAAAAAAATTATGTTCTGTAATTTCAAATGCTAATTTCCGAAGGTATTTAATATTTATAGGTTTAGGGCATGTAGATATAATACCCAATAGGGTGTTCCAAGGAAAGCAACCCTTGACACTTCTCTTCCTTTTCCTCGGATGCCCTTATCACACAAAAGTTACATTCCTAGATACCTACGTTATTTTTAACATGCTGCGAATAATCATATATTTATAGATAAACTCATACATAATAATGAAAGATCCTTATTAATCCATGTCTTGTCTCCACTTTCCATTATTGCCACGTTATCTTCAATTGAAAGATGAACCACCAAATATATATATTAAAAAAAAAAGAAAAAAAAAAGAATATAAGAAGAAAAACAGATAACCCAACCAATCAAGTATCCCTGGAGGTATCCTAAATTTTAAATCCGCATAAAACAAAATAAATAATGATTGACCATGACAGAAGAATTTGAAATTTCTAAATTTGTTTGAATAACATCATTTTGCCATGATTGAGATCATTAGACCTTTTAAGAATATTTCACTATGAAGTTATTATTATAATTTTTTGATAAACTATCAAGCTATTAAAATCATAATATGTTGAATGTTTGATTTAGATTTTACCACCAACTTAATCAATTCAAATAGATATACCAAAATAATACTAATATATTGTTGCATAATGTTGAATATATATATATATAGGCAGAAATACACTTTTGGTCCCTATATTTAGGGGGTGTTTTCAATTTGGTCCTAGTGATTTAAAACCATTCAATTGGGTCCCTATGTTTTTAAGCCGTTATCAATTTTACCCTTGGAGTCAACTCCGTTAGAAATTACTTACATGGCAAACGGAAATTGCTGACATCATCATTTAAAAATAATAAAAAATAATTTAATTTAGCCACGTAATTATTTTTTTTTTTTCTTTTCTCTGATTTTTTTTTCTTTTTCTTTTCTTCCTTTCTCTTTTATTTTTTCTTTTCTCTCTCCTCTGTTCTTATTCCTCCCCAGATTTCTTTTCTGGTCACAATCCGCCGCCCACAACAAGATACCAGCCACCACAGATCCTTCAAGCAAATCACAACAACAAACTCACAACCACAACCGCAACTCCATCCTTCAACCAAATCCAACCCATAACCCACAATTCAAAAAACAAATTAACAAAACACAAATCTCAGATCTGATCGGCTATTGCGATCCCAACGCGAGCCCATGCGATGACAGATCTGTGGGTATTTCGCCTATATTTGTGGGTTTGTGGGCTCGTGGGTCACGGATCTGAAGCTACGGTGACGTGGTGGAGTTTTAGTTCTTCACCGGCCACTTTCTTTCATGGATGTTCTGGATCTGGAGCTTGGAGAACATGATGGGGTTTAGAACTTCGCTGGCCACTCTCTCTCTCATGGGGTTTAGATTTGTAACGACTGCCACACTCTCACCACGCGCCGAAGACTACAGCGAGATATTCGAGAGCTTCCATGCTTCACGCGCCTCGTCCATTCTGGTGCTGGATCTCCCGGCGGTCGATGAGGCCGAGGCTGAGGTCTTCTTCGATGTCCAGAGCTCCGGCTTCGACTACTCCGAGGTCTTCGGTGGTGGCTTCGACGGTCTAGATTGCGCTGCCTCCTTCGAAGACTTGCTTTATGACGGGTCCAACGGTCGGAATGTTCGTTCTTCTTCTTCTGAAGAAGAAGAAGCTTGGTACGATCATGCTTTTAAAGCTCTCAGCTTTTTTCTACTTTTGCTACTTTTGAATTTTGAAATGCAACGCTTCAAAAAAAAAAAGTTGAATTTTTTTTTTTTGTTTATAATACGATTAATATGACATTCAAGAACATTATTGTAGTTTTTGAAGTGTTGTAGCTGGCTTCTACTGTGCGTTTAGGTTTGTTGGGTAATATTTTGATCTGGTTGTTTTGTGGTGAGCTTTGAATTTGTGGGAATTTTGTGACTTTACTAAAATGTAGTATGATAATGTGAGTGATTCTGGGTAAAGAAGTTTTGGGGGACTTGGGTAATCGACTGTTAAAATCGGTTACAAAAATCTGGGGAGGAATAAGAACAGAGGAGAGAGAAAAGAAAAAATAAAAGAGAAAGGAAAAAAAAAAAAAAAAAAAGAGAAAAGAAAAAAAATAATAAGAATAATTACGTGGCTGAATTAAATTATTTTTTATTATTTTTAAATGACCATGTCAGCAATTTCCGTTTGCCACATAAGCAATTTCTAACGGAGTTAACTCCAAGGGTAAAATTGATAACGGCTTAAAAACATAGGGACCCAATTGAATGGTTTTAAATCACTAGGACCAAATTGAAAACACCCCCTAAATATAGGGACCAAAAGTGTATTTCTGCCATATATATATATATATATGTGTGTGTGTTAAAGACTGAAAGTCTGTGTATTGTATTATGTTAATAATATAGTACAAAAGAATGCCTTTATATAGGCAGAGGTATGAGTACTACACGCCACTTGGGTATTCGGCCCAGTGGTAATCCCCTCCTCAAAAAGCCCCCCTCTATAAGGGTGTGGGTTCGATCCCCGGGATTTTCAAAATATACGTGTGTGTGAGTTTAGATTAGAATTTCTATTATATTTTTTTAAAAAAAGGTATGAGTACTACACAAGAAATAAGAGTGTTCTACAAGACATGTATTGGGCCTAAGACCTATTGGGCTTATATTCTAACATCCCCCCTCAAACTCATGTTGGGTGAAGAGACACCAACTTGAGTTTGGAAACAAGATCACGGAAACGGCCTGTAGACATAGGTTTGGTGAATATGCTAGCTAACTAGTCTTGAGAAGACATTGAACGGAGCTGCAAAATATCCTATAGTAAGTAATGACAAACAAAGTGACAGTCGATCTCAATATGCTTAGTACGCTCGTGGAAGACGTTATTATGGACAATTTGGATGGCACTTCGATTGTCAATATTCTGCCTCAGTACTAGAACGAGCAACAACTGATTGTTTTTTGCTGCGCAAAGAGATGAGGGAGTCACTAAGAAGAAAACAATACCCTGTAGTGGAATGACGATCGGTGGGGTCCCCTGCCCAGTCGACATCAGAATAAGCCTAGAGTGTGAGCGACGACTGAGATGAGAAGTGAAGGTCATGAAACAAGGTGCCTTTCAAATACCGAAGAATTCGAAGTATAGCAAAATAATGGAGAGACCGCGGTCCGCGGTGCAGCCATGAACTGGCTAACAATGTGAACGACATAAGAGATGTTTAGTCGAGTAATAGTGAGGTAAACGAGACTCCTAACTAGCTGTTTGTAGAGGGTAGCATCAGGAAGTGGTTCCCCATCATGAGTATTTAGGCGATTGTTGTATTCGATGGGTGTGTCAACTATTTTGCTGTCCGTGATTCCAGCTTGGGAGATAAGATCAGATGTGTATTTGGCTTGAGTGAGATAGTAATCATCAGAGAATGAAAAGACTTTAAAACCAAGAAAAATAACTAAGGGGACCTAAATCCTTTATCTCAAAGTGCTGACCAAGGAAGCGCTTAAGATCCTGGATGCCCTGCACATCATCACCAGTAATAATCATGTCATCTACATATAATAAGAGAAGGGTAATACCATGATCTAAGCGTCGGAAGAACATGGCTGAATCATATGAGCTAGCTGAAAAATTATGTTGAGAAATGGTAGAGCTGAACTTGGCATACCAAACTCGTGGAGCTTGCTTAAGACCATAGAGTGCTCGACGTAAACAACACACTTTGTGAGAAAAGCTTAGAGGATGAGAGAAACCAGGAGGGAGCTGTATGTAGACTTCCTCAGTTAGTTCTCTATTAAGAAAAATATTCTTCACATCCATCTGAAACAGTGGTAAATATCAAAAAACAGAAATTATAATAAATATACTAACAGAGGAGAGGGGAGCCAGCCACTAGGGCAAATGAACCCATAAATACCGATTAATATATTATCAAATGAACCCATCAATCATTCAGCAAAAAAAAAAGGGAGTGGCTTGGGTCCAGTGTACAGTGCACTGGACCTGTTGAGATGCTGCCATGTGTATAAAAACTATACAAAACTAGACACGTGACAGCATGTCAACGGGTCTAGTACTCCTGTGCACTGGACCCAAGCCTTTCCAAAAAAAAAAAAAAAAAGCCATCAATCTTGAGTCTATAATAACTCTTGAATTTTGACCTGAAAATGAAATTGATGGACAAGTGAAGTGACTTACGTTGACTTATTTTGCATAAAACAGTTCCCAATTATCATTGTTTATTTGTATTGATCGTTTCGAACTGTATGTGCCACTGCTATATAGATCGTGGACATTTCCAAATGATAAAACGAAAAAGGAATCTTTTTTTTTGCTAAGAACGAAAAAGAAATCTATTAAAGGATGTTTGGTAAATCACATGAAATGGTCCTTGACAATCTCGTTCCCAAATAACTCGATTTGGGAAGAAGTTAGGTATATTAATATAGATATTATATATTGAAGACCAAACATTGAATATTAAAGAAAAATTATGGGATTGAAATAAATCAAGAAATTAATTGCTAATACAAATTATGAGATTGAAGTAGCCAATTCAAAATTTAAATTGTAATCGATTTGTAGGAAAATTATTTAGTAGTTCAGGATTACAAATAAATACGTAATTCCCTTCTTATGAATGGTAGATCTTATCATGAATTTAATTAGTGAGACTCATATTTATGTGGTGGGACCCACCATTCATGTGAGAGGGGAACCACAAATCTATATGTAGTCTTCGATTACTGTATAATCACTCTCGATTTGTATATGTAATTCCTATTAGACGTATATATGGATATGATTTTCTCCAATAATCAATGCCTTGATTTGGTATGCAATTAATAATATGGAAAGTGTATATTTTCATACAAAAGGTTCTTACTAGGTAGTACAATTTTTTTCAAAAAAAAAAGAAAAAAAAGAGGTAGTACAAACTATTGAGATAATAAGCAACCGACACATAAGCATTTCAGGATAAGAGAATTAGACTCAAGTCAAACCCTAGTTTGAGTATCCTTTCCCTCTCTTCTTGGAACTAAACTTTTTATATATATATATATATATATATATATATATATATATAAAAGGGAATGAGATTCCATGCAATACCAAAGAGGTATTGCATACCATCTTTTTCCCTATAACTTTTTTTACTTTTTGTAATTTTTTACTATTTTACCCTTTTGATATTTTTTATTTTATTTTATTTAAAGGCTGAGATTAAAATGTAACTTTTTAACTTTAAATCTCAGCCATTCAAATGAATTGCAGCCCATGCAATACTATGGGATCTCAATCCATATAAAAGTTAGATTAAAAAAAAAAGACTTTCCTTTCTTTAGGGTTCGTTTGGTATGCTATAATAGACCCTGTAATGTAATAGCTATTACGTAGGAATAACTATTCAGTTGTTTGGTTATGTTTTTATTACAAGGAATATTCATTCCTTAGTAATAGTTATTCCTTAAAATGAAGAATAGTTATTCTTCCAAAAAATGAGTGTAATAACTATTCATTTACCTTACGTAATAATTATAAAATATAAAATACCCAAAAGACTCAATCTCGCCTATTTCTCTCTCTTGCTCTTCATCTTCTTCATCAGGTTCTCTCTCTCTTGCTTTCATCTTTCTCTCCAAGTTCTCTCTCCTCTTTCTCTCTCTTGCTCTTCATCTTCCTCATCAAGTTCTCTCTTTCTCTCTTTCTCTCTTAGGCCATCGAGGTCTCTCCTTTTTAATCTGTACAGTATTGGTTTTTTTTTTTTTTCCTATATAACCATTGTTGTTAATCTATATAGTACTGCTCATGGAAAAAATAACCAGTTATATAATTTTTTTTTTTCTTTTGGTTTTTGTGTTTACAGCATATACCCGTATTTATTTATTTTTTTTGCTTTTCATTTTTGTGTTTACTGGCTGGTGTTTTTAATTTGTATAGTACTGGTTATTTTTTTTTCCTATATAACCATTGTTGTTAATCTATACGGTACTGTTTATGAAAAAAATAACTAGTTATATAATTTTTTTTTGCTTTTGGTTTTTGTGTTTAAAGCATATACCAATATTGTTTTTATTATTAAATCTGTACTGTACTGGTATTTTTCACTTTATACATAATAGAATACTAAACAAGACTCACAAAAAGTGTAAATATATAATGCATTTCAAAAATGGTATTTTAGGAATTTGACTAAAATATAATGTCATTCCACCACGTTAGTATACTGTACCAAACTATGGAATACATATTCAGGGTTCTATTCATGTGTTGTTACAAAACTAATAAATAGTAATACTTATTCCATTACAGCTTATTCTATTCCTTATAATACTAATTCCTATTACAGTGTAATAATCATTACAATATACCAAACGTATCCTGACTTTCTCTTTATAATAACTAACTAAAAAAAAAAAACAAAGTATAACAAAAATATTTTATTATTCAAACTCAAACAATAAATAAGAACTAAAAGGAGTTCAATTTATCTTAGCAAAAAAGAAAAAAGAAAAAAGAAAAAGTTCAATTTAAAGCTCCAGCATTACTGGTAAAGAATTGATGGTACACCTGAGTTTACCTCTAAATTGGAGAAATTTTCTTTTAATCCATTATGTAACGATTAATAAGTCTATCTATATGTATTTTTAGTCACATGATTCATTTAATGAGTCACATGATTTATTTAAATAATACACGTAGATGATCTTATGAGTCGTCACATAGTGATAGTAGGTTGGAAGATTATTATTATTATTTTTTTGAAACAGAAAATTACTTTTAAGTCTTAACTGAATTGGAGGTAAATTTTTTACAACATTTTTAGATATATAAGTTTTTTTTACTACCATTGACTATATATTAAAATTTATAGTATACCAATAATTTTAATACAATCGCTATATGTCATAAAGATTGTGTCCACGATAGTCGCAACATTAGGGGCAAGGAGCCAAAGACATGGACAATGTGGTGGTTTTAGCTTTAGATTAGAACGTTGCATGGTCCAGAGAATTAAAGAGCATGAGTTGGCAGCATGGAATCCACCAAATTCCCTTTTAAATACTTTTCAAACTGTTGAGTCAGATTCAACAACTGTCACTTTCAAAGCTACCATTTCTGATCTTTTATAGCTTATCCTCTGTGACTCTCAAATTCTCAAATAGAAAGACAAAGTTTGAGAGAATGTGGCCGTTTAACAGAAAAGGCCCATCTGGGTTCTCATCTTCTTCCACAGCAGAGGAAGTTACTCAAGGGATTGATGGGACTGGTCTCACTGCAATTGTTACAGGTCCATGTTTTTTTTTTTTTTTAATATATAGTTCTAATTTGAACCTGAACATCTATCTTGAAAACACTAAGAAGTGAGAGTTGAGTTACAAGTCTCTCACTCTTTTTTTTTTTTTGGTTGGTCTTTATGAATTGATAAATTGATAGAGTATAGGTGACAAATGGGTTGGCCATCATTTTGTTTAATTACATATTTAAGTGTTTGTTCATGCTGTTTTCTTTATGGATATAGGAATAGTACTGAATGATTTTCATTGTATACTATTTTTCAGTACCTGTCTTGGATTTTTTTCTTGTGATAACTGATGAGAGTATTAAATCTCATTTGATGTTATAACTGCAAGGGAACTATCAACAAATCGGTTGTGTCATATGTTTAGAGTAGAAATTTCATTCTTCTGTATTTAGTTTTAGATTGCTTTGTTTTGTATTTTTGCATGGATTTAAGTTTGTATATGGAGGGTCTATTAGTTCTGATTTCGTATGATGTACCTTTAGCGGGAGTCATGGTATCGTTATGTTTTAAAGGATTCTTAGTCTTTTATAGGTTAATGGGATATCTATGTAAAGTTTTTTTTTTGTTTATCTTGTCTTTCGTATTATCAGTAGAATGGTACTAACTTCAACTTAGCATTTGGTGTGGTCAATTTTTAGAAGATTTCAACAACGAATTTGGTGTTTATGATGAGGCAACTTTATAGGTGGCTCCCCAAAAAGAGTGCGGGGGGGTGGGGTTTCTATTAAATTAGCATATTGTGTGGTCAATTTTTAGAAGGTTTCAACAACGAATTTGGTGTTTATGATGAGGCAACTTTATAGGTGGCTCCCCAAAAAGAGCCAGGGGACGAATTTGGTGTTTATGATGAGGCAACTTTATAGGTGGCTCCCCAAAAAGCGCAGGGGGGGGGGGGCGGCTTCTATTAAATTAGCATATTGTGTGGTCAATTTTTAGAAGGCTTCAACATTTAAATGGGGAGTTTCTGATAAGGCAACTTAATAGGTGGGCTCCCGGGGGTGTTCTGGCATGTACAGTTGAGTGAGTTTGGTACCAAGGATAGGGGGAGGAGGAGAGTTCCTATTAAATATACCATTGGTGTGGTCCATTTTTAGAAAGTTTCAAAATTTCAACAAGGAAATTTGGTGTTTCTCATGAGGCAACTTGGATGAGTTCGGCACCAAGGATTTGGTGTGGTCAATTTTATTTTATTTTATTTATTTTTATTTTTTATGAATTTTGGTGTTATTGATGGGCAACTATATATGTGGGGGGGGGGGGGTGTTTGTTTGGCACATGTGGATGAGTGAGTTTGGCACCAAGGATAGGGGGAAGGGGAGAGTTCCTATTTAAAATAGGCATACATCTAAGGCAATTAGTTTAGGGTATAGCTTTAATTTTCTTGTACTGAACACTGATTATATGCCATGAAGTGTCTCTAACACCCATTTTAAGAAATATTTCCAAAATTTACGGAACATAAGATCTATTGGACTTTGGTGTGACTTGAGTTACTTAGAAAGTAATGATCCAATGAAACCAGGTTGAGCATGGGAACCCCTTTGATCCAATAATTAAACATTTGAATATATTTTTTCCTTTAGATAATTATGATTGTTGTTTGTTTTTGGAAAGGGAAATTGAGAAAAACATGCTTTCATGGTGTTACATGAGGATGATTATGAAGCCTGGGAAATTCAATTTAATTTTTGCGAAACAGCTTGCCTATAATAGCATTCTGCCATTTTCCATAATTCTGAAGGAAGGCAGACTTATTGGTATATAAGTGATTATATTTTCAAATTATAAGAGTCTTAACTATTTAAACCAGTGGAACTGGAATCTATTCGTGCTACTTGACTAATTGGGAAATTTCTTTGAATGTTTGCTGTAGATTTTCATTAACAATTGCTCAGAAAAGTTTCAGCATTTTAAGACATTATTGGGGATATATTTTTTCCAAAGCATCTACTACATGAACTTAACGGCATGCTTGTTATTTATGGACACTGATTACAGGAGCTTCTAGTGGTATTGGCACCGAAACTACACGAGTTCTTGCATTGCGTGGTGTCCATGTAATTATGGGGGTCAGGAATATGGTTGCTGGTAAAGATGCCAAAGAAGCAATAGTTAAGAAAATTCCAACTGCTAAAGTTGATGCCATGGAGTTAGATCTTAGTTCAATGGCGTCTGTGAGGAAATTTGCATCAGAGTTCAATTCCTCTGGTCTTCCACTGAATATCCTAATGTAAGATAAGGATGCATGCTGCAATGCTAGTTGCTGTCCCACATTTTATTTCTAATAGTCCATAGCTGTGTCTTACTCTTGCACCGATCAACCCCCCAGCCCAATTCTACATCCACGAAAATATTAATGCGTGTCTGTCTCTTAAGCATCCTTAGTTCAAGGTATTATAGAACAAGGAGTAACTCTGTCTTCTTTGTTTTAAGTAACAATGCAGGAGTTATGGCAACACCATACTTGCTCTCCCAAGACATCATAGAACTACAGTTTGCTACGAATCACATAGGTATGTTGCATTTATCACAGAATATCTGTTCTTAAACTGATGTTCTTAATTAGTGTTTGTCATCAACTCAATGACTGAACCCCCGCCTTTCTCTTTTGTGGAACATTCAATTGGTAGTCTCTGTTGTCTCCACTTTTGAAGTTTCTTCAAGTTTGGGGAGTTATTTAGAATAATAAAAAATCAAACAAGAAAGATAATTGTTGCCATCTTTTTCTGCACATAGAATTGGGTGACGGTCCATACATAACACCTATATAGTCTCTTTAGATGCATAAATTGAATAATGTGGGAGTGGGCTTAATCCTTCTTTTTCCTTTTTTGGTACTTGCAGGTCATTTTCTTTTGACAAATCTTTTGTTGGAGAATATTAAAAAAACAGCACGTAAAAGTCGCAAAGAAGGAAGAATCGTTAATGTGTCCTCAGAGGCTCATCGGTTCTCATACCGTGAAGGAATCCGTTTTGATAAAATAAATGATGCATCTGGGTAGTGCTATCTAACCATAACCTAGGCTGTAATGTAATTCTACTTTATGATAGTAGTCCATGCCCATCAGCAAAGTCAGCATTTTAGTGTGCTCAATTATTATGCGTATCCCTGGTCTAAAGGCTGGTGCTCACATCTTCTCTTTTTAATTAAGAGAACCTGTTAATTAGACATATGGCATAACTTATCAAGCTTTACCATCCATCAAGTAAGATCAATCTCAATAGATGCATTTTATTAACGAATTACCTAATGATATCAGTCTTATTAATCGTTGGATCATGCTTTTATGATGTGAATTGAAGACATAATTATTGAGTTCAGGATATGATTAGTGTCAAAATGAGGATTTAAAACATGAAATGTTGTAGTCACAGAGGATTTGACACCCATACATGTACTTCTGCAGGTTCTAATTGCTTGATATACCTAAATGTTGTGTTTTATTTTGGGTATTTGTTGTCTAGAGAATTTTGCTTACATTTGTTTGTGTTTGATCTTGCTTAAATACAGGTATAGCAGTTTTGCTGCATATGGCCAATCAAAGCTTGCCAATGTTTTGCATGCCAACGAGCTTGCAAGAGCTTTCAAGGTATATAAACTTCTTTGGGATAGCAGTGAAATAGATGATATATTAACAGTAAAAGAGTTGACTCATGGCACTCTCTCAAAATTTACAGAGTTTTAGGCAACTGTATAAGCTCGATTTTATTGATTGGTATGATGTGTATGATTTTTAGGTTCTCATATGCCTTGCAGCTTTTTTTCTCCATTATCTCAAACTTTTTATTTTTAAGGATTACATTTTTTTATCTGATATGTATTTCAGCTATAGCATCTTATCTCTGCTATTCTTAATTATTTCTAAAGCAACCGACTCTTGGTATAATGATATTGATCAAACATATTATTGGATACCCAATGTGTTTATCCATTCCCTGTTATATAGAATAGGAATGGACACTGAAAAGGTAGCAGGCATTTAATCATGTAGCTACAACACTATCAACTTGTACCTTTTATCTTGTGGACTTGTACCATTTATCTTGTCTGCCGTGTAAACCCCTACTATATGTAGAATGCAAGCCTTTTATGACTAATAGGCTATCTGGCCCATTATCAACTTGAAGTGCTTCTTTTATCCAATGTTTGTCTTCTGAGTACTGAGCATTTTAATCTTTTAGAAGCCCTTTATTTAGTTACTAACTTAAGAGTATCATGTTTCATTCTTTGTTAGTTGAGGTAAGTACAAATCTTTGAAGGGAACCAATGGTGAACTGTGAGGGAAAATTTAAATTGACTATCAGAGTCTTGCTTTTTGTGTATCAAAATAAATATATTCACCGTTTACTAGCAGCTTATGCTTTTGGAACCCCTGGAATAAAATTTTTCCTCTTTTTGTGAAAGGTTGGCAATGAGAAATGCACTTTCTGAAGTGAGATTTTCTGAAGTTTTGTATTTGTTGAACCTTTTATCTGCTCCTGCAGTTTATACTTGAACCTGCAACTCAATATTAACAAGTATAGATCATGCAAATGTTATTCATACTCTCAATATCATTCATTACTGTCGAATTACCTGTCATAATTTATACTCTTCCCACACACAAAAAAAGGTCCTTGACATGGGGTCCTTCTGTGCTGTCCCAACTGCAACACTGAGAATACCAGCTTTACATCTATTTTGTAGACACACGTACAGATATGCATACTTATCACCCTGTCTGTATGAAGCTAGTCATGCTAAAATGAAACCATAATATCAGTGGTGTTTCTTGAACAGAAAGATGGGGTGGATGTAACTGCAAATTCACTTCACCCAGGAGCAATTGTCACCAATCTTTTTCGTCAGAGCAACATTATCAATGGTACACACTTTAATGAATCTCATAACTTCCATGTGATTTTTAGTATTATTGGGCTGAAGATAGGTCACAGTCTTTGGATCATATCAATGAAGGCATGTAGTGTTGTAAATTGTAAAATGTGGTGGAACTGTATTATAACATTCAACGAATTTCATATTTTATTTCAATCCTATGGATATTTCATGTTTGATTCTTTGGAAGAAACATGGCCATACATGGAAAAAACATCTCAGGCATAATTTCAGAAATCATGCAGCAGTTCCTCCATCTTTTCATGTATTGCCTTTTCCTTTGTTCTTGAAACCACTTTTGCTGAAGAGGTTTTTGTTGTTTGGAACCAATTGTTGACTTCCTTTCATAAATGTACAAGGCCTTGACATGGCGGTGACCTACATTAGCATGTGTAGATTTTATAGCTAGCTCATACATTCCTTTTGCTGAGGTATTTGATACAAAATATCATGGATTTATAGCTGTCTTTATTTTGATGCAGGTATTGTTAGTACGCTCGGTAGATTTGTGCTTAAAAATGTTAAGCAGGTAAGTAGTATTTTAATTGGACCTGCTAGCTTAATCAATTAAGATGTATGAATCCTGTGCACATCATGCATAAACCAAAATATGCTTCATTTAAGTGTTCATGTTGGCTCTAAATTTTTAATCAGCTTTTTATTGAAGAAGTAATTGAAGTCTTTGAATTTTGTTCTAGTCTTGAACGTTTTGCAGTTTCTCAATTTTGTCTATGTTGGATGCCAAAGAAGAAAAGGTGTCAATGGGGGGAGAGACTTTTCAATACTCACTCTGTTTCATATTATCAGTCACCTTCCATTTTGGGATGTCTTAAAATATGGTCTTATTTGATAAGTTAATGGACACAATATTAATGACTTTCCTAACCTTCATTTGAAAACCATGAGTACATGATTTTTTAAACTCATTTTTTCTATGCATTTTATATGGGGAGAGGATTCAAACCCTAGACATCTTTGTTGGAAACACCAGGAAATACCATTTGACCTAAAGGCTATGAAGCACGGGTACTCCAAAAATGGAGCCGTACTTGTACCGGATATTTTTTGAGTACTCATACTCTTGGGGTACTTATGCATGTGTATCCCAGGTGTACCCAAATTTTTCAAAAAAAAAAAAAAATCATTTTCTTTCATATTTTTTTTTTGGATGTCACAAAAATAGATAAAAGTAGTGAAAGTGGTGGAAACATAAACTTTAGGTGTAACTATATGGATGTACACTTCTTTTATTTACTATTTTGGATCTTGATTTGTAATTTAAAGACCATTTAATGGCAATGGATATACTTTATTATCCATAATTGCTCTTAAATTCACATATTTTTATCAATATATGAAAAATATATGCGTAATAATATATAAAAAAAATTCAATAAAACATATATCCCCGTCTTACTTATATGCTACTTTTCTAAGAATTGTCGTATTGCCATATTGTACCAGTACCGATACCCGTATCCTAAAACGTACCTGTACTTCTTAGCCTAAAGTTTGTTTCAATGATATCCTGTTTATTGTACAGGAATGTCCATACCTTGAAAGCAAAATATATTTCTTTAGAATGAATCCTACTTTTGTTTGGAACTTATGCCTCATTAAAAAATATACTGGCCTTCATTATCACTATATAAATAAATTGTTGCTTCTGAATTTTCATGTTTATGATCTCAAATATGATCATAGGGAGCTGCAACAACATGCTACGTGGCACTTCATCCTGAAGTCAAGGGGGTGAGTGGTGAGTACTTTTCGGACAGTAACATATCCAAGGCAAGCTCACAAGGTAGGGACAGCGAGTTGGCAAAGAGACTCTGGGATTTCAGCATGAAAGTGATTAGTTAATGTACTCAGTATTCATCACAGATTGCAATGCTTCCCAACTAAGAATATATAATATAGGTAAACAGCATATATCAAGCACATTTCTCATGTTCTAGTATTGTATTTGTATCTAGAGAATTCTACCAAATACATTAATGCCTTCTGATTTTATGCCAAATTAAGACATGAAAATTGGAAGGTGTAGTAGCTGTCTTAAACAGTATAGTACTTAACTACTTCAATGACCAAGCCAATAAATAATCTTTTTGATGTTTTGGTCTTATAAATCGTTGTGAGGGTCAATTGCTGGGTCTGGGAAATTGTTAGTTGGGCCTTGAACAGAAGGAGGGAGGGGCTCCAAAGTGAATACAGAATTTGGGCTCCCATGGGTAACACATATTGGGCTGCATCAGGCAATTTGAGTATTAGAGACATTGTCTGATTGGGCTCGCATAACCAACTGGTATTGTATAACATTAATTTATTTTTTGAACAATTCAATATTACGATATCACATTATATTCCAACGGTTCAACTGAAAAGTTATGCACCAAATGGCAACCTCCTAACAAAGATGAGCCTTATAACTTGATCTCTTTTATGAAGAGAACTAAAGTTAGAAATTATTGGACTATTAGAAAGATGAAGGGAAAAAGAGATTGATAAGTGATGAACTGATGAGATCACTTCCGAATTTTTAGTGACGCTTTTACTGTGTGATGAATGTTGACTTATATAGAACTAAAACATCTTTTGAAATATTGGACTATCGGATTCCAAACAACTTGAATGACTGCTGCATCGAAAGTGGATTCATTTATGTTTTTACCTTTAGGAAAAGTCATTTACTTAGGATAATCAGAACCGAAAGTAGATTCCTTTTATATATATATATATATATATATATATATATATATATATATATATATATATATATAACTAATGATGATAACATAATAGACACTAAAATAACATTAATACATGGTTAAAGGTGAATTAATAAGTAGACACTAAAATAGAAGCAATACTTTCTAACAATAATATATGGAGGAAATAGGATGACCAAAGTCCCAATTTGTGCTTCGATGAACAGGAAAGCTCATAAACTATCTTTCTTTGACTCAACATGTTATTTATTGTGTGGGAATAAAATGAATTTTTATTTATTTATAGGAAAACGAGATTGAGAATGTAATGGACTAACCATCATGGATGGAATATTTTGTAAAGTTAGGAACTTAACATTCTTGTATTTTTTTTTTTTTTTTGTCTAGAGAATGTAATAGACTAACCATAGTGGCACTTTTTTGAGAAAAAAGTATTATTTCTATTTGTGTAAGTGTGTAACGAAAATTTTATTTTTCATTAAGAAAAATAACTTATTGGACTGCAATTTTTTAATTGGAATTTTTGACAAGGCAAGACAATCCCGACAAAAGAGAGTCATATACCAAGATTTTGCATAATTCATTTTTTGAAAGTATTTTATAAAAAAATATTGTTTTAAAATTATTAAGCAATTTAACATTTTTTTTTTCATCTCTTAAAAGGACGAAAAAATTAGAACCCATCTCTTAAAAAGTTCACAAAAAAGGCAAATATCTCGATAATTTTCGTATATAAAAAAAAATCTCGATAGTTTTCAAATAATTTTTTTTAGCAAAATAGTATTAAAAAAAATATTATTAAGAAAAAAAATTCGGCACATACCCAAACAAAATGCCAAAAAATTAAAATAAAAAAAAGCATTTGACCCCCACCAAAAAAAAAAAGGATCAAATACTTTGCAGATTGGAGAAAGAGATGTGGTTGTTTAACAGAAAAGGGGCATCTGGGTTTTCAGGTTCTTCTACAGCAGAGGAAGTTACAGAAGGGATTGATGGGACTGGTCTCACTGCCATTGTCACAGGTCATCTTTTAATCTTAGCAAAAAATGGAAACACAAATAAAGTCAAAACAAAAACTGGGTTTTAAAGCTTCCTATTTTCACTGCATTGTTGAGGTTCTTGTAGACTTTAAAAAATAAAAATAAAAATGAAAATTCTACATGGGTTAGCAGGAATCATAATATAACATGCTTACAGAGTTTGCTTGGAGTTGTCTGTGTGTATAAATGTCATTATTCACAGTTCCTGATATTAGCTTGATGATTGATATGATTTATTGGCTAGATGCAACGGAAAAATTTCATGAATATGTGTATCAAACTATCACGTGATGTTCAAGAGTGGGTGTGGCATGCCCACTTTTATGTTTTCTCATATTTTATGAGTTTTGGACATGGACACTATTGTGGTGTCCAGACATGAGAATGATTGTGAACATGGCAAGCAGTAAAAATCTGGATTTGGGAACATTTTTATGTTATGTGTGTGTCTGTGTGTTTGTATTCTGAATTTACTTCTGTGAACATATATTCTTTTATGTAATCAAGTTTGAGTACATGGAAGCACCATTTAGTGAACAAAGTAATTAAATAAGTAGGTATGTGTAATAGTTCGGCCCCAGAAGCATAGTATGCTCATTCTCATTGAATAAAAAGAAAAGTTGTGGAAAAGGGGTTAAGCCTGGATAAGTACATCAATTGTGATGGAAAAGCCGGATTGTTGAAAGGGAAAAAGCCCTTACAGAGTACTCGAAATATTAAGAGCAACTTTAACCTCCATTGCTGCACTTCTAGTAGTAAGTGGACTAGTAGAGAGCAGTATATTAGCAATTCAAACAACAATTTTAGTAAGGGTTGTTTGGAGCGCCCTTGAGCATATATTCCTTATTATGTATTTGGGTGATCCCATTTGTATACTACCGATGTACTTGGGTTCCACCCCTTGCCGTTTTTGTAAATGTGTGTGTGTGTAAACATCTTGGATCTTCATTGTGTTGTGCTTTTTTAATTGAGTGATTGTGTGATAAGATTGTGAATTGCTTACTAACTAAGATGGCAAGCTTCTATGTCATCATATAATGGTGATATGATTAATATTCTTGCTAGTGAGGGAAGCAATTTAAGTAATAGGTAACCTGATGGCCATTGCTTTTCAACGAGCATTTTTGATACGTCACTTTGTCATCTTGTTGTCCTGTTCTTGCAGGAGCATCAAGTGGTATTGGCACTGAAACTGCACGTGTTCTTGCCTTGCGTGGTGTCCATGTAGTTATGGGTGTTAGGAATATGACAGCTGGTCAGGAGGTCAAAGAAGCGATAATTAAAGGAAACCCCACTGCAAAAATTGATGCTATGGAGTTAGATCTAAGTTCAATGGCATCAGTAAGGAAATTTGCAGCAGAATTCAATTCCTCGGGTCTTCCACTAAGCATTCTCATGTAAGATGAATGGAAATAGTATCAGTTGCAATGTATTGTGTTTTCTTTTTAAATCTGTTTATCACATAGTTATATATCAGCATTGATCTCCCTGTTGTGTGTGTGTGATACATGTGGATTCAGCTACTTCTTGCTCGGATTGGTAGAATTCCTGTCTAGCTTGGATAGAGCTCAAAAGCTATATCTGGATTCAGCTATTTCTGTTTAAGCCTAGTTGCTGTTGGTCTCATCACAGTCGAGACTCTCCTGCTCAAACAAACTTTCTTTTCTTAAAAAATCTAGATCCACTTAAAAGTTTATATCTGTATACCATAAAAAAAGTTCTGTTACTCATTTAGAGAATCAATCTTGTTATTGATCTTAGCATTGAGGAGAAAAACCGCATACTAGTACTCATCCTTGCAAGTCTGTTTTAACCATTTCCCTGACATATTTTCTTTGCAAATGGTGATTATAGGCTATTAAAGTTAAATATTACATCAATCATGTCACTTTCCAAGAATTATACCTTTTGTTATCATTCCTAACAGATTCCATCCATTGTATTTTAACCTCTAGCAGGACTTTATTTCTTTATTTTGTTTAGTGTAACTAGATCTGCATAAAACCTTCTTCAACTGTTAGCAAGCTGCTGATACCAAGCCTAATGCTGCTCAAGCTTGCTTAGATAGTGAACAAGTTAAGTAGTGTGTGGGGTATGTGTAACTTGTTTGCTTACCAATTACCACCTTGTCTCCTCTCTTTCTGTCTACACATTCGTGAATGTTTACATGAAGCTCATATACATGTTATATATGCATACACACATAAATTTGTTGTTTGTAGCTTGTTTATTTTTATTTATTAAATATCCATATTGTTTTTGTATAAAATAGAAATTCACATTGCATAAAACTTATTGGAGAGCGATCTTGTTCTTTGCAAGTAACAATGCAGGAGTCATGGCAACACCATTCAAGCTTTCCAAAGACAACATAGAACTACAATTTGCAACGAACCACCTAGGTATGTTTCATTATCTTGTGCAATTTGTTGTGACAGAAAATACATTAATTAAGTGGTATCTTTCATCCTGTGCTGCTGACATGGAATTTATTTGGACTTTTAACCATCACTGGTGTTTAAGTCTGAAGAAGTATTTAACTTTCAGTGTTTCCTTCTGAAGCATGATTCAGAAATACCTGAGGCTTCTTTGACAGTTCCCTGAGATGGTTTCATATGTAATGATACAGCTTAATAGCTTATCATCTTTTTTATTTTCCTTTCAATCCCTCTCTTTATATTTTCTCAAAAAGAAGAAAAAAGGGAAAAAAATGTAATCAACTGGGATAATTGGAGGTCTGTAAAATGTTACTCTAAATATGTGGAGTGTGAGAATACAAGATGGACTCTATTCTCTTGCAGGTCATTTTCTTTTGGCAAATCTGTTGTTGGAGACCATGAAAAAAACAGCTCTTGAAACTAGCAGAGAAGGAAGGATTGTGAATGTCTCTTCACGCCGTCACCAATTTTCATATCGTGAAGGCATTCAGTTTGACAAAATCAATGATCCATCAGGGTAACACTGTAACTATCCGAGGGCATCCTGGATATACTTTTAGGATATTGTTTTCCCTTTTGTCAGAATGCTAAGTTTGACTGTTTTGAGTTTTGTGCCATTGTGGTTGAGAAGTAGTCTGTCAACTATCTACAGACTTCATATCTCGTATGCATTTCTCCCATGAGGGTAACTGGGAAGCTTGGCAAAATAATGTCAAGAAGCCACCCCTCCACTCAGCTTGTGACCAATGAGTTAGGCAAAAGAATTAATGAACTTCAGACTCCTCATAATTTCTTGAGATTCTTAGGAAAGGGGGGGGGGGGGGGGGGGGGGGACTCCCTTTTACAGTCTCCCATAAGAAGGAAAAAAATAAAAAAAGAAGGGGGGGAGGCTTGGAGTTTTCGTTTCAATAGGTCAACTTTGTGAGTATGCACTGTGTTTCTTTTTGTGAACTATTTGAGCTTATTATGAAGACGTACAGAATGGAGTTAGTTGTAACTTATAAGGTATATATTATTTAATTTGTTGTTGGAAATATTAGTCAAGCCAGCTTTATTTATCTACAGGTATAACAGTTTATCTGCATATGGTCAGTCAAAGCTTGCAAATATTCTGCATGCTAATGAACTTTCCAGACGGCTAAAGGTATTCCTTGTTCATGGATATCAATCAATGTGGAATACTATATTCTAATAATTTAAAAACATCAAATAAACAATATTATTGCTTATACATATATATATATACTGTAATTTTTGGGATGGCCTTCTCTCATAAACAATAGTGGGAAAATGGAAATTCTATTATTGAAAAAAATAAATGGGGATGATAAGAGAATATACTTCATCTAATGCACTTTCCCTATGTGGCTGAAACTGGCAACATGGAGGTTGACTGGATGGGATATGTGGGCCTATTTGTCACTCAAATTAGTACCACTGAAGCTCATGGTTAAGTTTTAATGACAAATACTGATACAGTGCATAGCAGGAATAGGGTAGGTCATGCCACAAGTGTAATCTGCTATCACGTTTCTCTTAACAGGAAAACAGGGCAGAGATAACTGCGAATTCAGCTCATCCTGGATTTGTTGCCACCAATCTTTTCCGTCATTATAGCTTTGCTAGTGGTAATTTCTTTACTGTTTATATGCTTTATGAACTATAGTTTTCACATGAAAGCGATATATATTCCTTTGTATTTTTGTATTTTTTTTTTTTTTTTTGTTTTTAAATAACAACCCATAAATTGGAAAAACTATGTCATAAAAAAGTACATATTAGTTGCATTGATTAAGGGGTTTCAACTGTTAATGGTAAAGTGCATCTATATGTGTCTCCATGTTTTCATCTTCTGTATTACTCCTGTACAGGATGTAGTACTAGCCTTACTGGAAAATGATAATTTGCCAAAATATTAGAGTTAAAATCGCTAAACTACCCTCAACTATGGATCTTATCTTAGCTTTGCAATGGCCAAAGTACCCCCTCATATTTATTCTTTAGGAAGCATCTTTCATTCATAGTCATAAAGAATGATGCCCAATTTGAATTAGTGAAATTTACAGTTGTATATGTAACTCTTTTTGAGGTGCATGAAATGCTAGGACATGTTTGAAGAAGACTAAAATAAAGTGCTGTAAAATGGGAAAATATAAAAGAGGCTAAATAGAAATTCATCTAAATATGCATGTGTAATATTCTTTTGCTCATAATCTTGGGTTGATGGTGCAAGGGATAAATGGAGAACATAGAATTCATGGTGAAACAATGTTTTTAAAAGCACGGGAGTACGAATTGCAAAAACACCATAATGTAATCCATCTTGGACAAAAATTGATCTAAGCTTGATATTAATCTATGCTATAATTAAATGTAGAAAACCCTATTTTTCTTCTTTATCATGTAATGAAAGTTGTTTGAGTTTGTCATTTGATGTTTTCTCATTTGGGTTTGGTGCAGGTTTGGTTGGTTTTCTTGGTAAATATATGATTAAAAATGTTCAACAGGTGAGTCTGTACTTTACAAATAAAAGAAAAGACACTGTAGCATTTTCTTTTTAGATGCATATTCCTGTGGTTATTACATCTGCAAATTTGATGTTCCTTTTTTTGGTTGGTGATGAGATGCACAGGTAAAAAACTATTCAGTTGAATTTTTATCCCTTTTTTATCATAATGTTGAATACTTTGATTTCAACCAATAATGTGAATGTTACAATCAAATTTTGTCCTTTACAATTAATGTATCACACACACATAATGCAAATTCAACCAGGATGGGTGGATTAATGCTTGAATTATGATGTGAGTTTCTCCTTATAACATATGATTTGGTTTAGGGGGCAGCAACAACATGCTATGTGGCATTGCATCCACAAGTTAAAGGGGTTAGTGGCCACTATTTCGCAGACAGTGACAAAGTTGAAGCAAGCCCACAAGCTAATGATTCTGAGCTGGCTAAGAAACTCTGGAATTTCAGCTTGAATTTGATTGAGAGATGTACTCCTGTTTCATAGAGATTATATACTGTTTAATGTAATAAATTCAAACTGATTTGTGTGTTTTTAACTCACATGAGACAAAAAAATATATGTTGCAATATATTTGTGAACCTGGAAAAAAAAAAAAACACCTAGCTATTAGTTGTTGATAATGAATGTGGCATTGTTGCTCAAATGATATGCTAGAATCAGGTATACTGGCAGATATTGATATGTTAGAATCAGATATGAGAATTTTAAATGTTATATTGAAGCAAGATTAGAATTGCTTATCTTATTAAAAATAAATAAAAATTAGAATTGCGTGTCTATTAGAGAAGATATCTCATACATCTAATATATACATCCTCTTCACAGCATGTGAGGCTCACACAGTCACACGACTATGGTGGTCTTATCATCTTATGCAAATAATGACAAGCCCATACAAAATTACATAGCCAGAAATTATGAGACAACAGAAGTAGATTTTTTCAATTAACTGAAGTGGAGGTGTACATACAAGAGATCATGTAAAACAGTATACAAGGACAGTTATCTGAGCCGGCATAAACCATTGTAGGAAACAGAAATGCACAGGCTCAACAAATCCATGACAATTTGATTAACAATTTTGAACCACAATTCACATCTTCTGTACAGCAGTTTCAGTTTCAGAACCCCCCCAGCTAATCAACCCAATCTCTATTTTCTTCTATAAGATCTTGAAAACATTTACAGTTCTCACTACCATGAATTTTTTGTATTGAAAGAACCGCCGTGCATTGGATCACCAGAAGTCATCTTCCCCAAGGCAAAACAAAACTCTTTTCGCACGTCAGACCTGTCAAGCATTAGATGACAATATATGCACTCAACTTTGTACAAGTTGATGCCACATCATATCATAAGAAGCTATGAATGACAACAACTGACTTATTTGCTAGGAAGCGAGCTCCATATGTATAAATTGGTCTAGCCACCAGCACCATAGCTTGGCTTGGTTATCATTCAAGGATCTGAATGCCATAAGCCTGCATGCTAAGCCACTCAGAACAATTTGCCTTCAGCCACTTCATTTTCTATATATCCAACCTTATTCCAGGGATTCTTTCACTTAGGGTCCTTATTGTACAAATTAGCTTCCTTAGCTGTTAGAATGATGAATGTATTGAACCTATGAACCAAAAAGACAGTCTGACAGACTTGAGAGCCTGCCCTGACTGGTGGGGATCCATGATTATGCTTCAAGTTAGATACCATTTGTGCGGCTGGGCAAAGAAGAGCTGGGACTTAGATCCAGGGATGGGTTAACATTATCCCTCAGGAGCTGCCTAGATACACGATCGGCCAGGACTGCCTGTCCATCATACGATTCACCATGAACAGCCCTTCCAAACTGCGTTCCCAAAACATCATTTTCACTGGGCACTAGTTCTGAGAGGAAGTGAGACCCTGGCTGCATCCCTTTAAACATGTCAGGATTTGAATCATGATAGGAGGGGCCATTGACATAGGGGCCATTTGGGGGCTTGTGCATGGTTCCAAAACCCTCTTGCAAGTAAACTGACTGTTTCATGTGATTAAATGGAATGGAACCATTGCCACCTGTGAGAGGCGTGGACGAGCCTGACATGGCCCGTGGGCTAGATATAGGAGATGGAGACATTCTTCCATTTAGGTGTTGTGGTGACCTTGAGTGCAGAAGAGGGCTTCCAATGGGTGAGACAGGACATGATATGTTCCTTGGAATATGGATCTCACTGGAGATAAGGAAAGTAAAATCAGACAAAAAGCTTATTATTATTATTATTATTATTGTTTTTGGTGGTGGTGTGGTGGTGTTATACCATGACCATCATCATTATTACATGTGTGTGTGTGAGAGAGAGAGAGAGAGAGACCTGACATGAGGACCAGTTTTTGAAATTCTAGACGAGTGAAATGCAAGTCTATCAGAATCCAAGGTGGAACGATTCCTTGCTTGCCCAATGCCCTGAAAAATTATCAGTAAACCACGGCAACAGTTAAACATAAGATGCATAAAAAGGGAGAAGTCACAAATAAAATAGACATAACAAGCCATTTCATTTAGATCCACACAATGACATAACATTTAATAAAATCCATTAAGTCAGAAAGAAACAATTAGGCACTCATAATATGCCAAGGCTGTGCACTTGTGAAAGCTTAACCTAGATTATACACCATTCATGTAGAGAGACACTTGAATTACATGCACGCTGATCAAATATCAACCATAGTTTTGTCTAAACATGCAAGTACATTTGTATCCATATCAGAGTCATCACCCCACTCCACGCCTTACTAAGATGTTCTTGTGTCAGATGGACTCAACTTTTTGTATGATCAATTCTTGTTGGAACATATTTATAGTATAATTATGAGCTTTTTTAGCTATGCTTTCTACTTAAATGTTCTTATAGTATCTGATTGTATTTTGAACCATCCAAATGTACCACAAAATTTTTCACCAGTTCTCTTTGTTTTTCTTTTCTGTACAATGACCTGACGATGCCTGTCAGATTATTTTTTTCTTTTCTTTTTTAACTTTACTTTATTCCAACACATATTCTTCTCATTGCATTACTTATTTGACCTGATAGTGTTGCGACTTATACACCTTAAGAGTCTTAAAAGAGAACATTTCTAACTTTAACATGTATTTTAATTGCCCGCCAAATGACTTTGACTTCCATTGAGTTCATGCACAGGATGAATGCCACCTAAATAGAGTAATGTATCTTGTAGGAGTTTTGAACTCCTAATCTCTTCCAACTGAGGTCTCCCATTGCCTAGACGATATGGTTGTCCTTCAAAATCCAACTTTTCATCCTAACAGCTGATTAGCATAAAACTCCTAAAGAAAATTAGCCTACTAGCTCTATTTTTATAAGCAACATCGTCTATTTAATCTCTCTCTCTCTCTCTCTCTCTCTCTCTCTCTGTGATACTCAGACTCATACAATCTGTCTTATGCAACCTATGACTATAACCAGCAGATCTCTATGCAGTTTCCGACCTTAATCTATACTGGTTAAACTGTGTCAATCTGACTTGTAATGAAACTAAGTTTTTGCAAAGGTTCTCAATTTCATGTTGCTTTGAAGACAAATCTAAATACAAAGTCTCAAATTTCAGGAAAAAGAAGTTGTATAACCTTCCATTCTCAAGCTAAGAATTGACATATGCTGTTCACGAGAATTCTATAAATTTCAGAAATTATTTTTCTATGCCAAACTCCTGTCACAACATATATAAAGCACTTAAACAACAAACTATAGTAAATTAAAATAAGAAATATTAAAATTAACACAATCAATTCGATATCTTACTGCCTTACACTATTGATTAGCCAAGTTCATACACATTCACGATGCACAGACATCTGGCAGCAATGCAACTTGATAAAACACAATATGCACATTAAAGGAGTAGCAGGCTAAACTCCACTATAACATAATTCATGTATCAAAATTGTACAAAAACACAGCCTTTAATCTTTATGGTAAAAATTAATTTCATACCAGTGCTTTCACTCCATTTGCAACCCCTGCAGGCGGATCTGAAGGCTCAGGGCCCAGAATAGATCTTTCCAATGGTGCAGCATATTTCACAAAAGGGTGCTCCAAAAGCTGAGTAGCAGTTGGACGGAGACTTGGATTGCGTTGCAAACATTGCCTTATAAAATCCTTCCCATCATCTGAGAGGTAATCTGGAATTACTGGGAGTTCCTTGCTATTCCCAATCTTAAACATGGCAGCAACCTTCAGACCATAACATGCAAATATCAGACACAGAATCTAAAAACATTCAATGAGAGTGTGCTTCCAATACATCAGAGAATGTTCAACTAGATGAACATCTGACAGAATACAATATTTAAGGAAGAGAGTTTGGGGTGTAGGGGGAGTTTAAAGCTTCTATCTTTTTTCTCTAAATCACTGACCCCTTCAAATTGGCTCCAAGGTGGTTTTGTTGTAGCCATTTCCAATACGGTGCACCCAAGACTCCAGATATCCACGGCAAGGTTGCGACCATTTGAGTTCTTTATAACCTGGGCAACCAATGCAAAAGAGAATTGAGTTCTACCTTTAAGAAATATATCATGTATAAGGAAATCATGCTAAAATGAGAATTATTCTGACCTCAGGTGCCATCCAGTAAGGGCTTCCCTTGAATGATAGTGGACATGACTGCCCAGTGATCTGCAAAGCACAAGCAAAATAAGTTAGACAAGCAGGCTTGATCATGCAGCCTCAGAAGGAAAACTTTGTTTTTGGTGGGGTGGGGTTTTTTTTTTTTTTTTTTTTGGGGGGGGTGGAGGGGGGGATGACATGGTTAATGTTTCATTTAACTCACAGTTCTGTACTTTTCGAAGGTCATTTAAGCATAAACCAGTTTAATAATAATTCCAATTGTGCATCAGCTTTTATTACAATCTCACTTCAAATCCAAAATGATTATGCCTACACTTACATGCTTGGCCATCCCAAAGTCTGCCAGCTTCACACGGCCATATGGGTCTACAAGTATATTTGCTCCCTTAATGTCCCTGCACAAGAAATCCAGTTTACGAAGATAAACAAAGCGTAAAGTTAGGCAAATAAAACAACTATAGTAGCAGAAAACTTTATGTTTCGAATCACAATATGAAGATATAGGGAAACTCAATTCACCTGTGGACAGTATTTTTGGCATGTAGATATTGAAGCCCTGACAAGATTTGTTGAGTATAACTACGAATTGCTAGTTCGCCAAATTGTCCATAGTCTTGGAGAAGTTTATAAATGGAGCCACCAGATACATACTCAAGGTATATATAAAGTCTATCACCAACCTGTTCAATGAGTTTTTAAAAATTTTAGTACACTACAATAAGTTGAATTGACAAATAAAATTATGCCATTGCAAATGATGCAGCATTACCCACACCAATTTATAGTAGCATGCAATTAGGTTATTCAAATTTCAAAGTACCAAAAAAGAGTTAGCTCCCACAAGTTTCTGGACTTGGGAACCACCATAGAAAAATTCTATTTAAAACAACTTCTTTAGAGTCAGTATCATTAAAGGCATGGACTGTTCCAGACTTCAAAACCATAAGAGACAATAAATACAAACAAACAACATAAATCTTAAGTAGTTATAAAGAATGCTTAATGCATGAGACGTAGGTTGACAGATATAAAACATTAAACTTACTGATTCAGACCCAAAATACTGCACAATGTTTGGATGTTGTAAACGACTTAATAAAGCAATTTCCTGCCAAAACAGAACACAATAATTTCTATCAACCAAAACAATAAGTAACTAAATGACTTATTTGGACAGTTATCTACTGGGAATCAACTTACCTGCATTAATTGCTTAGCACTTTCCTTAGACTTTGCATCATCTGAAAATAATGTGACCTCCTTCATTGCACACATTTCACCACTTTCACTAAATCAATCAAGGTTACAAATTAGATATGCACAAATCTATTAATGACCAACAATTGGAAAAATAAAAAGGGATTAGGATATTGCACCAGATATGCATAAACAAAATTAATCATATTTGATACAATAAATAAGCACTGATGCAATTGATAATCAAGGGATTTGACTAACATCAAACTCATCTATTCATTACACTCCCATGATAAAATTGAAATAAGGATCAAGCACTCATATTCTATAAACTTTATTCTATATTTTTTATAAGAAGTAGACAGGTCAGTGTAGGTGTCATAGCAAGCCAAGAGCCGACTGCGACAAGAACACTGGATTTCTGAGACGCCTTTTTTTTGTTATCTCAGATCCTCTAAACATACTATACATTTGTGTGACTGAGTAAAAATTTAAAAAATAGCAGACTCACGCATTTCGCTTTCAGGGTATATACCTGTTAAAACCAACATAAACATGTCCAAAAGTGCCTGTACCCAGGAGCTTTCCCTTTTTCCAGCGCGAACCAGGGCTTGCTGGATTCTCTGCCCTTCCCGGACTTCGTGGCACAGAGGGAGATGTTGCTGCTGAATTTGAATGAGAAAAAGGAGAAGAATTTGAATTTATTGTTAGAGGAGGAAGGGGTAAACGGTGACTCTGTTGTTTCCCATCATCAGGCCAGCTTGTCTGTGACTCTGTGGGTGTCCCTCCTGCTCGAGGATGAGTAGGCGTGACAGCACCACTTTGAATTCTGGAGCTTGGGCCAGGGCTAGTCATTCGAGGACTCGGTACTGGAGAATACTCAGGGCTACCCCTGCTTTGTTGCCAAAACAACTGCCCTGTTACATCCCCTCCCATGGAATTATGCCCAGAATTGTGACCCGAACCTGGACTGGAGCACTGCCCAGATCCAACAAAAGTGACATCTGGATAACTCTTCCCAGCCCAGAAAGCAGAGTTTGTACCATGTTCAGCGCCAAATGCCCTCATTGGACTTCTGGAAGGACTTGACATGGAGCTGTCTGGAGCACTGTAGAAAGCACCATTATAAGGAACCAGTAGATTCGGCACATGACTGCTTAAAGGTCTTCGTTTAGGTGATGTAGGGGAAGTATAATTACTGAGTGAAAGGTTAGGAGGTTTTATTCGTTCTCTTGGGTTTGTTTGGACAACAGTAGATGATTGATCCCTGAGCTTCAAACTTCAGCAAATATTTAATACATTTGTCAGGGATGAGTATAAAAGAATGATAACATGTAAGCACAAAAAGAAGCCATAGAAACCATATTTGTACAAAAAATATCAGCACTGTAAGTGTTATAGTGAACATTAGATGCAAGCACACCTGGGAGGGCTGCCTGCAGCAGTTCTAGTTCCAGTGTCATAATCAGTTAATTGAGGACTACGATGATGTGAGTCAGCTGGATCATCGCTATCTATGGAACCCTCACTAGAAACTGAAGCAGTGACAAAATCTCCATCTAAATCTGCAGGATTTGGCCTGCCACGAATGCATCCAGGTCTTGGAAGAGGCGATGGCTTGGAGCCTTTTTCCAACCCCGGTCTTGTTGATTTACCAATTTCAGAATCTATACGACCTACACTTGCAGGGTGTACACCAGGAAGTGGAAGTGGTTGAGCATGAGGTCTTTCAGCAAAACTTTGACACCTTGCCACATGTTTGGAAGGAGATGGTGATCTTGATTCTTGGGGGGATCGAGATCCCTTCTCTGAAATTGTGTCGCTGCAATGTCTTCGAGTCCCTCCAGATTTACTGCTCACTTTACCTTCAGACGGACCCTTAAATCTTCTTTGTAATGCGTCAATGATACTTTCCTTGTTTCCTTTCTTCTTCGCTTCTTTGGATGATGACTTCCCCCACCATGAAGGCATTTTTTTTTTTTTAACTTTATAATAGAAGTTTGCAGAATTAGCAAGGAAGATTTCTATAGAAAATCCATTTCCCAGTATCAAGATTGATCATCACATAACACCCATACATGATGTTGATAACCAAATACAACTTATACAGTTCTGAGACCAATGGAAGGTTCAATTCTGTAGTCAAACAATGACCTTCACCAAAAAGGAGCTTTGGGAGAGCCAAAATTACCAATTCTAGAATTTCAGGCAGAATTTGAACAAGGTTCACAATTAGTAGCACATAATTGGAGCCTGCAGGAAGAGAAGCTACATATCTTAGTTTTGGGAAGAGCTTAGGTACTGTGTTTAATGATCATCAAAGCTATGTAACTTTGTAAATCATGCACAAATTAAAATGCATGAAAGACATAAATAGAAGAATCTGCTTAATCGAGTTTACATCACAAAAAAATTCTTCTAAACAACAGTAAGAACATGTGATGGGTTTTTCAAAACTTGAACGCCAATCTTCTATGTAAAATTGGTATAGAGAACATATTAAAAATCAAAACTTGACCGCCAATCTTCAATTTACCTGGGTTTTCGGTCACACAAATAGCACCTAAGAGCATCCAAACTGATGCGTTTTTCACAACTTTGCATCTATTTACAACTTATCATACACAAAAGATCAGCATCCACTCCCTCAATTCAAGCAACATCATGATTTTCCCAACATTCATTTTCTTACAATATATCTGTCCAATTCAACTTCTTAACTTAACATATGCACCTCAACATATATGTTTCAGTTTCACTATCTTAAATCCAGCTAAAACTCATTCATCTCCAATCCAAAAGCATTAATGCTTCATTGGTTCCCAAAAGAATATACATTACAAATCAAATTACACATTCCAATTTCAAATTTTGTTCAACTGGGTTTCTAAACAAACCAAAAACCCACTCTACTGAAAGTCACTGACCCACCCATAAACCCAGAAAACAAAACAACATAAAAATATTTAATACCCTCTACTTTCTTTCTTCTTTCACTCTTTCCCCAATTTTCTCAGAAGCCAAACAAAGGATTACTATCCCAAACTGCTCAGAAACACCACCTCTTAGCACAGATCTACTAATAATCTTGAAAAAAAAAAAAAAAAAAAGAAAACTGAAAACCCAACTAAATTAACTAACTTTGAAAAATAATTTACTAAATTTAGACAAGAGAAACAAAGCTAGACTTACTATATAGAAGCTCTGAATCTGTGATAAACCCAACTGGGTACTTCAGCTAAAAAATCTGAAAGATACAAGTTCCTTGAATCTTTCAGTGAATTACAGAGCTTTAGACCATAAATAAACAAAACCCTAGATATCTGAAATGGGAAAAAATATTTGTTGGGATTTGGACGGAATTTTCTTTAATTGAAAGCTTATGAAAGAGATCGCGTAAAGACAGAGAGAGAGAGAGAGAGAGAGTCTGTGACTCTGTATATATGTCTAAGCTCAGCTTAAGACATGGTGTCTTTGTCTGAGAGACTAGCTCTGATTTTTACTAATATTAACATTTTTATTTTAAAATAATTAATGGTATTTATTATATATTACTATACTAGTATTTTTTACAGTGCTTGACATATATATATATATATATATATATATATATATATATATATATATATATATATATATATATATATATATATATGTACACACTTAATAAATTTCTATTTAGAGTTTATATTCTGTTTTTTTATATATTTTGGGTTAAAACTTAAAAGTTGGCCTTTTAGATTTGATTCCATTTCAGTAACAATCAACTAACTCTACAATATTCTCAATGGACAGAGTGTGTACCTCTAAAAAGTGAATAACAATAAACAGTGTGACACCAAATTTCTTTAGCTCTTCTAATTAAACATTTTTTTTTTTATAAATTTAATCTAATTTTTTTGAAGTTCTTGTTTATAAGTTTGGACTATGGAGGAGATCAGATCTTTTTTTGTTTGTTTGTTTATGGGTATCTTCACTTTAATGTTAGAATGTACATTAACAATGGTTTTCCATCATAATCTCCTCCCAAAGTCTTTTTTATTTTATTTATTATAAATAGTGTCAAAGTGATTAGAATTTGCAGGTAGAAGTACCACTCAAATTGTAGGTTTGGTGGTCTCCACCAAAGTCCCTCCATTGTCTTTCTAATATTGTTTATTGTTTTCAAAATACAATTTGTATATGAAGACAACTTTTGTCACAATTTGTTGAGGTGACAAATTATGCTTAGTTAACAATCAATATTACAAAGTCTCACCATTGACATTATCTTTATTTTCTACCAATTACTACACAAAAATTCAGTAAGTTGTAGACAAAGTTGTACTCCAAGTCTCATTCTTTATATTTATGCCATATATTATTTTTTTGGGGTACACATTGTGAAAAAGGATAGGGGGCTATGCTATTTATCAAATATCTTTACTATTATTACTATTGAATAATATACAACTTGATGATTGAGGTCCACCGAATCAGAAAAATTGTAACATATTTCCAATAGAGTCACATAATCATCACTCTCGTTATTTCAATGTAATTTCCAATCGTGTTGGTTTGGTCTATTGATGTTTGAAGGTCTTGCAATTTTAGCTAGTTTTCTCCAACAAATTTATAATGAAAGTTCCTTAGTCGTCGCTTTTGTCATCTTATAGTCCTTTTCAGTTTTCACATATGTTCCCATTGTGTAAGGTCATGTGTATGATATAAATATGATTTTGAAACACATTAATTTATGATAAATAATTTAAAATTAAATCTGTGAATTATTTTAAGTTTGAATCTCGCAATTGGCAATGCATGCACCAAAAGTCAAGTATTGACATTGTGGTGAAAAACATGATGTAATTTTTTAGTCGCCAGAGGACACGAGCGTTTACTTTCAAAAAGTCAAAAAAAAAAAAGTTTTTCCCCCATGAATTAGAAAATAGTTTTTTGCAGTTTCACTTCACCCACCAAATTAAATAAGAACCTTTATACATGTTGCTTTCTTTATGGCCAGAATTACACTGGTTGAAATAGCATTGGATGGTTCCTACAAGTTGTTCTTATGCTCTTCTCCACCTGGGGTGCGTGCAATCTGGGAGAAAGCCATGTGGAATACTTTATTGACTTGGTATATACTCTTATTAATAATCACAGCCTCGAACTTTAATAATTTTTTTTTATTTTTTATTTTTTATTTTTTTCTATTATATGAAAAAGGAAATGGGTTGGGTTGGGTGGGTGGGGAGAGGGGGGTTTATTCTCATCTCTCACTGAAAGAATAATTAATGATTTGGAATTTTGAAGAAAGACTTGAGAAATTTCTAAATTTCAATGGACACATGCATATTATTGATTAATCAGCAATAATTTGTACTATCATATGATGTATAGAATATCGAAAACAAATGTAGTTTTTATTTTTTGATATCCCCAATAGGTTTTAGGATTTGAACGGATAAATAATGCATTTTGATTGGATGCAAATGGAGAAATTTACCATAAAAAAGAAAAAAAGAAAAAAGAGAACTAATAAGTACAAGAAGTGTTTACAATTAAGATTTTAGTGTTGGCACTTTGGTTGTAATTAAATGTTAATATTTTTATGTATTTTATTCCATGTAAAAGTTTGGTTTAAAAAGCTTTGAAACAACTTGAAGGAGTCTTGTTGGTGAAGGTGAAGCTCACTCAAGCAAAGAGAGAGACTCACTCAATAGAATGAGAAGCTCACTCGAGCGAATCATTAATGAATCCGAGACTTCGTTGTACCTCACTCGAGCGAGATAATGTAAATTTGTTTTTTGGATCCCTTGTGAGCAAGGTTGTTAAAATTGGGATTCTACGCAGGATCGCTGGAGGGACTTCGTGAATCGTGTAGGATCGGATTGGATTAAGATCTACTTATTTGTGAGGTTCATTGTTTCAAGGAGGTTTTTTGGAGTGTTAGAGGTTATGGTTCATGCAGACGAAAAGTTCATTGAAAAAATTTGCTAAGAGAAATTATGAGATTATTGTGGTAAGAAGGCAAGAGAGGCATTTGAAGAGATTACAATAGGGAGTATTAACTATTTTTCCTTAATCCTACCGAACCTTCATCCTACCGTCCTTGTAATAGTTTTTCTATTAAACCACAGATTTTCTAGTTTTTTTTTTTATGTTAAGTTTTTTAGACGAAAAGTTTTGAAAAAATTTGCGTTATGAGATTATTGTGGTAAGAAGGCAAGAGAGGCATTTGAAGAGATTACAAATCTATTTTTCCTTAATGAACCTTCAACCGTCCTTGTAATAGTTTTTCTATTAAAGAGTTTTTTTTTTTACGTCATCAAATCTGGTACCGTGTACTTATTGCTTTTAGATTTTGTATTGACATTTGTGGTTGTGTTACGAAACTCCATGACTCTTATTTACGATGTGATTAATATAATTATAAGGTAACAAATAAAGTAATTATAAGGTGACCAAAATATTAATGTTGATGTGCAAGGGCAGCGTATTATTTTGTATTCCACAAAAGAAAATGAAAGGTTGTTTTGTTTTTTTCCCTGAAAATCCGTTTCCTTCCTGAAAAACCGAGAAGTGGGCACAACGTAAGAGACAAGTTCAATATTTTATGCAAATGAGAAATGTAGGATGGGGGTGTTGGTGATTGGTGTTGGAGATGGAAAAGATGGCCAATCTATACTAGGGGAGATGTATAGGTTTTAGTTATAGGACATTTGTGGGGTCCTTATCATATAACCCTCCCTCCACTATCATCCCTGCACGTGCCATGTTTCTTGGCAACTTGGCTTTGGTCACTTTGTCCTCACTTCGTGACAAAAGCATACACGTGTGGGTAGGTTTAGCACTTAGCATGTGTTTCACTCCAATGATTCTTCCTTTTTTTTTTTTTTTTTTGATAAATGAACTCCAATGATTCTTCATGTGCGTCACAAAGAATCAAAGATGGAAATTAACTATAACGTTATTTCGGCGAAAGACGTTTTTTTTTTTTTTTTGGTTTTCTTTAATATGTTAGACAAGTTTTGTCAATAAATAACTTATACTAGCATGGTCCAAAATAAAAAGAAAGATAGTGGGTTTTAGAGGAAAAATGATTTTCACCTTTTTTGTTTGTGTTTCAAACGTTTTCGATACTTAAAATGGAAGCGCTTGAAGTGCTTGACCAAAAAAATGTCAAAGCAAATGGTCCTGCATACTGTTTGAAACTACAAAAAATGTGTGAAGCTAAATAATTTTTCGTGTGAATCAAAGAGTAAAAAAAATTAACTCATTTTCAATTTCGCAACTAAATGTCAAGAAGTTTTCTTAAAAACGTTTTAAGCTAAAGCAAATGAACGTAAGAAAATTAAAGAGCATTATAATTCATAGGTGATGCATTTGATCTTTAAGCATGGTTTGGATCCACTCTATTTGACGCTTGTGGGTATGAAGGGCTGCAGTCCATATATAAGCTAGCTCTCATGGCTTTCTATGGTTGGTCAACTTTGTACAAGTTGAGCCTCTTTGTTTTAGATTTAGTACTTAGCAATTTCAATGTCACTATTTATATGGTCAACAAATGTTTAAGCTATGACTGAAAATAAAGGACAATCTACTAATTAATTTTCTTTAGTAGCCCAATTCAAATTTAAGCGACTAAAAAACACTTCCATAACAAAACAGACAATATAATATAACAAGATACGAGTAGTTGGATATTTTAATCCTCCTTTAAGAAAAAATGAAGAGGAGGATTTAAGAGACCTAGAGCTTTTATAAATAAATGGAAATAAAATCAAATCCGATCAAGGAAGTATCAATTATTCACATACTTTATTTATTGGGTGAGTAGCTCTTGTATTTAGGATTAAGACATCTCAATGTTTCTATAATGTTGACTTAAGTTTCATTTCACACTACTTAATAAAGAAAAGAAACATTTATGGTAGTGCCTTCAATTGTAGGAAGTCTTCACGTTATTTACCTTACGAGTTCGAGTCGTGGTACATCTCATTGATTGCACGGGTGATCCCACACCATTCATGAGTAGGATTTAAGTGAACCAGGACTATGAGAAAGTGAGGTGAGACGAGCTATTTTTTTTATTAAAAAAAAGTTGATTCATAAATAAAAGTGAGACATAGATCTTACTTGTCAGCAAACTAATAGATCCAGGTGATCATTGCTCTATGGAAGGCCTAATACTGCCAATATATCAGGAATTGGATCAGCAATAAATGGGCCAAAGCTAGTGCTGATCCATGAGAACCCATAATGTGGACTACCTCTTTCAAGCCCAAATCAGAACGACAACCATATATTACTCGGCCGATTAATAAGAAGAGCCTATCTCCTTTATGGCCCTAGTGAAAAAAACAGAAAAAAAAAAGTTTAAATAAAAGAGAGGATTATCACTCATAGGGTATATGGTGTATATCTGGTTTTAACTAAGTACCGAGTTCATTAACTGTTTTTTTTTTTTATGAAGTGATAAATGATGTATATTTGGTGTACACAAGTTTTTTTTTTTGGTATAATGCTGTGGAATGCACATGTGTGTTTTATTTGTGACAGGTTGTGGAAATGAAAAATTTGTTTTATTTGAGACAGGTTGTGGAATGGACATGTTTGTTTCATTGGGCAGTCGGACAAGTATTTTTTTTTTACTATGTATTATGTAATAGAATTGATAATCAAGACTCTATGTTTAACTTGATGTTATAGACAGATTGTGTTATGGACAATCAATATATACCTTATTGTGTTATGGACAGGTTGTTGTGAATCAAATGGTCCTTATGAATTTTTTTAATGAAATTGGGCACTAAATATAGTCCATTACACAGTTGGTCACATGATTGAAAACTAATCAAACTATCTTGTCCATTTCATAATTCATAGTACAGCACAGATTAAGGTAATGAATTTGGACATAATAACTATTATTGAATCAAGCTGGACACATAATTGCAACTAGTTGGGCACATGTCCAATTGCATTTCAAAATACATCATGTTTATTTGCATTTGATTGATTAACAAATTACATGCAGTGCTACATAATAATGGATTACTTCCATTCTTCTACATGGGAAATACATTCATATTCTCACAAATGCAAAAAACAACAAAATCAAAATTGCCATTATTGACCAAGTAAACATCAAATAGTAACGATATTTCTTCATTCTTCCAAATGCATTTTCGATCTCCAACTTCTTCCTCTCTAACTCTTCTTCATACTTCTTTCCCAAGTCCTCACTAGACCTATCCAACTCCAATGTTAATGCTGAAACCTTCTCCAAAAGGTGAGGCAACACTTCTTGATCACGAACACACGTTGGAGGGTCTACCGAATCAAAGTATTGGCAGTTGCGAGCTTCCTATCAATATCATAAGGACAAAATTAAACAAATACCATAAGGACTAAATCAAACCAATGTCATAAGCACTTCCTAGCCCATACAAATTGTTCATATAGTCTAAAGTATAAACACCTACACATCAAACCCACCCAAAACTTCTGAGATAAATTTTGATTAATCATCAAACACACCCAAAATTTCTTAATCAAGTCATCAAATCTAACCAAATTTTCTGTAGTCAAGTTTTTATCAAGTCATCAAACCACCCAAAATTTCTTATTCAAACCATCAAATCCAACCCTTATTTCTTACTCAAATCATAAAACCCACCAAAAATTTCAGACAAAAAATGTAGCAAACCTCATCAATTTCAGAACAAACCGATAAATTTAGCTCAACCCACCCAACCTACCCAAAATTTCAACAATAATCAAATAGGTTGTTCCACACCCATGGAACCTTTGCCTATATTTGCTTCTGTCCACTATATTTTAAGCTGGCTAAACTTGTATAAAAAAAAAGCCATTAACTTTTATAGTAAAAATAAATTTTGTACCTGAGCTTTCACTCCATTTGTAACCCCAGCAGGCGGATCTGAAGGCTCAGGGCCCTGAATAGGTCTTTCCAATGGTGCATCATATTTCACAAAAGGATGCTCCAAAAGCTGAGCAACTGTTGGACGATGAACTGGATTGCGTTGGAAACATTGCTTTAGAAAATCCTTCCCATCATCTTAGAGGTGATCTGGAATTGGTGGGTATTCCTTACAATTCCCAAGCTTAAACATGGCAGCAACCTTCAGACCATAACATGCAAATATCATACACAGAATCTATAACATTCAATGAGATGTGATAAATTACCGATTGTCCTAAAATCAAACTCAAGACCTCATGCTTTGATTCCATGAAAATTAACAATTGTCTCAAAAGCTTAGGAAATAGTGAATTCATTTAACCATTACTCTAACAAGATTTGTCATGTGTGCTTCCAAATCATACATGAGAGAGAGAGAAAGCTCAATTAGATGAAGCTTTAACTTATTACAATACTTAAGGAATAGAGTTTGGTAAAGCTTCTATGTTTTTGTCTAAATCAGTTACCCCTTCATATTGGTTCCAAGGTGGTTTTGTTGTGGCCAATTTCCATACAATGCACCCAAGATTCCAGATTTCCATGGCAAGGTTGCAATCATTAGAGTTCCTTATAACCTGGGCAACCAATGCAAAAAGAGAATTGACTTCTACCATTAAGAAACATGTCCTGTATAAGGAAATCATGCTAAAATGAGAACTATTAATTCTGACCTCAGTTGCCATCCAGTAAGTGGTTCCCTTGATTGGTAGTGGACATGACTGCCCAGTTATATGCAAACACTACAAAAGAAATTCCCTTTTTCGAGGGTCAAAACCCTCGAAATAAGTAATAAAAACCTATGAAAAAGGTTGTTTCGACTGTCAAGATGGCCCTCGAAAGCCGTCAAAGGAAACACTGTCGAAAAAAATGTTTCGACAGCCTTCCCAACCCTCAAAGAAAGTATTTTGTCTTTATCGAGGGTTATGACCCTCGATAAAAAGTGTTCAATTACTTTATGCATATTACTTGTATCAAGGGTTATGACCCTCGACATAACTTTTATCGAGGTTTATGACCCTCGAAATAAGTATTTTTATTAAAAAAAGAAAAGAATTCTTTATTGCTAAATAGGGAACAATTATATTTTTATTACACAAGAATAGTTAACAAACTTAGAAATTCTTAACCAAAAGAAAATAAGGTTACTAAATTTGGTTTGTAGAAACAGAATGACTAGACTTAAAATAAGGTCACTAAATTTGATAAAGATAATCCATGTGTAGAAAGGAGAGACAAACAGAGAAAACATCATTCCTCAAAACCATACAAGTTGTGAAAATCAAACTAAGAATTCCTTTTAAAAACTTACAGTACTGTTTCTACAAATGCCCCTTCAACATGGTGCATTTCAGGTGCATCATCTGCCTCAATCCATAATTTATTGACCTGCCAAATATGCATTAAAGTGAGCAATATGTTAAAGAGTCAAAGCATTGCATGGAAAGAATTTGTTATGTGAACAATGTCATGCTGCCTTAATAAGTTCCAGAAGTTCCACAACTGGGAACATTTATAAAAGAAAGAAAAAATTGTTATAGAGTCACTGCAAAAAAATTGCTAAATAGGGAACAATTGTATTCTTAGTACACAAGATTAGTTAACAAACTTAAAAATTCTTAACAACCAAAAATAACTACATCGATGTGACAAAATCACCCATAGGCCTAAACTAAAACCATGCCAGTGTTCATTATACTAAAACCATGCCATCAGTAGATTTAAACACAAACTTGAGAGGAGCCAAAGCTTACAAGTGTTTCCATACTTCTGATGCAAATCCTGTAAACACCATAAAGAAACACAGTAGTAGCCCAACATATTATAATCTATGGAAAATAGGTATGGAAATTCATACAAACTAGATAGGAACATCACAATAACAAGACAAGTGTAACTAACCATGGCAAGGTTAAAATCGATAAGATAACCTTTATGGGCCTTACGAGAGAAAAGGAAATTGTTGGGGTTTAATGTCTCTATGAACCATTCCTTGGAAATGCAGAAACAAAAATTCGAAGAACCCCTAGTCATGCAAAAAGTACAAGAATTCAAATAAAACACACATGGAAACTCTATTTACTAGCTTATGGAGACTTGCAAGTGCTCTGAAATTTAAGGAAGAGTTAACATCAACGATCAGACACGGAAAAACAAACAAAAGAAATAAGAAATGAGAGTATCGAATAATTACGTCAGGCCTATCATGCTCAACATGCTCTAGAACAAAGCAATCAGTATCTCCATTCTTGAAACAGCCTTCATTTTTAATAATAAAGTTTTTGCCCCTGAATTAAAAGAATAACTTGCATATTAAATCACAATTTGTTGGCTTCAAAATGCAATGCAGTTCATTCAAATGAACTTCCATGAAATCCTTACCCAAATTGCTCCAACATCTTCTGTTCATTGTTAACATACTTTCTTCCTGAAGTTGATTTTCTTATGCTCCTTTCCCTTTTTCTTCACTACTTCCAAATGAACTACTTTACCCCACAAATCATATATAGTGATACGTTTTGAAATTTGGTTTTCCTGACTTCTGCCACCACATTTTTAAAAAATATCGACTAATAATATTTCCTAAGCTTTCTTTGATAGAGTTATACCAGTGGCTAATGAGTTGATGCTAGCCAGAGTCATTTACAGCAACATAAGCTTTTTCCATTTGCCAAAATAATAAAATAAGTTAATATAGAAATATTAGAACAAGTGAAATACTAAATCATTAAACACTTATGGCTAAATCAGAGATTAAGAGTGATCCACACCACTTGTACCTGTAATCATATATTAATATAAAATAATAAACTAATCCAGGGAACTTAGATACTTGATATCTATTAACAACATAGGCAATAATAAAGCAAAATCACTATGTAGCCACATTGAGCAAACCAGCTAAATAATAAGATACTTAAGAAGAATCCTTGTGGCATTGCTCATTGATTAAAGGTTAAGAAAGATGTGGGTGCAACTCAAACTTTATTATTAATGTAGGCACAAAGCCCAAACCTTTTGATTGTCTTTCGTCAAAAGTTCACTTAGAGCATGATGACTCAAAAACTGCACAAAGTTGGAAACAAAAAAGTTAAATAAAATATGTCTTAACATTATAACAGCAAACATGTTCTGCATTCCCATAAAATAGAGAGATGAAGACAGATTACTCACAGCAGTTGACAAGGAGTCGAGAATGGATTTAATAATCTCATTCCGCTTATCATAAACAGGCAAGTGTATCTCATTATACTTCTGCTCCACTTCCAGGACCTTATCACTCGCCTCCTCATTGATCTAGAACACTTTAGAGAAAGAAAAAGAAAATTACAAAAAGACACAATAACCCATATTAGAACATTTTAGATATTAGTAATGAACAAAGAACCAAAAACAACTCAAACTACAAGCATGTATCACCAAATGTCCATGGTCTGCACCTTGCTACTATCCAAATTCCCATGCGACACAAAATGATTGAAATCGATTTGTATTGCCGTGAATTGTGTGGCTCTAAGCTAAACTTAATAAATCACCTTCCATGACAACACAACACACCCAGATATTCCAATGTACAAATAGTTGGTGTAGAAACCCACCACATACACAATCCATAGAAACCGAAATTACTCATTTAGCTATGAATCTACCCAACAAATTAATTCCTGATTTAGTTTAATTTCTTTTTCCTAGAAAAATGAAAACCAAAGCTTTAAGATTCTACACTTCATTAAAGTCCCCCAAAATAATCAGTAGAATTAGGTAATGTACAATTATTAATTTGTATTCAATGTCAAAGTTATCCAAAACGCAATTTATTGAACAAATTACTAAAGCTTCACTTTCGGTGAAAAGGGAAATCAGCATATATCCTTGGGTGGTCCAACACAATTAAAAACTGAAAGCATTCAAATCTTTTTCCTTGGATTGAAGCAAAAAGAAAAATGTACTAGCGTGTTTGCGATCCTTAGGGATTCCAAACTTGGCGAGGACCTTGAGATCGACGAGACTCCTGGACATGAGCTCCATGGTTAGCCCTGACATCACCCGGTGAACAACACTAACAACTTGTACTTCTCCATTTTTATTGTCTTTGTAATTGTATTCCAAACCCTAATTCCAATCTCGCTCTCTTTTTCCTTAAGAAAAATATTAATAAATTGAGCTCCAATTCATGGCTTCCAGCTTAAGAAGAAGAACAAAATTGGATGGCAATGGTGTTCGATTCCCAACCCTAATTAATTTGGGAATCTGAATCAGAGAGAGATTGGAGATTAGAAGGAAAGCAAAGAATCTGAGAGAAATACTATCTAAACGAGAGGAGATGGAGATTTGTCTGGTCCGTTTCTCTCTCGAACAATCTGGGTTTTATTAGATAAGATTTGGGTTTTTGGTCCGTCCATTTTATTTTTTTTACCTATTTTGAAGGATTTTAGGACCCTCGAAATAAGGTTGGATCAATTTTGTGCTAATCCGGAGCGGGAGCGCTTTTTTTTTATTTTTTTAATTTTTTTGCTTAATTCGAGGGTTATATTCATGACCGTTGAAGTAAATGTTTTTTATGCTTATTTCGAGGGTTTTATTAGTGACCGTTGAAATAGGTTAATTATTGGGTCAATTTTGTGCTAATCCGAAGCGTGAGCCTTTTTTTTTTTTTTTTTTTTTTAATGTTTTTTATGCTTATTTCGAGGATTTTATTAGTGACGTTGAAATACGTTAATTAATATATTCTGCTTGCCACACAAATTTGTATGCTATTGCAACCAATTTTAATGAACCCTCAAAATAAATGCGTTGAAATAAACTTAGTTTTTTGTAGTGAAAACACAAATGAAATAAGTTTTTAAAAACAAACTTGTCATAACCACATGTTCTTTTACCAATTGTCTCAAAAGCTTAAGCTATTAAGAAATGTGAATTTATTCATTTAAAGATGACATGATTCACATGAAACATCATTTAAGGTCACAATTTTGTACTTTTCAAAGATAGTGATCATTCATGCATAATTACTGTATTAATAATAATTCCAATTCTGATTTTATTACAATCTCACTTCAAATCCAAATTGATTATGCTACACTTACATGCTCGGCCATTCCAAACTCTGCCAGCTTCACACGGCCATTTGGGTCTACAAGTATATTTTCTCCCTTAATATCCCTGCACAAGGAATCCAGTTTAAGAAGATAAAACAATGTGTGCAGTTGCGAAAATTAAAAACTATAGTAGCAGAAAAATTTATATTTCGAATCACAATATTGAGATGTTGGCAAACTCAATTCACCTGTGGACAGTATTTTTAGCATGTAGATATGCATGCCCTGACAAGATTTGTCGAGTAGAACTACGAATTGCTAGTTCACCAAATTTTCCATAGTCTTGGAGAACTTTATAAATGGAGCTACCAGATACGTACTCAAAGTATATATAAAGTTTGTCTCACGTATCTGTTGAAGGAGTTTTTAAAATTTTAGTATATTACAATAAGTTGAAATGTTGAATTGAAAAAAAATATGCCATTGCAAATGATGCAGTATTAATTGCCAGCACCAATTTATATTTTGGAATATAAAGTGAAATACAAAAAATGAGATAGAAGATTTGTATTCCAATTATTAGATCCTACTTAATACATATTTAATTTGTTTTGGGCAAAATATCAATGTTTGAAATTTATTTTTGGAAATAGCTTTTTTTTTTTCTTTTTTTTTTTTATTTGATTTATTATTATCACTTGGAGAGTTGAGTTCTAGAGATGTTAAGGTACATGAGACCCAAACTTATTGTAAGCCCCATATAATTATAGAACAGGCAAACTAACTCTAGGTTTAGTCTAGGGTTAGCCTATGATTCTTAGCATATGAAAATTTATACTAATAATGTAAAATCAAAATTTTTTAGACTTTTGGTTGATCTCATAATATTATGACACATAAGCTTTTGGTCTCACAATTTTACACCTCATTTATTTAATTAATATATTATTTAATTGAATTAAATTTTATTCTATAATTAAACTTCCATTAAAATCTTGACACATCATATTTTCTTTAATATAAAGAATATATTATTCCATATATACAAACACAATCATAATAAATGTCTAATATATATATATATATATAACACAAAAATAATAAATGTCTTTTAATAATTATCAATTTTTCTAGACAAAATATAAAAGAAAGAAAAAATCATATTATATTAAATTTTCCCGTTACACCAACTAGTTATAAAGAATGCTTAAAGCATTAAAAGTAGGTTGGCAGACATAGAACACTAAACTTACTATTTCAGACCCATAATACAGCACAATGTTTGGATGTCGTAAATGACTTAGTAAAGCAATTTCCTGCCAAAAACAGAACATAAGATCCACTTCTTTCAACCAAAACAAGCTGCAACTAAATGACTAATTTGGACAGTTATCTATTGGGTATCAACTTACCTTCATTACTTCTTTGGCACTTTCCTTTGCATCGTTTGAAAACAATGTGACCTTCATTGCACACATTTGACCACTTTCACTAAACCAATCAAGGTTCCAAAATGCACAAATCCATTAATGACAGATTGGAGAGAGTCTATTATATAATTAAGATTTTATATTTTATACAAATTGTTATGTCATTTAAAATTATATATAATATGACAGTTTGTACACTTTTAAATTTATAATAATTAATCTCCACTATAAAACGGATCTATTTCAAAAACTCATTTTCCAACCATATTAAAATAAATAAAATATTCAAGCATTTTGCTAATACCTGTTAAAACCAACATAAACATGTCCAAAAAGCAGCCGTCCCTTTATCCAAAGCGAGCCCTTTTCCGGGAAAGGATCCCCTCCTATTGCATCCTCCAATTTCCTCCAATTTTTAGCTAGAATTATAACATGTGGCACTTATATGATTTTTTGTGGTTTCCATAAGTATTTTAAGACCGTTGGATTTTTTTAAGTGCCACATGTTATAATTCTAACTAAAAATTGGAGGGAATGGAAGGGTATCAATGGGAGGGGATCCTCTCCCCCTTTTTCCTCACTGTTAGTCATTCGATACTGGCCAAGAATACTCAAGGCTACCACTGCTTTGTGATTCTGTGCTAAAACTACGAAAATTATATAAGAGAAACAAAAACAATTACACACTTACTATAAATACTTGAAGCTGTAAATCCTTGCTAAACCCAGCCCAATTAAACTTTAAATCTTAAATAAACAAAACTCAGATATTTGAAATGGTTTTTTTGTTGTTGTTGTGATTTGGATCAAATTTCCTTTAATTGAAAGCTTATGGAAGAGAGAGAGAGAGAGAGAGAGAGAGAGAGAGAGAGAGAGAGAGAGAGAGAGAGAGAGAGAGAGAGAGAGAGAGAGTATTTGTCTGAGATGTCTGAGCTTAAGCTTAAAGATTAAGCAATGATGACTTTGCTGTGTACTTTAGATTTTATTCCTTTTGTTAAAAATCCACTAAGAGTTCTCCTGTGTCATCAAGGGACACAAAAGATTTGCTGTGTACCAATACTTATAATTAAACATTTTGAATTTTAATCCAAAATTTTTAAAGGTTTTGTTTATAAAGTTTGGACGTTGGAGTAGATCAAATCTTTTTTGGTTATGGACTTATGGGTATAATGTACATTAGCAATGGTTTTTAAATCATAATGTCTTTTCCAATGGACAAGGTTTGGTTACAAACCAGTTTGTAGTCCATTTGCTACAACCCACTATGTGGCAGTTTATAAAACCATCCACATGTATTATTTAAAGAAGTCACATGACTTATTAAATAGATGTGACTAAAGTACACATGAATGTTCTTATTAGTTGACACATAGTAGGTTATAGTAAGCTGACTACAAACCAGTTTGTAGACAAACTTTGTCCATTTCCAATTGTGTCAGGCTATATATAAGCTAAGAAAATAAATAAATTAACCAAACATACGTAACTATGGTCTCCAAGTTCAACAAATTTCTCTTTAACATTTTTCATATGAGAGTCCCATAATCATCCATCTCATCATTTTCAAGACCTGCGTCAATTCAGTGTTTCCAATTGTGTCCCGATATTCTATTGATGTTTGAACTTTGAAGGTCCTGCAATTACCTAAATTCTCCATCAATTTTCTACTGAAAGTTCTTTTTGTCATTTTAGTCATTTCCCACATATTTTCCCGTTGTGTTAAATAAAATTTGCAAATAAGATTCAATAAAATTTGCAAACATATTGAGAATCCACTGTACCCAAAAATAACTAAAAAAAAAATTAAGAAAACGTTTTTTTTTTTTTTTAAGAAAATTCCTTTAGTTTCATGCATGTAAATTTGCTCATTAAATTCCGGGATTCATAATTGAATCTTGAATTCTCTACCATTGAAACATTATGGATACATGTACCAGGACTTGTGATGAGTGAGGGGTTATTCAATTATTTTGGCCGCTAAAAAAAAGCATTTGAGAACGGTATCACTATTTTGAGTGCTTCCCAGATACTAAAACTTGTCCACACAAAATAGTTTCCTTTTGATGAAGGATACTGGCAATACTCGATGAGTATCAAACCAACCACAATGACTATAATTGTGGAGGGGACCCCAAATTTGAGATGTTTCCAAAAGGATAAGTTGTAGTGAAGGTGTGGAGCACGACGAGCCTGCTCACACACTATCAAGTTGGCAGCTGAACCCAGTAGTGATAAATTCCCTGACACCGTGCTGACCCAAGCTAATATCAGCCAGGCCTTCCGCTCGTACCTCAAAGAAATTGCAGCCGCTGATGCTGCCACCCGTGCTCCAAGCAAGAGAACTGAGATAATGTAAACATGATAGATGTCAAAACCTACTATAAGGCCTTGTAACTTGTAACGCCGACTAAATATTATATTATCAATTTTACTATAAAAGACTTACAAACTGATATAACATATGTTTCTTAATTATTTTTTGTGTTTAAAGATTAACACGTCAATTCATAAAACTATGTATTAAAATTTTTAATATCGCTAACATCACTCTTTTTACATTACATGCAAGAACAAAGTCAAGAAATGATCTTAGGGTGGATTGAACTTATTTGGAAGTTATTTTGCAACAGAGAGATTGTGTTAGGAGAGCTTAGAGAATGTGTTAATAGCTTAATTATGCAAAATACTACTCCAAATAAACAAGAAAACCACATCATTATGAACTTGATTTTGTGCAGACTAGACTATGAATGCAATCACCAAGAGTTCAAAAAGGCCCAACCAAATCATAAATCAAGGCTCAAACGCAAACTACCCATTATTTAATGCTTTGAAAAATTTATGGTTTGGCCTTTTTACTTCATCTTTTTTAGATTTACATTTTTTTTAATGGGCATCTCACTCCATTTTGACATTTTTAACAATTCTTTTGGATAATATTTGTAATTTTTATGCACTTAACCAAAAAAGAATTTGCAACTATAACCGAAACCCGAGACAGTAAGATCAAATCTTGCATAAAGGAAAGGCAAAAAAAGAAAAGAAAAAAGAAAGTTGTCCATTTCACAATCTATTTCACAATTGCTAAGACCAAAATAACAGTAATAAACAGACAAGCGATGTACAATTCACCCTATCACTCAGCAGCTATTGAAAAACATTAAGGTTAAAAACTGTCTGCTTTGAATTGCTCAAATGTTAAACAGTCTTCCTTTACAAAATTTATTACATAAAAACATTCTCTATGTGATTTGTAACCGTGTAAGAACATGAACATTATCTTATAAGTGCCAGACCAATAGCAGTGACAATAAGAGTGGAGGGGACTCCAAATTTGAGATGGCTCCAAAAGGATAAAGTGTAGCCAAATTGTGGAGCTCGGCGAGCCTGCTCACACACAATTAAGTTCGCAGCTGATCCCAATAATGATAGGTTCCCGGCTAAGGTGCTTACCCAAGCTAAGATTAGCCATGCCTTTTTCTCATCAGCTGCAGAAATTGCAGCTGCCGATGTTGCCACTCGTGCTCCAAGCAAGAGAACTACACCAATATTATTCAACTTAGAGATGTATCACCAAACTCATTAGGTACTTATTACATGAAAGAAAAAACAATTCTTAATCAGAGATGCAGATAGAAAGTGATTAAACCATCAGTACCAGATTATTTAGGAAAAATAATCTCAAAGATTCAGTGCAAGAGAATACCTTGCTTCTTAAGTAATCATTATTCCCTATATTATGTGCACAAGGGCCATGGATATACTGAGAGCCTTGGCAACTCACAGTTACTATTACAGGTATGAAAATCCCTTTGTTACTAAAAGAAAATTTTGTTTATTGCACATGTTTGTTGTTTCATTGAACTATATGGTGGAATTCTCAGACTGAAAGACTTGTTTAGTAAAATGGTGGTGTACTATCAACTTGAGTATGATTTGAACATGCATAAGAAAGATTAATGTCAGTTTGTCTCCAGTAGAGAAAGGAATCTTGAGAAGAAGTGAAAACCAGAAATATGCAATTAAAAACTGGGAATACTATGAGTCTATGACATCCCTAAGAGATACTTTGTATACAATGTCCAAACTATACCCTAATATTTCTCCAGAAATCTAAAGACACCGCGCCAAACTTTTTTCAGATTATATGAATTTCAATACTGAATTAGTCTCTGCACTGCTTGGAATTGCTAAAAAGGACAGTAAAGGACAACAATAATTGTAAACAGACTTACAACCTGTTGTTAGCTAATTTCATCTGACAGATCCCAAAAAAAAAAGAATGATGAAACAGATAATAGAAAAAATATATGGAAGAAATCCATCAACATACCAGTTGGTACGTTTGAAGCCAAATTTGACATAACAAGTATGACAATGGCAAGAATTGCTATCCCGCTAACATGATCAATTCGTGAATAGGGCTCCATCAAGTCCCATAGAGTACTTGGGATTCCAGTTTTGTTAAAGCCATCAACTGTGATAAACATTCCGCAAAAGAAAATTAATAGCGAATAGGAGACCTGGCAAAGAAGAGAAATAAACTACATATTATAAACTCTCCAACAAGGGATGATTTAAAATTTCAAGTCCCATTGATGGTTCAAGGGGAAAAATAATTAAAAAAAAAAAAGTATAAAGAAAAGCATCATGCTTGCAGATTATACCTTTTCAAGGCTTGGCCTAGCATCCTTGAAATCAAGAACCACAAGAGCAAGTGCAGCAGTAATTGCAGTCCATGACATATTTTGACCCATAAGCAAAGCAATCAACATTCCTATAGTAACAAGGTAAACACATGATTTCCACAACAGTCTTTTCCATTTTGTGATGAAATCTTCCTTTCCTTCTGAAGAACGTCCAGAAAGTGCATCTATTAGTCTATCCATTGATGCAAATCTCTTTGAAAGGATCGTTTCCTCCTTTTCCTGAGTAGATACATCTTTTGCCGCCTCTTTTGATGCATTAGAATTTCTTGCAGAGTCCAATGTGACAATTGGGTCCTTTTGGATTTCAGTCTCACTTGAAATTGCTTGGTTTCTAAGCGCCTCAACATGGCCCAGGTTCCCACTCATGTGGGCAGGGCTTTGCACAGCCATAAGTTCCAATCTAGAGTTAAATTCCTGAGAATGATGTGACAGTGTAGTTGGTGAAAACCGATGAGCATTCATTTCCTCCTGTGAAAAAACTTCTCCAGCTACATCTTCTTCATCCTTCTGTATAGATAATAACTTCCAGTACATGCATATAAGAATTAGAGCATTGACAAATACACCCATGAGCATTGCAGGGAGAATTCCGATTAGAAAATTCCCAAAAGATATCTTACTCTTAAGAGCTATAATCAAGTTTTGGGGGTTGCCAATTGGAGTGGCTGAAGACCCAATATTTGCACTAGAGGCCAGGGCAAGAAGGAAAGGATGAGGTGGGAGATTATGTTGCCTTGCAGTTTTCAAGACAAATTCAGTCAAAACTACACAAGAGGTATCATTAGTGAAAAGAGCACTTGAAATGGCGGAAATCAGGCAGATTCGACAAAGTAAATCCTTTGCCCCCTTACTCTTCCATGAGAGCATCATTCCCAAGTACTTGAACATATCTGCCCTTTCAAGATAGATACTGACAACCATTGTCCCAAAGAGAAGACCAAGGATTGGGAGATCGATTGCAGCATATGCTTGATCTGGAGTTAGGACTTGAAATACAACCATTAGCATGGCCCCTAGGAGGGACCCTGCAGTCCTCCCAATTGGTAGAAAAGGAACAGCTGGGAAAACTGCCAATACCCAGAATATTGCAAAAGCAATTGAGCCTAAAACCACATTTACAGCAGAAGCCAAGGCCATTTTTGCAGCTCAGTAAGCGAAAATCTTAATTTTTACACAATTCCAAGGGCTCTATATATATTAATGAAATTCCATAGCTGATGTCATATCATCAATATCATAACATCTACTTGCCATAAAAGAAATATCCTGGTCAAGAAAAATCAATTAATTAAAACTGTGCTTCTGAAGCAATCATACATTCAATCAAATATCATGATAGTTAAGCAACATGGTAGCAAAATTCATGGAAGAAGAGTTACCAAACAGCTAGAGGGCAAATAGTAAGTATATATACAAGTGCTAGGAAGATAAGCAAGTAGAGTTGTTGCAGCTTTTCATAGATTATAAGGCTTAATAAACTAACAGAACAAAATTTCAAAATAAAGGAATGTAAGGGATTGGCAAGTTCAACAAATACTAACAATCTAGATTTTTTTTTTTCTTCTTTGTTCTTTTTTAGAACTCCTTAAGAGAAGAAGCCTGGGTTCACATTGAAAGCAAATATGAAATTTTATATCTTTGGAATACCCATAAATCTTGATATGAACAGAATGAAATATTCGACCATTTTTCAATAAATGTCACTTCCATAACCATCTCAGTAAGATTCCAAGCTAAAAGCATGTAAAAGTTAAAATCTTTTTTGAATAGGAAGAAAGTAGCATGATTGATGTTTCCACGATAACTGGAAGAAAGTAGATCAAAGATACTGACATAAAAGTGTTTCCTTCGTTCTCTCAGTCGGTCACATACTGACACAAGTAGTACATCTTTTCTTTTCCTTTTTTTTTTTTGCTAAAAGACATAAGCAGTACATCAAACAGGCTGTCGTGTGAAACACTTTTCATGACACATCATGGACACGTGGTCAACTATAGACCTTTCTAAGATCAGTATAGTCAAGGTCGTAACAAAAATTCTCGACAATTCTGCACCTAATTGATCGTTGAGTTGATATCTACGTTTGTCTCATTTGTAATTATCTTGTTATAATTTACTTGACTCTCATTTATGTTTATCTCTTGTTATAATTTACTTGACTCTCATTTATGTTTATCTTGTTATATAATCTATTATGTGGTCATTTACTTGACTCTCATTTATGGGAAAACTGCCGATACCCAAAATATTGCAAAAGCAATTGAGCCTAAAACCACATTTACAGCAGAAGCCAAGGCTATTTTTGCAACTCAGCAAGCGAAAATCTTAATTTTTACACAATTCCAAGGGCTCTATATATATTAATGAAATTCCATAGCTGATGTCATATCATCAATATCATAACATCTACTTGCCATAAAAGAAATATCCTGATCAAGAAAATTCAATTAATTAAAACTGTGCTTCTGAAGCAATCATACATTCAATCAAATATCATGATACTTAAGTAACATGGTAGCAAAATTCATGGAAGAAGAGTGACCAAACAGCTAGAGGGCAAATAGTAAGCATATATACAAATGCTAGGAAGATAAGCAAGTAGAGTTGTTGCAGCTTTTCATACATTATAAGACTTAATAAGCTAACAGAACAAAATTTCAAAATAAAGGAATGTAAGGGATTGGCAAGTTCAACAAATACTAACAATCTAGATTTTTTTTTTCTTCTTTGTTCTTTTTTAGAACTCCTTAAGAGAAGAAGCCTGGGTTCACATTGAAAGCAAATATGAAATTTTATATCTTTGGAATACCCATAAATCTTGATATGAACAGAATGAAATATTCGACCATTTTTCAATAAATGTCACTTCCATAACCATCTCAGTAAGATTCCAAGCTAAAAGCATGTAAAAGTTAAAATCTTTTTTGAATAGGAAGAAAGTAGCATGATTGATGTTTCCACGATAACTGGAAGAAAGTAGATCAAAGAGACTGACATAAAAGTGTTTCCTTCGTTCTCTCAGTCGGTCACATACTGACACAAGTAGTACATCTTTTCTTCCTTTTTTTTTTTGCTAAAAGACATAAGCAGTACATCAAACAGGCTGTCGTGTGAAACACTTTTCATGACACATCATGGACACGTGGTCAACTATAAACCTTTCTAAGATCAGTATAGTCAAGGTCGTAACAAAAATTCTCGACAATTCTGCATCTAATTGATCGTTGAGTTAATATCTATGTTTGTCTCATTTGTAATTATCTTGTTATAATTTACTTGACTCTAATTTATGTTTATCTTGTTATATAATCCAGTCATTTATAAGACCATTCATTTATATTTTTAATCAAATGACCTATTTAATAAATCTTATAACTTATTTAAATAATATATATAGATGATATTATGAGTTACCACATAATTATTTACTAAAAACCAGATTGGTTCAAACTATGTTTTACTGGATATGTTTTAATTTGTTCAAATAAAAATGATAATTTTCCCTTTCATGAGCCATTAAAAAGTAATTAATTCTAGATTGTGCGGAGGTAGGTAAATTGGAAGAAAATTGGAAGATGTTGTGAAATTGTATTTTGATTCTATTATCAAATTTCTTATAAAAACTGTACGGAATGATTATGATAATAAATATAATTGGTCTTACATCAATGATATATTAAATGATTTTTTTAACCATTGTTTTAGTTTCTAATTAAAAGATGACTTCATTGTACACAAGCCTTTGTATAAAAAATTGCAAACATGTAACATCAATGTTCAATCTGTATTGCCAGCCTGCCAAGTGCCTAGTAGGGAGATATCTAAGAAACAGGTGGCAAGGATTTGTAGTTGAATCATCCTTACCTGATCATTTTGTTAATGTGATCAGGAATGAAGCTTTAAGTTGTATCCATATTTCTTCTTAATGAAGCTTGCTTGTTAATTTCAAAAAATTAAGAAAAAAAAACTTGTAGGGTGGAAGTAGTTGTGATAGTCGTATTCCTTAATTAAAAATATGGGATTGTTTCTTAGCAATTCAATCATAACCAACCGTGTGTTTGGATGGAGGTCCCGAGGGAAGGAAATAAAGGGAAGAATATAGGATTGTTTAATTGACTTTGTTAGTTTTTTACTTTTTTTCTTTAAAGGGATCACAGAGGAAATTCTTTTTTAGAGGATTTGGAGGAGTATCCAAAACCATCATTTTTTTATTTCCTTTAAATCATGAGCGGGGCTAGAGCTTGGTGAGTAGGGTCAATTGACGCCACTCATTATATATTAGTCACAAACTTGTACGATGCACAGGAAAATTATTGAAAATAAAATCTAAATTAATTTTGATTCTTTTACTTCTTCTTCTTCTTTTTATTTTTTTTATTTTTTTGTAGTTCAAAATGTTATAGGCAAAATCGATAAAGAGACTTTACGAATTGGATTTAGGATAAATCATACTTTTTAGTTTAAAAAAATAACTAAGAAAATATTTATCATAGGATAATTAAAATTTAATATAATGTAATTTTTCTTTTGGCATAAGTTGAGGGTGAGTTTGGCCCCCCGTTTTCATGCTAGAAACGCGCGTTTTTGAATGAAAACGCAGAAAGCCAATCGTTTGGCACTGTGTTTTCTAAAATTTGCGATTTTAAATCGCGCGGTATCAAACTGGAGGCTACCCCTCCGATTCTGAAAACACACTTTTTAAAACAATTTTGACGAAATACGGAACGCATTTTTTATGTGTTCTTTATCAAAAATACCCTCAACCAAACTTAAAAATAGCAGAGGTACCAGATCGGTAATGAGCTGAAGAAGAGGAGCAAAAGTAGATCGGCTATGAGCTTGAAGAAGAAGAAAAAGAAGGAAGGAAGGGACAAACCAGCAAGAAGAAGAGCAAAGCACAGCTAAAAAACGATGAGCTTGAAGAAGACGGCAGAGTCATCTGATCATTTTTCTTTCTTATTTATCTTGTTAATGGTTAGATTTATAGCTTGAAGAAGAGCAAAGTGAGTACTCTGTAAGACTTACTAAAAGATATTACGTTATTGGTTGGGTTATGACTGCTTTTGTTTACCCAGATGACCATTTTACTAAAAGATATTTCTTTCTTGTGTACCCACATGACTGCTTTTTGTTTTATTCAATGCATCAGATCAGTCATTTCATCCAATTTTTTGAGTCTTTTACACGTTATAACTTACTTTTCTTTTTCTTCCTTTTGTTTTATTACTTGTCAGGTGAAAGCTGGGTTTGTTTCATTCTCCACAATGTGTAGTTTTTTTTTTTTTTTTTTTTTCTTTTATTACACGTTATAACTTACTTTTCTTTTTCTTCCTTTTGTTTTATTACTTGTCAGGTGAAAGCTGGGCTTGTTTCATTCTCCACAATGTTTAGTTTTTTTTATTTCTTTTATATCTACAAGTTAGATATTACGTTTCATATGGCTAGTGATGATAGTCCATTGGATTTATTATTGTTAAGTCTTTTATATATTGGTTGGGTTTATAGTTTGACCTTAATTTGCATCTAAAACAATTATTTTAATAAAATATTATCCAAATGCTTAATTAATATATTTTTTTTAACAATGATTACATTAGAAAGATAGCAAGATAACCTTATTATTGTTACAATTTGTAAGCATTTGAAAAATTGCACTATAACTTAACAGTATAATCAAGTCATTTTTGGTTATTTATACCCGAAACAGCAGTTTTAGATTAAAATTAACCAAATGCTCAATTGACAGAAACAATACTTTTTCATTAGTTTTGCCAAACGCTTAATTGTGATTTTCAAAATCGTGTTTTCAAAATCGTGATTTTAAAACCGCATTTTTTAAAAAACGCACTTTTTCAAACAGCTAACCCAAACCCACCCTGAATATAGTCCAATTTTTATAAAATACGATACATGTTTATATTTACCATATGGATCATGTTTCCATCTAAAAATAAAAATAAAGGATACTTAAAATAAAAAGAAGGACAAATAAATACATGGGCACATGATTATATGATCAAACCTAAATAATTTTCATAACTCATTTCAAGTTCACATGGTTTCATTATAACAAATCCATCAATCTTTCTCCATTGCCAGCAACAAAATTAAATGAAATACATAAGAAAAAAAAAATCTTGATGAAAATTGATAATTATGATTATTATTAAAAGATATTTATATTGTGTTTATATATAGAATATATTTTAGTATTAGACATTAATTATGATTGTGTTTTATATATGGAATAATATATTCTTATATTAAAGAAAATATGATGTATAAAAATTCTAATGGAATGTTTAATAATAGAATAAAATTTAAATTTAGTTAGAAAATATATATTAAAATAATGAGGTGTAAAATTGTGAGATTTCAAAAGCTTATGTGGCGCAACATGATGAGGTCAACCAAAAGTTAAAAAACTTCAATTTTATATTATAGTATATATATATATTAAAAAAATTGAGATTTTTAGAATTTGACCCCACTACAAAATTAAGCAAAATGAAATTAATATTATTAAAATTATCATCAAATCATTTTCAGTTCCCTTTAAAGTAACAAAAAATAAGCTCAAGTAACATAAAAAATAACCCAAACAACATCAATAAAAATTAGTCGGCCCCAAAATATATACTTAGTGCTCATAAAACCCAAAAAAAAAAAATTGCTAATTTAACACCACTGAAAAAACTTTCTGACTACGCCGCTGAGTTTAAATTGTGGGATTTTAAAGGGGTGAGTTCCCACTTATATTTATAAAAAAAATAAAAAATAAAAAAATCTTAATTTTATCTTTATGGTATCAATTTATATTTTATTCTTTAAATTGAACAAAAAATAAGTATAATTGTCCATTTATATTGTGTCTTATCAATTATCATTTCCTCCTCTTCTCAACCTCCAAATAAGAGATAGAATATCACTTTCCTTCCTTCCTTCAAAATAGAAAAAAATCGTCACCCTTACTTTTAAAAAATCCAAATAAGGGGAACGGTTATACTCTCATCTCCTTTCCTTTCGTACCCTCTCAGTCAACTCTCCTCTCTTTTCAAACTTCCAAATATAACATAAGTGCAAAACTCTACAAAGTACAAGACTACAAGCTCTCACCGTCTAGTTCTTTTGATGAAATTAATGGGAATAACATTTATTGAAAATGAGGAAAATTTACTATAGAAAGCTAATATTACCTGACAAATAAAAGAACACTATAGAGAAAAGAGACATGAACATACCGGTTGATACATTTGAAACCAAATTTAATAGGACAAGGATGACAAGTGCTAAAACAGCTATCCCACTAACTTGATTAATCCCTGCATAGGGCTCCATCAAGTCCCATAGAGCACTTGGGATTCCAGTTTTGTCAAAGCCCTCCACCGTGATAAACAGTCCACAAAAGAAAACCAGGATGGAATAGGACACCTGTTCAAGGAGAGAAATAAGCACAGGAGTATTTACATTATTTCTATCCAACTAGCAGCCAAATTTTATGTTCTTCTCTATGTTATGTGGAACCAATCATATTTGTTGTCACATAAGTATGTAAGCCTTTTACGGCAAAATTGATAGTAGCTTTAGCATTTTCCAATAATAATTCTCATTCTTAATTGAAAAGGCAAAAAAGGATCAATGCAGCTTCAAGCAAGTAGATATTACCTTTTCTAGGCATGGCTGAGCATCCTTGAAATCAAGAACCATAAGAGCAAGTGCAGCAGTAATTGAAGTCCAAGACATGTTCTCACCCATAAGCAAAGAAATCAGCATACCTATTGTAATAAGATAAACACAAGATTTCCAAAATATCATTTTCCATCTCAATGATGTAGTAGTCCTTGTAGATTCCAAGGCACCATTTGGGATAACTCCAGGTCTTTCACTCTCACTCGAACGAACTAGGCTTCTAAGAGTTACAACATATGAAGAGTTCACAGCAGCAGTGAGGGAATCATGCATATTCCCATTGTTGAATTGTGACATTGTGGCTGGTAAAAACTGATGAGACCTCACATCATCCTCAGCAACAACTTCATCACCAATTGTATCTTCTTCATTCTTGTGCCCAGACAATAAACTCCAATACATGCACAATATAATAAAAGCATTCACGAAAACTCCCACAATTGCAGCAGGAAGCATTCCAAGAAGAAAATCTCCAAAGGAAATATTACTCTGAGCAGCAATAACAAGGTTTTGGGGGTTGCCAATTAGAGTTGCCAATAACAACGTTTTTTTTTTTTTCTAAAAAAATTCATTGAGCAGGGACCTATACCAGAGCAGGGACCTATACCAAAGCAGGGACCTATGGTCGAAGGCAACTCTTCTAGCTTGTTGATATAAATCATGCTTGAATTCTCACATGCAGTACCACCTTCAGTAACTGTAACCAAACGGGCAAATAGACTTAGCAACTAGAAGTTTAACTTTAATTGGTTATGTAGTCAAGAAAGCCTATCAAATTCTGACTAAGTAAAAAGCACATATAAATAACAAGATATGAATATGAAATACAGAAAATGACTTAGATTTAAAATCTAAGTATGCCTAAAAATAGCATCCTATGCAGTATGAACACAGAAGAGGCAAGTGCGCACCATCTGCTGATTCTTTCCCAAGAGATCCTGCAATAGAACATCAATCCAATTAGATGGTTACAGTTTTCTTTCTGGTAGAGACAAGAAAACCAGATTACAAGGTCCAAAAAAACTAAGGGGTCACTACCATCCCCATCAAGATAACCGGTTTCCACAATAGGACACTCCTTGTACCATTGTCATTTGTAGCTAACAAGGCCACTGCAGTCTCTGACCCAATTGATGCATCCATCATAAAACCAAAAACTACTCCTAAATCCCATCTTTTTGTAAATAAGATCCAAAATATCCCACACCAAGATAATCAGAATTAACTAGATGGTTATAGATTCTTTTATGTCAGACAACCCAAGACATATTCCAATGAGATACACTAAAACTCGATGTAAGCTCAATATTCATTTGAGACACCTAAAGTAATATAAAGCTACTAATGTCTTTCTAAAAACCTTGTTTGAGTGGATTTCTGGTTTGGGCTGCTTCTCTTGTGAGAATCTTATAGATTTTATTGACCTATGTTCGTTTCAGGTGTAATGGGGGGATGCACTTCTTGTAGCATCCTTTTTGTACATAATTCTTGCCTGATTTTTTAATAAATTTCTTATTACTTATCAAAAAAAAAAAGCTACTAATTCCCAGAAAACCCAGTATTATATATCCCAAGCCAAACAAAACTCTGAGACTCTCATCATTGGCAAAAAATAGGTTGTGGTACTCACTTAGAACAACGATCAGCCAACCGCAATTACTTAGTTTAGGAAAGAATTCCTTCTTCTCATCAGAAACTAGGTACAAAATACTGCCTCCAGTGTCCCCCCAAGCTAGCATAATCTCATTTTTAGCATCATCTACAGAAGATGCATTCAAGATAAAACAATCAAACGAGTAAAGCTTTGCCAGCCTTTTAAGAAGACTCACCTATAACAAGAAGAGACAAATGTTAACAGCTTTGCCATCAGGATTAAAGAAGTGCTATATAAACCACTCAGAATTTCAGTGGTGTCTTGAACCAGTACAAGGACAACATAAATAACTAGCAGCTTAATACTTAACACTAATGGAATGGAATAAAATCCGTAATCAAAAAATAAATTATCCAAGAAAAATGTTAAGTTAGAAACTCAATTTGAGTATGTCACAGATCTCAAATAAAAGAGAATGATTCTAAATTTATGTGAAATTGCTATATTTAAATCTATTAAAAACAGTTCAAAATTTATGTGAAATTGCTATATTTAAATCTATTAAAAACAGTTCAAAGTGATAGAGTAGCACAAGAAAAACTACCTTATGATCTGAGAGCCCCAGTTCATAAGAAATCCCCTGCAAAAATAAGGCAAAGCACACTGATCAATATGATTTAGTAAATTAATTTAACATGCAAACTTGTTAAAAGATACATTATTCAACAAAATGAGAGTTGAGTGTGTTTTATAAAAAAAGATATATATATATATATATATTATGATACAACAAGCATGCGAGCTATAAAACAGTGATAACTAATCAATCAAGGTGACATGAGCAAGGAATACTTAGATTTGAAGTTTATATACCACTATGATGAAAGTCTTCCAAATAAGATCCCACTGAAAATAATAGCACCAAACCACTTGTTGGAAACAAATCTGCAAGCAAGCAAAGAATTTTGCACCACAAGCGATCTGCAATGATAAACAAATTACTCTAGATAAAAGTTATTAATTTATTCAAATGACCATAACAATGCAAAACAAAAAATAATTAATTGAAATTTGGGAAGAAAAAAAAAAGGCAAAGAGAAACGAGCACACATCTACACCAACCTCTCTCTCTTAAGTAATTATACATCTACAGCAACCTCTGCAGCTCATCCATAAACTATATGATGTTACATGCAATATTTATAAGGTTATGGACAGGTGAACACAAAGACAAAATGCACAATGATGGCACTTAACCATCTTTTTCAAAACTTATGCTCATCTTGTAGCCATAATTTGTTTGAAATAGTTATCATATCTGATAGCAGATTATAGTTGAGACATGAAAATTCCATCTTGTACTTGCGATGCTGTGCAATTAGTTGCACACACCTAATATATTTTAAAATCTATCACTTGGGTAAACATCTAAACCATCACAGTTAGCCAGGCCCCATTTTAAACAATAAGATAGTACAATATGATTAAATCCAATCAATGTATCAGCTCTATTGACTCTGTAACCCCACAGAATACAAAAAGAACAGAACAAGTTGAGAGAGAATTTCAATGTGAGTCCATTTGCATTCAAAGCTAAACATTACCCCTTGGGGATTATTAGCTTTGCCAAGATGGACTGCTTATTGTAAAAAGTTGTAACCTTCACTTGGCAATATTAAATCCCAGTTTCCAATAAGAAACATACATATTACTTCCTTTCTTCAGAATTGAGTCTGGTACATTTCCACTTAGCAAGTTGCCAGTTAAAAAGCTAACAAAAGCAACATCAAAAGTTTAGTATGCTATACCAATACTAGAGTGTGAAAGCAATTGAACAAATCCGATCGGAAAATTTATGCTTGCATTTGGCAGCATAGTGAGACATGGTTCTGTACCAGAAAGCATGTTAAATCATAAAAAATTGTGAACCACGTGCATGCACTTTTCCAGACTTTGAAAATGAAATTCTTGCTAGTTATAATATGCAAGCAAATACATCCATATTTCAATGTACTTACAGGAAACTCAGGCGCTTTAATTTTACACTAGGTGGAAGTTCCCCAACCAATTTGTTAAAACTGACATCCCTATCATAATCACAAAGCGACAAGATTATCATTATAAATCATTGGAAAATTTACTAACCCAGTATGTTAAAAAGAAGTAAATGTAATTTAAAAGGGTAACATTAGTTAATAAGGCATTAGGCATCATTCAGTTAGCATTAGTAGTAGTTAATTTTCTCTTGAAAGTAAGCATTGCTTCTATCAATATGCTATGCATCTATTAATCTGTTGCCAACATGAAAATATAAGCAAACTAGACAATAATAATAATAATAAAACAACTGCAAAAAAAATAATAGCAACAAAAAAAATTAGGCATATATTTAAATTAACTGGGAAAGACATGAATAAGTCATCAAGTTGTCAAAACTTCTTCATATCTTATAGGTCTCTGCTGTTTCTAAACTTTATTGGTTGATCAAGTTTATGTATAACAAATATCTACAGGTGTGTACACAAGTGCACGCCCATATGTTATGTAATCTGATTTGAGCAGACACTCAACATGGTTATGAACTAAAATATTCGTATTGTATACTTGTAAATAAAAATATGGCAATATACATTAATAGTTCATGCCAGGAAAACAAAAAAGTGAAACACAGTAAGCTGCATATCAGTAAGTAAATTTCCTTTATGGATTACTCAAACACAACAACAAGAACAATTTAAGTTTACAAAAGAATTCTACGCTATGGTTCCTGAAAACAGTACTAAGACAACATAACAAACAAAAAATACTTAGACGTGGATTGTTATCAAATTTTAATTTGCTTTAACTAAGGAATTACATCATTACCTACAGATTATCACACACTGACAACGTTCTCCTCGCTAGCTCTGTGATCCACTGCTCCCCTGCACACACGCAAATGATAATTAGCAAAGGAATTAAGCTTAATTGACGAGCAAATCAGGCTGAGTTTCTCAAGCATCGGGAGCCAAACAAGCATTTTCTCGAGAATATGAAAAGGAAATTCAATTTTGAGTTGAGTTGAATTGAATGAGTTGAGTTGAATCAGTGTGATTGAATTGAATTACCTTTGATTGGAAAATTCTGGAATGTAGTTGAAGTGAGACCCTTGACGAAGTCTCGCAGATCGTCGGTCACAACGAAAATCCGGAGTTCGAAGGGGAATAGGAGACGGAGTCGGAATTGGCGGAGGGGAGGGAGAGCTGAGAAGGGATAATGTCAGAGAGGGAGAGAGATTTGATCTGCTGAATCTGAATCTGATCGAGAGCAGCAGATTTGATCTGATCGACTGAGAATATGAAAAGGAAATTCAATCACACTGTCAAGGTAATTCAATTTTGGGGGTTTTGACGATTTGGGGGTTTTGAAGTTTCTATTTGACGATTGCATTTGCTGGGGTTTTCATTCAAGTTGCCATTGACGATTTGGGGGTTTTCATTTTCAGAAATCCTTGGTCGCGCGCGAAGGTATTGAGCTTCTATTTTTTTCATGCTTATTTCGAAGGTATTTATGACCGTTGAAATAGCTCGGTTAAAAAATTGCATATTCCGACGGTTACTGTCAAAACAGGTGAGTAATATAATTTTTTTTTTATGTTTATTTCAACGGTTCTATTAGTGACCGTCGAAATAGATTAATTGTGTATTTCACCCTATGGCTTATCGCATATAATTATATGCTATTGCAACCATTTTTAATGAACCCTCGAAATAAATGCGTTGAAATAGACTAAGTTTTTTGTAGTGTGAAGACCCAATATTGGCACTTGAGGCAAGGGCAAGTAAGAATGGATGAGGTGGGAGATTTTGTTGCTTAGCAATTTTGAGTACAAACTCTGTCAAAACCATACATGAGGTATCATTGGTGAAAAAAGCACTTGAAATTGCAGATATTAGGCAAATTCTACAAATTAAGTCCTTTGCACCTCTGCATTTCCATGAGAGCAGCCTCCCCAAGTAATTAAATGCATCTGAGATAGGTACTAACAACCATTGTACCAAAGAGGAGACCAAGGATAGGGAGATCAATTGCTTCATATGCTTCATCTGCAGTTATGACTTGGAAAATGACCATGAGCATAGCCCCTAGAAGGGACCCTGCAGTCCTCCCAATGGGTAGAAATGGGACAGAAGGGAAAACAGCCGATACCCAGAAGATTACAAAGGAAATTGAGCCTAGAATCACTTTCACTATGATAGCCATTGCCACTGATTAGCGTAAAAAGCTATATAATTTGTTAATATTAATACAAAACTTCACGGGTCCAAAATATTACATAATAGAACTCCAGCTCCATGGCTTATCCCATAACAGTAATTTCCTCCTGAACCATGAAAAAAATCCAACATTATATTAGTACTGCACAAAAAATCAGCTTAAAATTCAAATGACTTGTAGTTCAGTGACATAGTCTACTCTTTTTTATGAGAAGAATCAAAATTCAAATCCCCCATTTTCCAATGTTGTATATATATATATTCAACTTTAAAGTGCTATCACAAACTCAAGGCATCATCGTGAAACATAAAAGAGTCCGGTTGAGTTACTTCGCAGGCATACAAGATAATCTTTTCTTTTCTTTTTTCTTTTTTGTGGGTTAAACTTAAACGGCATACAACATAGTCAAAGACACTGTTTTTGCTGCTCTGGATAATGGAAAATTATAGAATAAAAGATGACCACAAAAGAACCCCATTATCACAGAAACCGATGATGATATGCCAACTAGTAGTGAAAGTTTTCGTTTTTTGTCTTCAAACAAAATGAACCCAGAACATTGCAAGCACACTCAAACACTTGGGTTCTTATACATTTTGCAGTGATTACACAATGAATCATGAAAGCGATATTTAACAAAAGAATGATAACATAACCATTAACATTGCTATCTCATCCATTACCATCCTAGTGAAGCTTTCCAGAATTCAGACAACCATATTCTATAAAACTCTTTGCAAGGAAAACAAGCTTGTAATGCACTAAGCATTACAAAAGTAAAAAACAAACCTCAAACCTTTAACATCTGTAGCTTCCAAAGCCATCTCAGTGAAGTTATACGCCTTCCAAAAATTAAATTAAAACTAAAGAGAGACAAATAATCTCAGTACACTATAGGTAGCCTATAATGAGTGTTGAACACATTCATTTTTCTGCAACTACGAAAACGGTGTCTTTTCTATTTGGAAGTGGGACAATCTATGAAATTTTCGTAGATGGCAATAAGACGAGCTGTTATCTGTCATTTTGTGGGGTCCTACGTTTGTGAGGTCCCCCATGTGAGGAGGTGTTACACCACATAAAATTTGCAACAAAACGGGTTAATGTTAAATTTGATATAGTTTATTTTTGTTGGTGTATTTGGCTTTAAAAATAAGGTGGTAAAAATGTAAAAACATGTCCATAATAAATTCACCCCAAGTAAATGTCTAATAAAGTACCAATTGTATCCCCTTCTAAATACCATAATAAAATATCAATTATTTCACAATCTTAAACCATTAAGAAGTGATGAATTTAATCATTTAATTAAACTAATATTCAACAAAAATTCGCTTTTAAAATCATAATGCTTCAATGTCGAGTCAAGTCCAAATTGGATCGGACACAAACCAAACTCCACATAGCCTGACATAAAGAACATTATTAAGAAACAAAGTGCACCTATGGCACAATTGCAACTTATAGGTACCCCATGCAGGCCCTAGCACCTTAATTCGCCTTTTCTTATTTACTATGATTATATATCATGTGACTATTAGCTAAAACTCGATGATACTTAACAACTTAACCCTATCTCTCCCTACGTACTCTCTTGCATCTAGTATCAAATTAAGGAGAAAATGAGTAACCAATTCTTATGACGTTACAAAACACAAAGGGCAAGAAAGTAAGTTCGAGAGTAGTTTTTATGACTTCAAACAATCATGAGGGAAGTATCCAGCTTGTCCATAGTTAAAACATGCACACATGGCTCTCACATGGCTCTCACATGGCTCCAATTATGCTCCCTTGGGCTTGAATACTTGGCACGAACCACATCCAGTGATAATGAATGCGAAAGCTATTATTTTGGGCCTCCCACTGCTTTGCCTAGAGCTCAATGTTTGCATTAAATTCTTGAGTTTTTAAGTGCTCTCATTGTGCGTCATGTTGAGCTTCATTTCCTCCATGTATCACTCTTCTCAAACGCAAACTACAGCCATTATTTAATGCTTTGAAAAATTTATGGTTTGGCCTTTTTACTTCATCTTTTTTAGATTTACATTTTTTTTAATGGGCATCTCACTCCATTTTGACATTTTTAACAATTCTTTAGGATAATATTTGTAATTTTTATACAATTAACCAAAAAAGAATTTGCAACTATAACCGAAACCCGAGACAGTAAGATCAAATCTTGCATAAAGGAAAGGCACAAAAAAGAAAAAAGAAAGTTATCCATTTCACAATTGCTGAGATCAAAATAACAGTAATAAACAGACAAGCGATGTACAATTCACCCTATCTCTCAGCAGTTATTGAAAAACATTAAGGTTAAAAACTGTCTGCTTTGAACATGAATATTACTCAAATGTCAAACAATCTTCCTCTACAAAATTTATTACATAAAAACATTCTCTATGTGATGTGTAACAGTGTAAGAACATGAATATTATCTTATAAGTGCCAGACCAATAGCAGTGACGATAAGAGTGGAGGGGACTCCAAATTTGAGATGGCTCCAAAAGGATAAAATGTAGCCAAATTGTGGAGCTTGGCGAGCCTGCTCACACACAATTAAGTTGGCGGCCGATCCCAATAATGAGAGGTTCCCGGCTACCGTGCTGAACCCAAGCTAAGATTAGCCATGCCTTTTTCTCATCAGCTGCAGAAATTGCAGCTGCCGATGCTGCCACTCGTGCTCCAAGCAAGAGAACTACACCAATATTATTCAACTTAGAGAATGTATCATCCAAACTCATTAGGTACTTATTACATAAAAGAAAAAACAATTCTTAATCAGAGATGCAGATAGAAAGTGATTAAACCATTAGTATCAGATTATTTAGGAAAAATAATGTCAAAGATTCAGTGCAAGAGAATACCTTGCTTCTTAAGTAATCATTATTCCCTATATTATGTGCACAAGGGCCATGGATATACTGAGAGCCTTGGCAACTCACAGTTACTATTACAGGTATGAAAATCCCTTTGTTACTAAAGAAAATTTTGTTTATTGCACAAGTTTGTTGTTTCATTGAACTATATGGTGGAATTCTCAGACTGAAAGACCTGTTTAGTAAAATGGTGGTGTACTATCAACTTGAGTATGATTTGAACATGCATAAGAAAGATTAATGTCGGTTTGTCCTCAGTAGAGAAAGGAATTTTGAGAAGAAGTGAAAACCAGAAATATGCAATTAAAAACTGGGAATACTATGAGTCTATGACATCCCTAAGAGGTACTTTGTATACAAAGTCCAAACCATACCCTAATATTTCTCCAGAAATCTAAAGACACCATGCCAAACTTTTTTCAGATTATATGAATTTCAATATTGAATTAGTCTATGCACTGCTTGAAATTGCTAAGAAGGACAGTAAAGGACAAAAATAATTGTAAACAGTCTTACAATCTGTTGTTAGCTAATTTCATCTGATAGATACCCAAAAAAAAAAGAATGATGAAACAGATAATAGAAAAAATATATGGAAGAAATCCATCAACATACCAGTTGGTACGTTTGAAGCCAAATTTGACATGACAAGTATGACAGTGGCAAGAATTGCTATCCCGCTAACATGATCAATTCGTGAATAGGGCTCCATCAAGTCCCATAGAGTACTTGGGATTCCAGTTTTGTTAAAGCCTTCAACTGTGATAAACATTCCGCAAAAGAAAATTAACAGCGAATAGGAGACCTGGCAAAGAAGAGAAATAAACTACATATTATATACTCTCCAACAAAGGATGATTTAAAAATTTCAAGTCCCATTGATGGTTCAAGGGGAAAAATAATTATAAAAAAAAAAAGTATAAAGAAAAGCATCATGCTTGCAGATTTTACCTTTTCAAGGCTTGGCCTAGCATCCTTGAAATCAAGAACCACAAGAGTAAGTGCAGCAGTAATTGTAGTCCATGACATACTTAGACCCATAAGCAAAGCAATCAACATTCCTATTGTAACAAGGTAAACACATGATTTCCACAACAGTTTTTTCCATTTTGTGGTGAAATCTTCCTTTCCTTCTGAAGAACGTACAGAAAGTGCACCTCTCTGTCTATCCCTTGATGCAACTCTCTTTGAAGGGATCGTTTCCTCCTTTTCCTGAGTAGATACATCTTTTGCCGCCTCTTTTGATGCATTAGAATTTCTTGCAGAGTCCAATGTGACAATTGGGTCCTTTTGGATTTCAGTCTCACTTGAAATTGCTCGGTTTCTAAGTGCCTCAACATGGCCCAGGTTCCCACTCATGTAGGGAGAGCTTTGCACAGCCATAAGTTCCAATCTAGAGTTCCATTCTTGAGTATTATGTGACAATGTAGCTGGTGAAAACCGATGAGAATTCATTTCCTCCTGTGAAAAAACTTCTACAGCTACATCTTCTTCATCCTTCTGTATAGATAATAGATTCCAATAACTTCCAGTACATGCATATAAGAATTAGAGCATTGACAAATACACCCATGAGCAGCATTGCAGGGAGAATTCCGATTAGAAAATTCCCCAAAAGATATCTTACTCTGAATAGCTATAACCCAAGTTTTTGGGGGTTGCCAATTGGAGTGGCTGAAGACCCAATATTTGCACTAGAGGCCAGGGCAAGAAGGAAAGGATGAGGTGGGAGATTATGTTGCCTTGCAGATTATGTTGCCTTGCAGTTTTCAAGACAAATTCAGTCAAAACTACACAAGAGGTATCATTAGTGAAAAGAGCACTTGAAATGGCAGAAATCAGGCAGATTCGACAAAGTAAATCCTTTGCCCCCTTACTCTTCCATGAGAGCATCATTCCCAAGTACTTGAACATATCTGCCCTTTCAAGATAGATACTGACAACCATTGTCCCAAAGAGAAGACCAAGGATTGGGAGATCGATTGCATGATATGCTTCATCTGGAGTTAGGACTCCAAATACAACCATTAGCATGGCCCCCAGGAGGGACCCTGCAGTCCTCCCAATTGGTAGAAAAGGAACAGCTGGGAAAACTGCCAATACCCAGAATATTGCAAAAGCAATCGAGCCTAAAACCACTTTTACAGTAGAAGCCAAGGCCATTTTTGCAGCTCAGTAAGCGGAAATCTTAATTTTTACACAATTCCAAGGGCTCTATATATATTAATGAAATTCCATAGCTGATGTCATATCATCAATATCATAACATCTACTTGCCATAAAAGAAATATCCTGGTCAAGAAAAATCAATTAATTAAAACTGTGCTTCTGAAGCAATCATACATTCAATCAAATATCATGATACTTAAGCAACATGGTAGCAAAATTCATGGAAGAAGAGTGACCAAACAGCTAGAGGGCAAATAGTAAGTATATATACAAGTGCTAGGAAGATAAGCAAGTAGAGTTGTTGCAGCTTTTCATAGATTATAAGGCCTAATAAACTAAAAGAACAAAAATTCAAAATAAAGGAATGTAAGGGATTGGCAAGTTCAACAAATACTAACAATCTAGATTTTTTTTTTTCTTCTTTGTTCTTTTTTAGAACTCCTTAAGAGAAGAAGCCAGGGTTCACATTGAAAGCAAATATGAAATTTTATATCTTTGGAATACGCATAAAATCTTGATATGAATAGAATGAAATATTCGACCATTTCCATAATCATCTCAGTAAGATTCCAAGCTAAAAACAACAACAACAAAAAAAAACCAAGCATGTAAAAGTTAAAATCTTTTTTGAATAGGATTGGTTCCTAAAACAAAAAATATATATCAAAACAAAGTATTGGATTGGATCAAAACATCTGGGTTGGTAAAAGTTAAAATATTTTTTGAATAGGATTGGTTCAGTAGGATGGGATGGGTTAGATTCATGATTGATGTTTCCACGATAACTGGAAGAAAGTAGATCAAAGAGACTGACATAAAAGTGTTTCCTTCGTTCTCTCTCAGTCGGTGACATAAGTAGTACATCTTTTTTTTTTTTTTTGCTAAAAGACATAACTGTACATCAAACAGGCTGTCGTGTGAAACACTTTTCATGACACGTCATGGACACGTGGTCAACTATAGACCTTTCTAAGATCAGTATAGTCAAGGTCGTAACAAAAATTCAAGACAATTCTGCACCTAATTGATCGTTGAGTTGATATCTACGTTTGTCTCATTTGTAATTATCTTGTTATAATTTACTTGACTCTCATTTATGTTTATCTTGTTATATAATCCATTATGTGATTATTTATAAGACCATTCATTTGTACTTTTAATCCAATGACCTATTTAATAAATCATGTAACTTGTTTAAATAATACATATAGATGATATTATGAGTTACCACATAATTATTTACTAAAAACCAGATTGGTTCAAACTCTGTTTTACTGGATATGTTTTAATTTGTTCAAATAAAAATGATAATTTTCCCTTTCATGAGCCATTAAAAAGTAACTAGTCGCAAACTCATGCGATGCACGGGAAATATATCTAATCTAATTAATCTAATATTGTACAACATCAATATAAACAGAAAAATAAATGAAGTCAAGACAACAATTAGAACATTGCTTGAGAAAATCTTAGGAACTACAAAATTATAAAACCAACGGAACAAAGAACATCAAAAGCCAAAAATAAAAATATTGAGCAGAACAGATAAACCAAATAAATAAATAAATAAAAGCATGAAACCTGGCAAAGCCAATCAGAAACTAATGGGGAAAGAACTCACCTTTGAGACTCAAACAACAATAGAACTATAGGGACCACATGGAGACTAAAAACAAATCCTAGTATAGGATTTAAATAGGAAATTGGGGGTGCAATTAATTGGGGAGATGAAGAGGTCAGGAAGTTCAAGAGATGAGAGTGAGAGAGAGGTAATTGAAAAGGTGTGGTAATTAATTAAGGAGATGAAGATGTCAGGGAGTTTAAAAGGTAAAAGAGAGAGAGAGGTAGATGAAAATATGAGATAATTAATTAAGGAGATGAAAAGGTCAAGGAGTTCAAGAGGTGAAAGGTAGATGAAGAGATGAGGTAGAGGAATAGCCATGAGAGAGAGAATTTATTTTTGAATAAAAGTGTGAGAGGGAATTAAATAGAGGGAAGGGAAAGGTGGAAGTGTGTGGAAGTAGCAAATCTGATGTGGCGGTATTTGAGGAAACCTAAAATTTTTCTCTCAGCTTCAACTTTTAGTTTATACTATTTGTAAACTCGTGCGATGCACGGAAAAAAATTATATAAATGTATAATATGTGTAAGAGAGAATTGTTTTCATGTTCTCTATCTTAATTCTTTACCTATGAGAGAAAGTTAATAACAAAAAAATAATTATTCAGTGATCCAGGTCATTGTGCCAAGATGTAAGGATCCATTAACTTACTAAGAACATCAATTCTTAAAATACAGAATGCAATAATCTCCTTGAACTGAATTGCGTAAAACATGGAATTCGGAAATTTTCATGGTTTATGAATGAATGACAATGTTGTCTCAATTTTCATGATTTACGTATGCATGTTTTCGTGATCCACAATATTTCCATTATGACCAAAACTTCAAAAATTATTCTCAAACATGGAATTCAAGGTATTGCATAAACACAATTACCAACCATTATGTTAAAGAAAATGTGCTCCAGATGTGTGCGAGAATAGAAAAAGAACAATGCACAACTTAATATTCCTAAATCTTTAAGCCCATTGAAAATTTTGTCAATCTTAAATAAAAAACATAGCATGTTTGAGACTCTGATACCACATGTTATAAATTTAATACAACAAAAGAAAATAAACATACCTCCAACCATAGTTATTCAAACGATCCATAGAGAAAAGCACACTGCAATTAGAAAGAATTCTTATGGTCTTTGACCTATATCTTTAAAAAAAAAAAAAAAAAAAAAAATAAAAAAAAAAAAAAAAAAATCCTTTGATAGGAATATAGGCTACTCTGAAAGGCAAGATTGGTGACCCTTCAATTTAACGTGGTGTGTCTTATTTATCCTCATTCTATCAAGGAGCATGTTTGTTTATCAAATGATGTCTTAAGTGGTTATTCACCAAATCAATATCTCAAGTGACATCCATTTTCACAAAAAAAAAACTTCTATTTATCCTCCTTTTATCAAGGAGTACTAAGACATTAACCAAGCCATTAGTTAAGAAACACTGGGATAGTGAGATTTAATTCATTCATTGAAAAAACCTGAATTCCAGAAATCAGTATGTCCCATGGGGGCATGTCTTCCTCACCTTTTATTTTTGTCATCTAAACATGGAAAGTAGTATCAAAGTAAATAGTAAAAAAGAAAGAAAGTGAAAGATATAAGCCAAGTTCAAATTATTAACACAAATTTGTATATGCAGGAAACAATACAAAGAATGAACTAACATGGAATGAAGGTCCCTTTAAGGACTAAACAATAACAGAAATGTGTACAAAAAACTGACCTAAAAGGATTTTAGAGGACTTTTATGGTTTTTCTTGAATGGGTATACATTGGAATTTGTCTTCATCTCGATGCTGGAACTCTCCTTGTAACAGATTAACAGTTATCCAATATCCATAGCATATAATGTGATCACTCAATCCATCCACTATGCTCCTATGTTCTCACAGTACAATAATCAAACAACTAATATGCATCATTGATTTACATTGTTTTTTTTCCAAAGAAAGGAAAAAACTCACAATGGCAATTGGACATGAAGCTTAGGAGGTGTTTAAATAGGAGATAGCAGTGCAATCAATCGGGGAGATGAGGAGGTGAGGGAGTTGGAAAAGAATATGAAAAGAGAGAGAATTAAATAGAGGCAAATGTTAAAAGGTAAGAGAGAAAGAATTAATTAATTAGAGGTATGGGTGAGGGAGAAGGGTGTGGGAATAGGAAATCTGATGTGACATTTTTAGGAAGAAAGCTAAAGCTTCACCTATTAGTTTATATATATAATAGATTAATTCTAGATTGTGCGGAGGTAGGTAAATTGGAAGATGTTGTGAAACTGTATTTTGATTTTATTATCAAATTTCTTATAAAAACTGTACGGAATGATTATGATAATAAATATAATTGGTCTTGCATCAATGATATATTAAATGATTTTTTTAACCATTTTTTTAGTTTCTAATTAAAAGATGACATCATTGTACACAAGCCTTTGTATACAATGATGAACCAGATTGGTTCAAACTATGTTTTACTGGATATGTTTTAATTTGTTCAAATAAAAATGATAATTTTCCCTTTCATGAGCCATTAAAAAGTAATTAATTCTAGATTGTGCGGAGGTAGGTAAATTGGAAGATGTCATGAAATTGTATTTTGATTCTATTATCAAATTTCTTATAAAAACTGTACGGAATGATTATGATAATAAATATAATTGGTCTTGCAACAATGATATATTAAATGATTTTTTTAACCATTTTTTTAGTTTCTAATTAAAAGATGACATCATTGTACACAAGCCTTTGTATAAAAAATTGCAAACATGTAACATCAATGTTCAATCTGTATTGCCAGCCTGCCAAGTGCCTAGTAGGGAGATATCTAAGAAACAGGTGGCAAGGATTTGTAGTTGAATCATCCTTACCTGATCATTTTGTTAATGTGATCAGGAATGATGCTTTAAGTTGTATCTGTATTTCTTCTTAATGAAGCTTGCTTGTTAATTTTCAAAAAAAAAATAAAAACTTGTAGGGTGGAAGTAGTTGGCTTTTCTCTTGTGATAGTTGCATTCTTTAATTTAAAATATGGGATTGTTTCTTAGCAATCCAATCATAACCAACCGTGTGTTTGGATGGAGGTCCCAAGGGAAGGAAATAAAGGGAAGAAGATAGGATTGTTTAATTGACTTTGTTTGTTTTTTTCTTTAAAGGGATCACAGATTGTCTGTTTGGATGGATGGATTTGGGCTCATGGATTTGGATTTGAGGGCCCAAATCTAAATTCTTTGTTTGAATAATTTAAAATCATTAGGATTTGGATTTGGGTAAAATCTATCCAGGATTTTAAAGGTCAAAATCCATGGATTTCAAATGACTTCTTAAGGTAGGAATTTCACAAATCCTCTCATTGGATGCCAACACTCAAAATGATTAAAATATCATTGGATCCTCTAAAATACATCTAAAGGCTCTAAAATGACCAAAATGCCCCAAAAATACCAAATGACCAAAAAAAACCTCCAAAATGACCAAAATACCCACAAAACTACCAAAATGATAAAAAAAAAATACTCATGGAATCATCAAAGCGACCCAAATACTCCTAAAATGACCAAAATAACATCAATACCCTAAAATGACCGAAATAAACTCAAAAAATTCAAAAATGGCCTAAATAATCCCCAAAATACACTTATAGAACCACCAAAATAACCTCAAAAACTCCAATGTGACCAAAATAACACCATGTGAATTGTGACGTAGTATCAATACGTATCTTAGAGAAACAGATTATCTTATTGACGTGATTAATTGTCGTTTTCATTACAAAGATTTTTATCCAAATTTACAGTTCATCAAGTTGTTTAACTCGATCGTATGTTTCCTGTCATATATACTAGTAATATTTAGTACTCACATCGTACCTACAACATTATTATTATTTTTTATCTCCAAGTCAATGTGGAAAATCTAACACGCAATTGGTTGACAAATGAGTAATAGTCTGAAGTCTGACTTTATCGTGGAAATAACACGCCAATTGGGTGTTGTTCTCTTCAAAAAGAAGTAAAGGTCCAACAAGTTGTAGTGACACATATTGCTGTAAAAGGGTTGATGTCTCAGCAACTACTCGGAATTTCATTAGCCAAGCCTTAAAAGAATAATCAATGTTTGAACCACCCCATGCTTGACCTTCTAACTTTCTTCTTGCTTATGGAAACAATGTTGCCGACATTTATTTCCACCATCATATGCTTTAAGTTGTGGAACTATAGTACATTAACAAAATTAATTAGTTTAGAGAAATAGTTTAAAAAGGAAAAGCTCAATATCCCATCTGATTTTAAAACCTTTAATTTCCGACAGACCATTCAATTGTCCTTGGTCTTCTCACTGCAAGGATTGATCTTAATTTCTTGCAAATTGAAAGCTCATCAAATTGTTTAAATTCATTTGCTCTTGTCATCTCTAAAAGGGCGGAACCCAGATTTTTTATTTTGGGTGCCAAAACATGAAAAGAATTTGACCATTTTAAAAATATGAAATATAATGAAATTCAAAATTAAATTAGCATATGAAAATAATTTTGGAGTTGAGAACATAGAAGTTGCTGCACCAACCTACCTCAATATATTTATTGTTGTAGTTTTACTCACAAATTGGATATTCATGGATTGAAGAGATTTACGTGATAAAGCCATAGAGGAGTTCAACAAGGGTGTTAAAGCATCGTGGCATTACGAAAGTAAGTAACAACTTTAGGATTAGGAATATTCTTTGTTGTGTAATTCTTCAATTCTATTCTAGTGGTTTCTTTAGAAGGTTATCAATAATTGATTAACTAATAACTTGGATTAATTTGGTTAAAACCTACCCCAGCCAGTGTCTAAATATCTCACAAACTTATTCAATTATCTTCGTTGATTTATTTATTTTTTACTTGCAGCTTGTTTGGTCCAAATTGTAGAACTTAGAAAATGAAATATAATATCAACAACTTACTCAATTGTCTTTGTGGATTTTTTTTTTTCTTTTGTCCAAAAAGTAGGACTTACTCAATTTTCTTTTGTCTAAATTGGATGAGAGAGATGCCTTACTCAATTTTCTTTTGTCCAAAATGGATGAGAAAGAGATGTGTAGGATCATAGAAAAAGTCATGGGTCATCATCAAATTATTGACTATAAATTACAATGAGATGCTTCCTATATATGTTTGTGGTCAAAAACACGTGATAGGCCAAGCATTAGTGTGAGACATAAGATCAAATTAGATGATTATTATTATTTTTTAATAGTTATGATAGAATTTCAATCTATAACGTCTGTTACATGATGATTGCTTTTACAATCAAACCAAAACATCAATTGGATTTTTGTGTAGGTGGGATTTGAACTCAAGTCCCTTACTTGACGACAAGACATTTACTAGTTGAACTAACAAAAACACACAAATTAGACACTTGTTAATTTTGGTTTGATGCTTTATTTATTTATTTATATTTTTAGAAGAAATGTGGTTGATGCTGACTGAAACAGCCATAACCTGGATGGATGGATGCTTGAGTATTTTTTATATTGTTTCCAGTAAGGTTTTTCCTCTAATGCATTTGCTTAAAGGATCATTCTATGCCTATGGTACCCACATATTTTTTATGGGTACTGTAATATAACTTGGTCCAAAAAAACAAACCACGGGGCTTCATTTTTACGATCAACTAATTAGTAATTTTTACAGTGTGAGTTAGTAATATATATACTCTAGATTAGAAACTCTAGTTGCCATAAAACCTATTACTTGTTTCTAACTCAAAAATCATAGAGAGAATGTTGCTTAAGGATTTTAAAGAGATGATGCTAGCAAATTTTTGAGGTTGGAATTGTAGATCTTTAGAAGAAGGAAAGGTTTAGAGAGAGATTTTGAAATTTTGTAAGTTTACTTGAGGTAAATAACTTTTTCCGTAACTAATTATTTTGCTAAAACTTCCCCATGTTATTATTAAATTTTTTTTTTTTTTTCTTATAGATTATTATTTTAATTATTTTAGATACATTGATTTAAAGAAAATATCTAGTGTTTCTTCTTTTTGAAATATTATAAATATATTTGATTTAGTTGGTTATTTAGAAAATTTTGTTTCCTCAACTTTGATCAAGCATTTTTGAATTTTGCGAAAAGAACCATATATATGTTGGTGATTTTATGGGCATTTTTTACTTTTCAGGATTATTTTGACTATCTTGGTGATTTGTATTTTGGTCATTTTAGAGGTTTCATAGTTATTTTGGTTATTTTATGTATTTTGGTCAATTTATAGGTTTTAGGTGGTTTTGGTGATTTTAGAGGCATGCATTTTGATAAATAAAAAAAAAAAAAAAAAGAAAAAAGTTTAGGGGGTATTTTGATTGTTTTAGAGGTTTAATGTTATTTTGATGATTTTAGGGGTATTTTGGTCATCATGGCGTTTTTGGGGTATTTTGGTCATTTTATACGTTTCGGGGTTGTTTTGGGGATTTTAGAGGTATTTTGGTCATTTTAGAGGTTTCAAAGATTTATTTATTTTTTTTATTTTAAAGGTTTTTAGGTTATTTTGGTAATTTTATGTATTTTGGTCAATTTATAGGTTTCGAAATTCTAAATTTCAAATCCTCCTTTGTATAAATGGATCCAAACAAAAAATTTTAAAATCAATGGATTTTAAATCAAGGCATTTCAAATCTATTGATTTAAATTCCAAATCCAAATCCAAGTATCCAAACGTAATCAGAGGAAATTTTTTTTTTAGAGGATTTGGAGGAGTATCCAAAACCATCATTTTTTATTTCCTTTAAATCATGAGCGGGGCTAGAGCATGGTGAGTAGGATCAATTGACCCACTCATATATAATATATATATTATATAATATAAATTAAATATTAGATTTTTAGAATTTGACCTCACTACAAAATTAAGCAATATGAAATTAATATTATTAAAATTATCATCAAATCATTTTTAGTTCCCTTTAAATTAACAAAAAATAAGCTCAAGTAACACAAAAAATAACCCAAACAACATCAATAAAAATTAGTTGGCCCCAAAATATATACTTAGCGCTCATAAAACCCAAAAAAGAAATTTGCTAATTTAACACAACTGAAAAAACTTTCTAACTATGCTGCTGAGTTTAAATTGTGAGATTTTAAAGGGGAGAGTTCCCACTTATATTTATAAAAAAAAATAAAAAAATTCTTAATTTTATCTTTATGGTATCAATTTATATTTTATTCTTTAAATTGAACAAAAAATAAGTATAATTGTCCATTTATATTGTGTCTTATCAATTATCATTTCCTCCTCTTCTCAACCTCCAAATAAGAGATAGAATATCACTTTCCTTCCTTCAAAAAAGAAAAAAATCGTCACCCTTACTTTTAAAAAATCCAAATAAGGGGAACGGTTATACTCTCATCTCCTTTCCTTTTGTACCCTCTTAGTCAACTCTCCTCTCTTTTCAAACTTCCAAATATAGCATAAGTGCAAAATTCTACAAAGTACAAGACTATAAGCTCTCACCGTCTAGTTCTTTTGTTGAAATTAATAGGAATAACATTTATTGAAAATGAGGAGTTATAGTGCAATGAGATATGAAAGTGGTAGTAGTGTGAGAGGTAACATTTAACTGAAATGATCGAGTCATTGTGCGGTAAGATATGTTAAGTGGTGTAGTAAGTGGCAGTAACGTGAGTGTCTATCATATATTAACATTTCTTTTAAACAATCAAGTTTGGAATTCCGAGCATCTAACAATTGTTATATCGTATAATCATAGTGCGTGCAATGAGATACGTAAGGGGTAGGTGCGAGAGATAATATTTAACTGTCATTGTGCGATAAGACGTGTAGTATCATATATTAACGTTGCTTTTAAAACAATAAAATTTGGAATTCCGAGCATCTATTTAACAATTGTTATATCTTATTCTTATCATCAGAAAGAAAGATTTTGCCAACAACTTTATATTTGAATTGACATATTTTTTGCCGACAACTTTTTATATATATATATATATTTTTTGATAAGAACAATAGAAAAGACTTTATTAAAAGAGGAGAGAAAGACAAAAAACAAAGAGAGTCCACACATACAACAGCAAAGATTGGACTTGTAACTGTGAGAGTGACAAAGCACCTGTCAAAAGAGATATGGGCGGTTACGTCCTGGACTATTTGGTATTCTCGGAACCAATTTGTCCATGGACATCCACTCCCTTCTCCCCAAGATACGATTGGACTTAGCGTCACGGCTTCTCAATGACTTTCACAGAGTCAATGCCGTGCAAAGTATGACCCCACTGGTGCACCATAATTACTAGTCTCAGTTGGCATAGGGTGTGGCCCCTTGTTTCTTTACGTAGTACGACAACTTTATATTTGAATTGACATATTTTAGTGTTGTGAATAGAATCGGGAGCATGTCAGCTATTTGAATATACAATCTTTACAATATATACTACATGATCTAATAAAAATAATACATATCAATTAAAATTATCAACAACTAAACAATTGAAAACCAACTCAGCAATTACATGTGACATTATTAGGCTAAATGCATTTTACCTTGTACATGTAACCAAACAATCACACATCTCTCACACCATCACTGGAATCACTGATTCGCCGCCGCCACCACTGCTGTAACGATGTTTTCAAGGGATTAAATCCCATTTCTTTAACCTTTGTGTACAACCTCAAAAGTGAAACGTTTGGAATCATATTATTTGCAATATCAACCCTTGCTGAAGTTAAAGCCCCCTTAGAACGGAAAAACTCAAAGTTGGGCAGAAGGGTGTTCTCAATATTAGATAAAAGCACCTGTGGGCATATCCTGACAATTTTGGAGATGATTAGATCTCATTTTTTTTTTTTTTGTTTAGATTTGGATCTGGTTTCTCAGGGTTTTCGTTTTTTTGTAGTATTTTTTTGCTTGATTTTATACTGTTTAGATTTGGATCTGATTAGATCTCTTTGTTTTTTTGTCGTTTGTGTTTTTCAGATCATCATGGACCGCGAAACTGGAAGGTCAAGAGGCTTTTTATTCGTCACATTTAGCAACGAGAAATTGATGAAGGACGCGATCGAAGGAATGAACTGTCACAGCCTTGACGAAGGTAATATCACCGGAAACAGAGGGAGGCAGTGGCCGCGGCGGATACAGCCGTGATGGAGGCGGTTATGGTGGTGGCGGTGGACGTCGTGAAGGCGGTGGTGGTTACAGCTGTGGAGGTGGCGGCAAATTAGTGATGATACCAGCGGATCCGAAGGGTGTGAGCGATGTGGATTGTTTGGTTACAGGTGAAAGGTAAAATGCATTTAGTTTAGTGTGAGGTGTTATTGTTTAGTTGGTTTTCAGTTGTTTAGATGGTATTTTTAATTGACATGTATTATTGATCACATCTTATATATTATAAGAATTGTATATTCAAATATTGCAGCTGATATGCTCCCAATAGAAACATTCATAATTCAAATTTTTTCTTATCCAATTATTGAATTATCAACAACAAGAAATAAAGATAAGATTTTAAATCTATAATGTCTACTTTATGATAATTTTTTTTTTTTTTACTATAAAGTCAAGATATTAATAACTTTTTTATTATTTTATTTTATTTGTAGGAAGAATTTGAACGAGGACCTCTTATTTATTTAAAGACAAATATTTTTACCAACCTTTTGATATTGCATCTTTAAGTAGACAAAGACACATATGAAATTCAACTTCCATAAAATATTGTGAAAATTAGTACAAATGAATTGTACGCATCATATATGTCTGAATTTTTGGAAATTCTACGGAGTATGGAGTCTTTTGACATATTATTTCTGGAAAAGTTAAGAATCACCGTACAAGACTGCTATCTTCTCTTGAATTGAATGAAAACGTTTCATGCAACACGAGCTCATTATTTTGAAACAGTGACTTATTTATAGTTGTGACCATTAAAACATTGGACCTTATACAAATATTTTAGTTCTGAATTAATTACGTAGAATGTTATCGTAGATTGTGTTTTTATTATGTAATGATGAAGCAAGCATCCTTTTTTATAGATGATATTTTTAAGTGGGTTCTAGTTAACTTAACTAGTAAAGTCTTTTGTCGTCGAGTAAAGGATCTGAGTTCAAATCCCTCTTACACCAAAAATTAATTAGTGTCTTGACTTGATGGTAGAAACAATCATCATGGGACGGACACTATAGATATAAATTCTATCGTAACTATAAAAAAAATATATGATATCTTTAATATCTTTGGCGTATGACATCCATTTTCAATATGGCATAAGTAATAAGTTACTAACAAATGTTACTTTAAAGGTAAAACGATTAAGACTTCTTAAATTATTATGTCGTTGTACTAAGACTCCCTTATCTTCTTCTATTTTTCTTCTGTCAATTTTGTACACAAACTTAGGTAACGTACTAAATAGATCTCTTTTATCAAATGCTCTGTCAATTTTAACAAGGAAAAAATAATAATAAAATAAAATTCAATTTAAAAAAAAAAAAATGGCAGAAATACACTTTTGGTCCCTATATTTAGGGGGTGTTTTCAATTTGGTCCTAGTGATTTAAAACCATTCAATTGAGTCCCTGTGTTTTTAAGCGTTATCAATTTTACCCCTGGAGTCAACTCCGTTAGAAATCTGCCTACGTGGCAAACGGAATGCCTACATGGCAGACAAAAATTGCTGAGTCAAACATTATTTGCCAAGTCAGCAACAAACAAATAATAAATAAATAAATAAAACTAAATCTTAATTTCTAAATTAACATAAAATAAAATAAAATAAAAATACTATTTAAACTTTCAATTTTCTCTTTCCTTTTCTTGGCAGCCAAACACCAACAACTCAACAACTCAAACAAGATTTCACTTTTTGGTTCCAGCAACAACAATCACATCATGTAATAAAATATTTTGATTTTCATCATTATGAACAAGAAAATAATAACATCCCAATCTTCTAATCCAAAAGCAAAAACCATCAGATTTTGCACCGAGTGAGATACAGCACGAAACAGAAAACCCAGAAATTTCTTTCCATTTTTTCTTGATTTTCTCGGCAACCAAACAGACCCACCAATCTTCCAATCCAAAAGCAAAAACCCATCAGATTTTGCACCGAGTGAGCAAATACAGCACAAAACAGAAAACCCAGAAATTTCTTTCCATTTCTTGATTTTCTCGGCAACCAAACAGACCCACAAGCATCATAACCATCAATGAAAAAAAAAAATTGAGAAATTGACATTGGTGGAGGGTTCTGGAGAAGCCAACGCAGGTGGGATTTTTGGATTTGGATCTCTGCAGCGAGGAGTAGTAGAGACATCCCAAGACAATCTGAAATCCCTAAATCCCTAAATCTCCCAAATCTCATTCGTCCCAAATCTACCCACCACAAAACCCACAAAAAGCACCAGCTTTCAAGGCCAAACAGAACCAAAAAAAAAAAATCACAAGTAGATAAACCAAAGTCTATCTCACCGCAACACAGCCAAGTCGCCACCATCAAGGCTGAGCCACCACCATCAAGGTCGAGCCCATGTTGCCCCATGTTGCGCAGCCGCAACCAAACCAGAAGCCTTGGGACGAATGAGATTTGGGAGATTTGGGAGATTTAGGGATTTAGGGATTTAGGGATTTTAGATTTAGGAAATCGTCTTCGAGCTCGGTCTAGTGGTGGAGAGAGACCTCGCCGATCGTCGGTTTAGTGGTGGAGAGAGACCTCGCCGATCGTCTTCGCCGGTTAGGCTTCGTTGATTTTGTCAGAGTCCTTCAAATGAGGATTCACCTCTGAAACTCGAAATAGGGTCCTACCCTACGCCCGACAACAAGAATCGCCTGAGCCAATTAGCTGTTGCCGACCGTGCTTCACTCCACCTCGCTTCCTTCCCCAGATGATTTTGCCTACTCATTGACCAGTGACTTCGGCATCGAGACACTGACTCCCAGATCAGCTAACCACTCTTTGTAAGGCAGAGCTACTTTCTGATCCCCAATGACAATATCGTCACCAGTGGGATTGGGGGCTATGAGTTGAACTGAACTAGACCTGTAATCAAAACTGTGGACATGGGTTAACTCCGAGTGGTGGAGAGAGAGATTTAGAGAAAGGAAATGAAGGATAGCACAAGGAGAGAGAAGAGAAATCTGGGGAGAATAAGAACAGAGGAGAGAGAAAAGAAAAAATAAAAAAGAAAGGAAAATAGAAAAAGAAAAAAAATAAGAATAATACGTGGCACTGATGTGGCTTAGAAAAATTAATTTTTATTATTTTTAAATGACATAATTATTTATGTCAGCAATTTCCGTCTGCCACGTAGGCAGATTTCTAACGGAGTTGACTCCAGGGGTAAAATTGATAACGCTTAAAAACACAGGGACTCAATTGAATGGTTTTAAATCACTAGGACCAAATTGAAAACACCCCCTAAATATAGGGACCAAAAGTGTATTTCTGCCAAAAAAAATTAAACAAGGGAAATGATAATCATTAGGAAAATGATTCTTTCACACCGTGTGTGAAATAGTGATTTCACACCACCACTAAAAGACAAACCGGTTATTCCTAGTTTATTATTCCAATTTCCACTATCCTTGTAACCAAACACTCATTTTTTCTGAAAATTTCACTCTCTCTCATCCGAATGCTCTGCTCTCTCCTCCCGAAAGCTCTCTTCTCCTCTCCCCGAAATCTTTCTCCTCCTCCAATGATTTTCTGCTGCTCCTCATATTTGTCCTTATGAAGCCATGGATCTCTCTCTCCCGAAGGTTTTTCCTCTATTGAAGTTTGAAGTTTGAAAGAGTTGGGGTTTGAAAGTGTTGATTTCAGATCTGATTTAGGTTTAAAGATTTGAGTTTTATTTGGATTTGGGAATGGTTTGAGTTTTGATGTTTGAAGTTGGGGTTTGATTGTATTTGTGAGGGTTTAGATGATTTTGTTAAGGTTTGGAAATAATAAAAGTTGAAGGTTTTGTTGGGTTTAATATTTTTTTGAGGGTTTGGTTGATTTTGGTTGAAATTGGAAATAATAAAGTTTGGTTTTTTTGATTTTGAAGTGATTTTGGTTGGTTGAGATAAAAAATAATAAAATAGTTACAAAGATGCTAAGAAACATGACTAATTCGTATGAACATGTTTAAATGTTCATACAATTTTCCAAAAAATGTGGACAAAAACATGAAATTATGGACAAACATTTCGAGTTTACTTATGAACATTCAAGTGAACCCAGAAATGTTCATACAATTTTCCAGAAAATGTGGACAAAAACATGAAATTATAAACAAACATTTCGAGTCTTACTGATGAATATTCAAGTGAACCCAGAAATGTTCATACAATTTTCCAGAAAATGTGGACAGAAACATGAAATTATGGACAAACATTTCGAGTCTACTTATGAACATTCATGAACATTCAAGTGAACCCAGAAAGTGTGGACAATTATTCTTTAAGTTTGGACAATATTGTCCACATTTTCTGGAAAATAGTATGAACATTTGAGTCTACGCATGAACATTTAAGTGAACCTAGAAAGTGTGGACAATTATTCTTTAAGTTTGGACAATATTGTTCACATTTTCTGGAAAATAGTATGAACATTCGAGTCTACGCATGAACATTTAACTGAACCCAGAAAGTGTTTTCTGGAAATTTGAATGTGTCTTGGAGATGTTTTGGACTTTAAAACACAAATTTGCCTCATAGAAATCTCGAATCGCGTTCAACTCCTTCGCTGATGCCATAAGAATCATGATGGAGTCAAGATTGTATTAAAGTGGCCTGAATTTTTCTATCTAGTGGCCTGGGTTATTAAATTTTAAAATCGAGTGTACCCAGAAAATGTAGACAATGGCAATAGGTTGAACCTGAGTATTTGTTTGAACATATTGAATTTCACCACAATTTGGGGAACAATTTTAGACATTCTTTTTTTTATATCTTTCACAATGAGTAATGTGAAGATTCCAATGGGAATAGGTTGCTCCTAGGTAACATTAAATATAAAAGAAAGTTTATGTAATGGGTTACTCATGGGTGACCTAAAATATACGCAAATGTTTCCAACCAATTTCACCATTTCATTTATATACTTCATTTACAAAATTATAAGATATTGTTTCTGTTGACTACCTTTAATACAATCTCAAGTATAGAAAAAATAGAGCAATCAAAATTTTATATACAAAAAGAAGAAACGTATAGCAAAATATAAAAACAACAAATAACATGGCACAATCGAATTGGGCAGTTTTAGCTTTGTACAACTTTGGGCAGCAAGGAATTGTAATATAATTCCAGCAGAATGCGTTATCGAATTCTTTGGCAATCAGCCTACAAAACATAAAAGACATTTAGAAATTATTGGTTAGTTAGTTGTTTTGACTTAAAATGAACGCATTAACGCATCATGAAATGAAGGTGTGGAAATCATACCTTTCTAAACTGTACTATCTTGTTTAAAAAAATCAAGTATTTCATGTAAATCAACATGAAAATCCCACAGTTGGAGCTGGAAAAAATGAGGTAAAAGTACATAAAAATCAACACTGATTAACATAATTTATGGAAATTTACTTCACTCAAAATTTAGATTCATAACATCCATAGAAACCAACATGTACCAACAACCAACGTAATATCCATAACATCCATAGAAAGTGTGGACAATTATCTTTAAGTTTGGATAATATTGTACACATTTTCTGGAAAATAGTATGAACATTTAAGTAAACCCAGAAACCAACATAGCAAACAACAATTACATTTGAGTTATCAACCAACAACCAACATCTTAATTACATTTGAGTTATCAAAACACCAACACAACATAGCAACCAACAATTGCATTTGAATTATCAAAACACATTAAAAGAGAATATGAACTTACTTATACAGTCTACATTAAAAGGCAAGAAAATTTTGAAGGCCAAATCATAAATTTCCATCTATGATTGATGAGAAATCCCTCGAGGCAGTACACTCAAATTTGTCTCAATATATTTGGGGTCATGATAGATATTGGTACTTACATGTAGTGAATTTGGTTTGGTATGTCATTCTTGTGTTCTAGGAGCCATGTTTCGACATCTTGATGGCCCAACTTCTCTACGCATAGCTGCTCCAAAGCTTTTCGTTATGATGCAGGCAGCAGAAAGTAGTATCAGCAGGATTAACTAAGTTAATACTGGGTTAGCAAGAAAATTGAAATGAAAAATAAGTGTTTACCAATATCGGCGCCCAAGCTCTATGTATTGCACTAAGTAAAGGATCATAAAAATAGAAAACTTTATCTAGGCAATCTACAACCATCATTACAAAATGGCCATTGTGGCATGCTGGCACAAAAATCTGCATTAAGAAACACGAAAGGGTAGGTCATACACAGTTTTTTTAGAATAGATATGTAACGACAATTTTTGACAAAATAATGTTGGAAAAGTTCTCTAATTACCCGGTTGCAGTTTTCCGGCATTGCGTGTACCCAACTAGCGCGGAACACAGATTCTGGTCCAGGCTGGTCATCCTCAATGGGTTGTTTACCCTTTTTTGGTCTTTTGCTTCTTTGTGTTGAAGTTAACTGAGTTGAAGCCAGGATCGTAGTCTGCATAAATCATAGTTAGTTATTTCGACAAAAGAGCTCGCTGTATTGACATCATTCATAGTGTAAAAGTATCAACAAGTATTTGCCAAAGTAGAAATTTTGTTATTTTACCCCGCCATGTACGGTTATTATATAGTTTATGTACGGTGTAGGGTGGCCGCTTTTAGTGAGTTTTTCCATAAGTACATCCTTGAAACAGTCGACCACCTACGTGTGTCACACTTGCTTAGTAAACAATATGGAATTGTAAAACTCATTTCTCAAATATGCAATAAAGAAATGGATCTAAAATGCAAAATGAGTATGTAATTACCGCGGTGGATATCCACCTAGAACTTTCTTCCTGAGCTTAATCGCTTAACAAGGATGACACATCTCAACCCATGATCTCATATGTTTTGGTCGAGATTGCAACCTTATTGCTATCAACCCCACTGGCCATATCAAATTTTTTAGGAGTTATAAACCAGTATGAAATAATATATCTAATCACTTAATAAATCATTATATAATTAAACCAAACTAGTTGTTACAACCTTCTCCTAGTGGCCCGCCTTGTCGCGAACGACCATTTCTTCCTTAAATCAGCCAAAACAGTCTCATCATGAGCTGTTGGTTGGTACAGAAAATGAGCATCCACCCACTGCTGAAAACATAGAATTAGAGCAATAACAATTGAAGATGTGGGCTGGTACATACAATAAATTATGAAGAATTAAATATTTTGTGATTTTTAAACAAAAAAAAAAGTTAAAGCATAAACCCAACATAAAGTAAACTTGCATTTCTTAAGTACTTTATTGTTAAACAACACACGTACTTCATTTCTGACTAGTTCCGATTCGGGGGGCACTATCATTACATTCTTTTGGGCTCGTATTTTCGCCCTTATATACCTCACACTAGTAGCCCCCTTCGATGGTGAACTCACCAAATCCACCATAGCTACAGTTGCCTCCCCTTCATTGTCCCGCTTCGTTGGTGAGCTTGCCAAGTCCACCATGGTTGCCTTGGTCTTCTTTTTGGTAGGTTTGCCTCTCTTGACAGCCTTGGACGGTGAGCTTGGCAAGTCCACAATAGGGGTTTGAATGGGCAGCTGGCTTTGAATGGGTGGCTAGTTTTGTTCTAAGTTTTGTGAGGGTGGGGTCTGGTTTTGTTGAACAGTGGGGCTAGACTCTATCACCGTGGCCAGCAGACCCTTCACACGGTTTAGCTCATCCTCTAAGTGCTTAACATGGCGTGCTAGAGCTTCCCGTTCAGTCCTCTCAACTTGGAACTATAGCTGCCATTGGTTGGACGGCGTCTGAGTTGTATTGCTTGGTCCAGCCCCATCATTCCTTAATATGGCTGTGTGCGATTTGCCATAGGTTTCTTGTAAGGTCTCCATGGCTTCTTGTACCACGTATTTCTGTTACTCCCATGGCATCGCTGCAAGCACAATCAACACCTGCAAATTGCACTATATGAATTCGAACAATGAAATACTAACATACAATATCTTTATAACATAATAACATTGATATTAAATTAGTACTCAACTTTAGTGTAAGATACTTATATTTTCACTGTTATTAAAGGTCGCCATTGCCTTCTTACTAAACATTTGTTGGTGAGTCCATGCTAAGAATCTTGGGAAAGGTTGGTTAATTTGAGCATGCTTCTCACCAATCCCTAAGTGCTCGCATGCTCAGATCTGCATAAATGATGACATCAATGGTAAGTTTAAGAATAAAACAGAAGTTACAATGGTCGTGGAGTAAACAACTCTAACAAAAACATTTTACTTGAAGCAAGGCAATGCAACCTTGAATGTGCAAGTTGCCTTTATTTTTTTGCGCTTTCTTTGTCGCTACAGCGCGGTTTAAACCACATCCCAAGAACTCATACACTGCCTTCCCCCATGCATAACTACCTAGCTTGGGTTTATCATTAAGCAGTGATAAGGGGTTTGTGGTGACTTTTTGGGAGGTGGTAGGAAACAAAAAATAGCTTAAGACAAGGGTCATATACAACCTAACCTTGTTTAGGACTTTTATAGAAGGTTTGGTGAGCAATGTCACCAATTTAGTCCGTTTTGGCGAATCTGTCTTCAAATGGGTGACCAAAAATGTTTCCACCATAGACCCCCCAGCATGAGACTGGTTGCAATCAATTGGCTCCTCCGTCACGGGTAACCCCAATATAAGGGCAACGTCATATAGGGTGAAAGGTATGAGCTTATGACCCACTTGGAATGCACGTTCGTCGGCATTCCAAGTTGCAAGCATCACTTCCAGCATTCGTCCACTAGTTTCAATGTTGCAGTGTAGATTCAACAACCACCCAAATGAAGTGGTTCTAAGCTGTCTCTTACATTGGTCAGATAGGCTCTTGTTAACCTCCATCAACTTATTGACAATGTAGTGATGGCGAATACGGGTTTGAACTTCCGAGTTGCTTGCGGGTGTGTTGACATCAATAGTCGCCATTGCCTTGGCCACATGCAAAATGGAAATCCATAGAATTAGAATATTTCATAAAATCATTGATCATTAAAAAAAACAACAACCATTAAATCAAAATCAATTCCATTTGAAACCTATGTCATGCAGTTACAGTTATGAAATGCAACAAGATATAGAATCTGAACTTAGGGCAAAAAATTTGTATTTTACATTAACCCACAAACAAGAAAGAAATTGTACAAAAAATTTGTATTTTATATGAGCAATCACAGGTTCTAACATCCAGCTGCTCCTTCTAACCCCAAATGGAAATTGCACCCGTTTAGTACAACTAGTCAAACACACACACACAGTGGAAGCCTTCCAGGAACATTCTCTCAAATTAATCATTACACACTTTCATGCCACTATATCACACACGCCATTGCTCTCCAACTTCGCATTACATAAAATTTGTGCATATCAACCGAAACCCAGTAAGCAAATGAGTAACCAATTCTTATGACGTTACAAAACACAAAGGGCAAGAAAGTAAGTTAGAGAATACTTTTTACGACTTCAAACAATCATGAGGGAAGTATCCAGCTTGTCCATAGTTAAAACATGCACACATGGCTCTCACATGGCTCCAATTATGCTCCCTTGGGCTTGAATACTTGGCACGAACCACATCCAGTGATAATGAATGCAAAGCTATTATTTTGGGCCTCCCACTGCTTTGCCTAGAGCTCAATGTTTGCATTAAATTCTTGAGTTTTTAAGTGCTCTCATTGTGCGTCATGTTGAGCTTCATTTCGTCCATGTATCACTCTTCTCAAACGCAAACTACAACCATTATTTAATGATTTGAAAAATTTACGGTTTGGCCTTTTTACTTCATCTTTTTTAGATTTACATTTTTTTTAATGGGCATCTCACTCCATTTTGACATTTTTAACAATTCTTTTGGATAATATTTGTAATTTTTATGCACTTAACAAAAAAAGAATTTGCAACTATAACCGAAACCCGAGACAGTAAGATCAAATCTTGCATAAAGGAAAGGAAAAAAGAAAAAGAAAAAAGAAAGCTGTCCATTTCACAATCTATTTCACAATTGCTGAGATCAAAATAACAGTAATAAACAGACAAGCGACGTACAATAACAGTAATAAACAAACAAGCGATGTACAATTCACCCTATCACTCAGTAGCTATTGAAAAACATTAAGGTTAAAAACTGCCTGCTTTGAATTGCTCAAATGTTAAACAATCTTCCTTCACAAAATTTATTACATAAAAACATTCACTATGTGATTTGTAATAGTGTAAGAACATGAATATTATCTTATAAGTGCCAGACCAATAGCAGTGACGATAAGAGTGGAGGGGACTCCAAATTTGAGATGGCTCCAAAAGGATAAAGTGTAGCCAAATTGTGGAGCTCGGCGAGCCTGCTCACACACAATTAAGTTGGCGGCCGATCCCAATAATGAGAGGTTCCCGGCTATCGTGCTGACCCAAGCTAAGATTAGCCATGCCTTTTTCTTATCAGCTTCAGAAATTGCAGCTGCCGATGCTGCCACTCGTGCTCCAAGCAAGAGAACTACACCAATATTATTCAACATAAATATGTATCACCAAACTCATTAGGTACTTATTACATAAAAGAAAAAACAATTCTTAATCAGAGATGCAGATAGAAAGATGATTAAACCATCAGTACTAGATTATTTAGGAAAAATAATCTCAAAGATTCAATGCAAGAGAATACCTTGCTTCTTAAGTAATCATTATTCCCTATATTATGTGCACAAGGGCCATGGATGTACTGAGAGCCTTGGCAACTCACAGTTACTATTACAGGTATGAAAATCCCTTTGTTACTAAAAGAAAATTTTGTTTATTGCACAAGTTTGTTGTTTCATTGAACTATATGGTGGAATTCTCAAACTGAAAGACCTATTTAGTAAAATGGTGGTGTACTATCAACTTGAGTATGATTTTAACATGCATAAGAAAGATTAATGTCAGTTTGTCTCCAGTAGAGAAAGGAATCTTGAGAAGAAGTGAAAACCAGAAATATGCAATTAAAAACTGGGAATACTATGAGTCTATGACATCCCTAAGAGATACTTTGTATACAAAGTCCAAACTATTCCCTAATATTTCTCCAGAAATCTAAAGACACCGCACCAAACTTTTTTCAGATTATATGAATTTCAATACTGAATTAGTCTCTGCACTGCTTGAAATTGCTAAGAAGGACAGTAAAGGACAACAATAATTGTAAACAGACTTACAACCTGTTGTTAGCTAATTTCATCTAACAGATCCCAAAAAAAAAAGAATGATGAAACAGATAATAGAAAAAATATATGGAAGAAATCCATCAACATACCAGTTGGTACGTTTGAAGCCAAATTTGACATGACAAGTATGACAATGGCAAGAATTGCTATCCCACTAACATGATCAATTCGTGAATAGGGCTCCATCAAGTCCCATAGAGTACTTGGGATTCCAGTTCTATTAAAGCCATCAACTGTGATAAACATTCCGCAAAAGAAAATTAACAGCGAATAGGAGACCTGGCAAAGAAGAGAAATAAACTACATATTATAAACTCTCCAACAAGGGATGATTTAAAATTTCAAGTCCCATTGATGGTTCAAGGGGAAAAATAATTAAAAGAAAAAAAAATGTATAAAGAAAAGCATCATGCTTGCAGATTATACCTTTTCAAGGCTTGGCCTAGCATCCTTGAAATCAAGAACCACAAGAGCAAATGCAGCAGTAATTGCAGTCCATGACATATTTAGACCCATAAGCAAAGCAATCAACATTCCTATAGTAATAAGGTAAACACATGATTTCCACAACAGTTTTTTCCATTTTGTGGTGAAATCTTCCTTTCCTTCTGAAGAACGTACAGAAAGTGCATCTCTTAGTCTATCCATTGATGCAACTCTCTTTGAAGGGATCGTTTCCTCCTTTACCTGAGTAGATACATCTTTTGCCGCCTCTTTTGATGCATTAGAATTTCTTGTAGAGTCCAATGTGACAATTGGGTCCTTTTGGATTTCAATCTCACTTGAAATTGCTCGGTTTCTAAGCGCCTCAACATGGCCCATGTTCCCACTCATGTGGGGAGGGCTTTGCACAGTCATAAGTTCCAATCTAGAGTTCCATTCCTGAGAATTATGTGACAGTGTAGCTGGTGAAAACCGATGAGAATTCATTTCCTCCTCTGAAAGAACTTCTACAGCTACATCTTCTTCATCCTTCTGTATAGATAATAACTTCCAGTACATGCATATAAGAATTAGAGCATTGACAAATACACCCATGAGCATTGCAGGGAGAATTCCGATTAGAAAATTCCCAAAAGATATCTTACTCTGAACAGCTATAACCAAGTTTTGGGGGTTGCCAATTGGAGTGGCTGAAGACCCAATATTTGCACTAGAGGCCAGGGCAAGAAGGAAAGGATGAGGTGGGAGATTATGTTGCCTTGCAGTTTTCAAGACAAATTCAGTCAAAACTACACAAGCGGTATCATTAGTGAAAAGAGCACTTGAAATGGCAGAAATCAGGCAGATTCGACAAATTAAATCCTTTGCCCCCTTACTCTTCCATGAGAGCATCATTCCCAAGTACTTGAACATATCTGCCCTTTCAAGATAGATACTTACAACCATTGTCCCAAAGAGAAGACCAAGGATTGGGAGATCGATTGAAGCATATGCTTGATCTGGAGTTAGGACTCGAAATACAACCATTAGCATGGCCCCCAGGAGGGACCCTGCAGTCCTCCCAATTGGTAGAAAAGGAACAGCTGGGAAAACTGCCAATACCCAGAATATTGCAAAAGCAATCGAGCCTAAAACCACTTTTACAACAGAAGCCAAGGCCATTTTTGCTGCTCAGTAAGCGAAAATCTTAATTTTTACACAATTCCAAGGGCTCTATATATATTAATGAAATTCCATAGCTGCTGTCATATCATCAATATCATAACATCTACTTGCCATAAAAGAAATATCCTGGTCAAGAAAAATCAATTAAAACTGTGCTTCTGAAGCAATCATACATTCAATCAAATGTCATGATACTTAAGCAACATGGTAGCAAAATTCATGGAAGAAGAGTGACCAAACAGCTAGAGGGCAAATAGTAAGTATATATAACAAGTGCTAGGAAGATAATCAAGTAGGGTTGTTGCAGCTTTTCATAGATTATAAGGTTTAATAACAAAATAAAGGAATGTAAGGGATTGGCAAGTTCAACAAATACCAACAATCTAGATTTTTTTTTTTCTTCTTTGTTCTTTTTTAGAACTCCTTAAGAGAAGAAGCCAGGGTTCACATTGAAAGCAAAACCCATCCAAATATGAAATTTTATATCTTTGGAATATCCATAAATCTTGATATGAACAGAATGAAATATTCGATCATTTTTCAATAAATGTCACTTCCATAACCATCTCAGTAAGATTCCAAGCTAAATCTCAACAACAACAACAAAAAAAAACCAAGAAAAGTGAAAACCCATATTGTCAAGAATTGTAAAAGCACCTATTAAATGCAAAGAAGTCACACTGTATGACCCCACAATCGTACGCTGCTTCAACAGCCATTGCAGTCAATTTCTAAGCTAAATCTCAACCAAACATACAATACCCAGGTTCCAAAACTCTCTCTGAAAACAAAAAATATATATCAAAACAAAGAATTTCTAACCTGAAAATCGGGTACTAACAAATTCTGGACCAAGAAGAAGTCAAAACATCTGCAAGTTCCAAATTTGGAAGGGTCTTATTTGCATGTAAAAGTTAAAATCTTTTTTGAATAGGATTGGTTCCTAGTATTGGATTGGATGGGTTAGATTCAGTAGCACAATAACTGGAAGAAAGTCGATCAAAGAGACATAAAAGTGTGTCCTTCGTCCTCTCTCAATCGGAGACTTAAGTAGTACATCAAACAGACTGTCGGTGAAACACTTTTCATGACACGTCATGGACACAGGCCCGGTTCTGGGGTAAGCCCAGAAAGCCCTTGGGCTTGGGCTGCCCCCCTCCATAGGGCAACTACAAAAAATATATATATGTGAACCAGAAATGAAGGAAGAGATATTATTTTTCAGGGATTAGAATAAAGCCAAATTAGTGGGTGAACGCTGTCGATAAAGTGCATAAATACAAGTGAACTTTGGAAACATGGTTTGACTTGAACTTTGAAGAAGTCCAATTAGGTGTTAACTGGAGCTATCCCAAAGTCCGAAACTATTTGTCAATTGAAATAATCAAAGAGAGTGTGCATATAACAAGCTTCACCAGTGTTGTTTTGGTGCTTCTTTCCCTCTCAAACCCGAGTGACCCTGTTGTAGTGACTAGTAAATTCTTCGTCAAAACATTTATACAACAAATCTTTATCATCCAAGATAATATTTCAATGATCAAGAACATGTGGTGGGAAATAGGTTTTGACCCCACTAGATGTGTTGGGGTGGGTGAGGACTGAACCTGCCCCTTAACATTGTTCTTAACTCTCACACAACAAGTAATGTAGACATTAAAAAAGAAAAAATAAATAAATAAATTCCATGGGCATCTCGGCGATCTCACCCACATTGCTGGGTCTTCTTCATATTTTTTCTTTATTCCTTTTCTTCTTCTTCTTCTTTTGTTTGTCTCACCGCCAGCTTTTCTTCCATCTCTATTTCCTTTTCTTTCTTCAGATTTTTTACTTTTGTACATTTTTTTTCCACCAGTTGTCTTTTGCTTCTTTTTCATTTTGTATTTATTTTTTACCTTTTTGTTTTGTATGGCCTTTGGTCCCTCCACGTTTACAAATACTTTTTCAATTTTTAATGTAAGTCACTATGCCGTACAATGACAAATTATATATATTTTGTAAGTTAAATTGACAAATTAACTAAGATAAACATTAAAAATGATTAGCAAAAAAAAGATAGGTAGTAAAAATAATGAGATATGGGCTTATCATTTTGAAGGGCTTTTAACAAATTATATTGGCCTAACAATAAACAAATATATATATATATATATAATAGCGATAAATTTAGGGATTAAATTGGAACAATATTTAGTGCGGTATTGAAAACTTTGCTTCAAGGGCAAGAGATTTGGATCACACATTTGGATTTTTTTTTTTTGTTATTTGTGTGTTTATACAAATATCATTTTGTAATTATTTTTAGGTACATAAAAGTAGTTGATTAATTATACAAATATAGTACGATGACTTAATTGAAAATTTTGACTTAAAAAGTAAGGAATTTTTTTTTTTTTCTTCTTTGAATCAGATCGTGTTAATTATAAAACACTATTACAGAGGTTATATATATAATTTTTTTTTCTTAAATGTAATTCAAGCTAAAAGCACAGTATAACTTTTATTTTGCATAATTTTTTTTTTGACATTTATTTCTTTTCTCTTAATATTTAATAATAAGTAGACAATCAAAATCTGACTGGGCTTGGGCAACCCAAATCTCGGGATCTTTTTTTGCTAATCATTTTTAATGTTTATCTTAGTTAATTTGTCAATTTAACTTACAAAATATATATAATTTATCATTGTACCTCATAGTGACTTACATTAAAAATTGAAAAAGTATTTGTAAACGTGGAGGGACCAAAGGCCATACAAAACAAAAAGGTAAAAAATAAATACAAAATGGAAAAGAAGCAAAAGACAACTGGTGGAAAAAAAATGTACAAAAGTAAAAAATCTGAAGAAAGAAAAGGAAATAGAGATGGAAGAAAAGCTGGCGGTGAGACAAACAAAAGAAGAAGAAGAAGAAGAAGAAAAGGAATAAAGAAAAAATCTGAAGAAGACCCAGCAATGTGGGTGAGATCGCCGAGATGCCCATGGAATTTTTTTATTTATTTTTTCTTTTTTAATGTCTAAATTACTTGTTGTGTGAGAGTTAAGAACAATGTTAAGGGGCAGGTTCAGTCCCCACCCACCCCAACACATCTAGTGGGGTCAAAACCTATTTCCCACCACATGTTCTTGATCATTGAAATATTATCTTGGATGATAAAGATTTGTTGTATAAATGTTTTGACGAAGAATTTACTAGTCACTACAACAGGGTCACTCGGGTTTGAGAGGGAAAGAAGCACCAAAACAACACTGGTGAAGCTTGTTATATGCACACTCTCTTTGATTATTTCAATTGACAAATAGTTTCGGACTTTGGGATAGCTCCAGTTAACACCTAATTGGACTTCTTCAAAGTTCAAGTCAAACCATGTTTCCACAGTTCACTTGTATTTATGCACTTTATCGACAGCGTTCACCCACTAATTTGGCTTTATTCTAATCCCTGAAAAATAATATCTCTTCCTTCATTTCTGGTTCACATATATATATTTTTTGTAGTTGCCCTATGGAGGGGGGCAGCCCAAGCCCAAGGGCTTTCTGGGCTTACCCCAGAACCGGGCCTGACGGTTATACTCTCATCTCCTTTCCTTTTTGTACCCTCTCAGTCAACTCTCCTCTCTTTTCAAACTTCCAAATATAGCATAAGTGCAAAACTCTACAAAGTACAAGACTACAAGCTCTCACCGTCTAGTTCTTTTGATGAAATTAATGGGAATAACATTTATTGAAAATGAGGAAAATTTACTATAGAAAGCTAATATTACCTGACAAATAAAAGAACACTATAGAGAACAGAGACATGAACATACCAGTCGATACATTTGAAACCAAATTTGATAGGACAAGGATGACAAGTGTTAAAACAGCTATCCCACTAACTTGATTAATCCCTACATAGGGCTCCATCAAGTCCCATAGAGCACTTGGGATTCCAGTTTTGTCAAAGCCCTCCACCGTGATAAACATTCCACAAAAGAAAACCAGGATGGAATAGGACACCTGCTCAAGGAGAGAAATAAGCACAGGAGTATTTACATTATATCTATCCAACTAGCAGTCAAATTTTATGTTCTTCTCTATGTTGTGTGGTACCAATCATATTTGTTGTCACATAAGTATGTAAGCCTTTTACGGCAAAATTGATAGTAGCTTTAGCATTTTCCAATAATAATTCTCATTCTTAACTGAAAAGGCAAAAAAGGATCAATGCAGCTTCAAGGGTGGGCATCTTTTGATCTCAAACAAAACTACAAATCAACCACAAAGAATAAACTAATAGGGTAATTCTACAGTACCCATGTGGGTACCGTACCTCTAATAGATAAAATATCACATTAATAGTACCAATGTCACATATTATGATACTTACCTCACATATAATGGTACCTACCATTTTTATTTATTATTTAAATTAATATATATATATATATAAAATCAAATAGTACCAATATCACATTGGATAATACTAACATCACATATGATGGTACTTATATCACATTTGATAGTACCAATTGAGTGGGTACCATACCCACAAAAAGAGTGTGGGTATTGTAGAATGACCCCAACTAATAACATAAAATTAACCAAAATAAAATCAAGAGTGCCTGGTCGACTGCCTATGGAAATAAAAACATTTGAGTAACTGAATTTGACAATTTTAAACTTCATATTAAAGAGAGAAATGAGAATAAAAATTACTGGTAAGAGGGAAGGAGCATGAGGGCTAAGACTCAAGAGCCAGGACTAGGCGACAGTGTGAGGTTGTGGGTTAATTATTGATATTATTTTGATTTTGGACTAATTTTTTATGATATTATTTGTTTTTTTTTTTTTGTTACTTAGGCTTTTTTTTTTTTCCTTAATTTTTTAGTGGGTATACTTATAAAATCCATCCATATATATATATATCAAAGTGGGCAATACTGTACTTGAGGCCGTTTCGATTTAGTTAAAAAAATGAAACATTTCGATACCGGTCAATGATATACCGTTTCGAGATTATCACTATATATTTATTATTGATTAGAAGATTATAAAATTGTAAGTGATATTATCCAAGATGACATTTCAATATATATATATTTTTGATAAAAAGATTCCAATATATATTAGTTTTTTTTTTTTTTTGCTATACCAATATATATTAGTTATTAAATGAAGTAAGGAACTAATATATTAGTTATTCAATCAAGAGCATAAAAGATAAAAAGACATCCTGTCAAAACAATAAAAGATATTTAAAAAAGTAAAATGCAAATGTGAATGTAAAAAGTAAAAAGAGTGGGGGAGGGGGATCCACGTGGTTGGAGAAGAGTGAAAAGCTGGTGGGTAGTTGGCAAACAATTAAAGATAAAAAATAGTTTTGTCCCGCAAATCAATAGAAGAAAGATGACAGTTAAAGAAGGACAGCCATAAGAAGATGAAGAGAAGCAGAAAGAAGGAGCAATAGTGAAGATCCAAACCAGAGAGGCCAAGATGGAGAGACAACAAAGTGAGAGTTTTGCAAAATATTGAGAGTTTGAGAGGATAAATGTCTAGGTAATGTATTTTTTTCAAAATTGAGGGTGGGCACGTGCCCACCCTGGTCACATGCTGGTTCTGCCAATGTTTCTAGGCATGGCTGAGCGTCCTTGAAATCAAGAACCGTAAGAGCAAGTGCAGCAGTAATTGAAGTCCAAGACATGTTCTCACCCATAAGCAAAGAAATCAGCATACCTATTGTAATAAGATAAACACAAGATTTCCAAAATATCATTTTCCATCTCAATGATGTAGTAGTCCTAGTAGATTCCAAGGCACCATTTGGGATAACTCCAGGTCTTTCACTCTCACTCAAACGAATTAGGCTTCTAGGAGTTACAACATATGAAGAGTTCACAGCAGCAGTGAGGGAATCATGCGTATTCCCATTGTTGAATTGTGGCATTGTGGCCGGTAAAAAACTGATGAGACCTCACATCATCCTCAGCAACAGCTTCATCACCAATTGTATCTTCTTCGTTCTTGTGCCCACATAATAAACTCCAATACATGCACAATATAATAAAAGGATTCACGAAAACTCCCACAATTGCAGCAGGAAGCATTCCAAGAAGAAAATCTCCAAAGGAAATATTACTCTGAGCAGCAATAACAAGGTTTTGGGGGTTGCCAATTAGAGTTGCTCAAGACCCAATATTGGCACTTGAGGCAAGGGCAAGTAAGAATGGATGAGGTGGGAGATTATATTGCCTAGCAATTTTGAGTACAAACTCTGTCAAAACCATACATCAGGTATCATTGGTGAAAAAAGCACTTGAAATTGCAGATATTAGGCAAATTCTACAAATCAAGTCCTTTGGACCTCAGCATTTCCATGAGAGCAGCCTCCCTAAATACTTAAGGCATCTGCTTTCTCAAGATAGGTACTAACAACCATTGTACCAAAGAGAAGACCAAGGATAGGGAGATCAATTGCTTCATATGCTTCATCTGCAGTTATGACTTGGAAAATGACCATGAGCATAGCCCCTAGAAGGGACCCTGCAGTCCTCCCAATGGGTAGAAATGGGACAGAAGGGGAAACAGCCAATACCCAGAAGATTACGAAGGAAATTGAGCCTAGAATCACTTTCACTAGAATAGCCATTGCCACTGAGCAGCTTAAAAAGTTATATAATTTGTTAATATTAATACAAAACTTCACGGATCCAAAATATTACATAATAGAACTCCATCTCCATGACTCCATGGCTAATCCCATAACAGTAATTTCCTCCTGAACCATGAAAAAAATCCAACATTATATTAGTACTGCACAAAAAATCAGCTTAAAATCCAAATGACTTGTAGTTCAGTGGCATAGTCTACTCTTTTTAATGAGAAGAATCAAAATTCAAATCCCCCATTTTCCAATGTTGTATATATATATATATATATATATATATATATCAACTTTAAAGTGCTATCACAAACTCAAGGCATCATCGTGAAACATAAAAGAGTCCGGTTGAGTTACATAGCAGGCATACAAGATAATCTATTCTTTTCTTTTTTCTTTTTTGTGGGTTAAACTTAAACGGCATACAAGATAGTCAAAGACAGTGTTTTTGCAGCTCTGGATAATGGAAAATCTATAATATAAATTAAAAGCCGAAGGAGAGAGAAATTTTTTCTTCTCCTCTAAACACGGTCATGTCATAATCCCTGCACCCACAGACATCCATGTCATCCTACCCTATTTTTCACTCTCTCTCTCTCTCTCTCATCTTTCACCTCTTCATCTCCCACTCTCTCTCCCTCGCCTCTTCATCTCTCTCACCTCTTAATCTCCCATGGGTTTTCCCCCCCTTGCCTCTTCATCTCCCTCACCTCTTTATCTCCCTAATTGATTGTATCCTCAATCTCCTATTTAAACTCTCTACTACCTACTGCCCCAACAATTGGTGATGTTGCACTTGGAATTTTTTTTTGCCCCCTATGCTTCTGTGATGGTTTGTGTATGAAAAATGCAAATTTTCCCCTTTTGCTCTTTGATTGGATTTGTGGATTTTGTGGTATGTGTTATTACTAGGTTTGTAGTTTTTATTTTTATTTTTTTATTGGATTTGTAGGTTCTGAACCTTGGCTTATAATTTTGTGGTGGTTGGAATTTTTTCCCCTTGGTTTTTTTATTGGAGTTGTGTTTTTTGTGTTATGGGCAAATTTGATTTGTTTTGTTTTGTGGTATGCGTTCTTTTATATATATATATATATATTTCATTGCATAAATTTAATGATAATTGAAACTATTCAAAAAGTTGATGTTACAGGTGTTCATGAGTCTACATTATAAATAAATTTCTTATATTACACACAAAATTAAGATGTTTTCGCGTATCACGCGGGTTTGCGACTAGTTATAGAATAAAAGATGACCACAAAAGAGCCCCATTATCACAGAAACCGATGATGATATGCCAACTGGTAGTGAAAGTTTTCGTTTTTTGTCTTCAAACAAAATGAACCCAGAACAGTGCAAGCACTATTAAAGTGAGAGTCTTGTCCCACATTGATCAAGTATTCTTGGGTTGTGCAATTTATAAGCCATGGGTAATCCTCATCTCTTAAGGCGTCTTTTGAGATTGAGTTAGGCCCATTGGACTTTAACAAGCACACTCAAACACTTGGGTTCTTATACATTTTGCAATGATTACACAATAAATCATGAAAGCGATACTTAACAAAAGAATGATAACATAACCATTAACCATAAACATTGCTATCTCATCCATTACCATCCTAGTGAAGCTTTCCAGAATTCAGACAACCATATTCTATAAAACTCTTTGCAAGGAAAACAAGCTTGTAATGCACTAAGCATTACAAAAGTAAAAAACAAACCTCAAACCTTTAACATCTGTAGCTTCCAAAGCCATCTCAGTGAAGTTATACGCCTTCCAAAAATTAAATTAAAACTAAAGAGAGACAAATAATCTCAGTACACTATAGGTAGCCTATAATGAGTGTTGAACACATTCATTTTTCTGCAACTGCCAAAACAGTGTCTTATCTATTTGGAAGTGGGACAATCTATGAAATTTTCGTAGATGGCAATAAGACTAGCTGTTATCTGTCATTTTGGGGGGTCCTACGTTTGTGAGGTCCCCCCATGTGAGGAGGTGTTTCACCCCAAGTAAATGTCTGATAAAGTACCAATTTTATCGTGCTGTGATTTTATCATAAAGTATCAATTGTCTTAAAAGCTTAAATCGTTAAGAAATAATAAATTTAATAATTTAATTAACTAATATTTTAATATTCCTCCTCATTTGTGGGCATATAATGTCAGCATAACCTTGAAATGCGAATTTAAAACCAAGTCTAACAAAATTCTCGTTTAAAATCATAAAGCTTCAATGTCGAGTCAAGTCCAAATTGGATCGGACACAAACCAAACTCCACATAGCCTGACATAAAGAACATTATTAAGAAACAAAGTGCACCTATGGCACAATTGCAACTTATAGGTACCCCATGCGGCCATGCCCTAGCACCTTAATTTGCCTTTTTCTATATACTATGATTATATATCTTGTGACTATTAGCTAAAACTCGATGATACTTAACAACTTAACCCTATCTCTCCCTACGTAGTCTCTTGCATCTAGTATCAAATTAAGGAGAAAATGAGTAACCAATTCTTATGACGTTACAAAACACAAAGGGCAAGAAAGTAAGTTAGAGAGTACTTTTTACAACTTCAAACAATCATGAGGGAAGTATCCAGCTTATCCATAGTTAAAACATGCACACATGGCTCTCACATGGCTCCAATTATGCTCCCTTGGGCTTGAATACTTGGCACGAACCACATCCAGTGATAATGAATGCAAAGCTATTATTTTGGGCCTCCCACTGCTTTGCCTAGAGCTCAATGTTTGCATTAAATTCTTGAGTTTTTAAGTGCTCTCATTGTGCGTCATGTTGAGCTTCATTTCCTCCACGTATCACTCTTCTCAAACGCAAACTACCCATTATTTAATGCTTTGAAAATTTTATGGTTTGGCCTTTTTACTTCATCTTTTTTAGATTTACATTTTTTTTAATGGGCATCTCACTCCATTTTGACATTTTTAACAATTCTTTTGGATAATATTTGTAATTTTTATGCACTTAACCAAAAAAGAATTTGCAACTATAACCGAAACCCGAGACAGTAAGATCAAATCTTGCATAAAGGAAAGGCAAAAAAAAGGAAAAAAGAAAGCTATCCATTTCACAATTGCTGAGATCAAAATAACAGTAATAAACAGACAAGCGATGTACAATTCACCCTATCACTCAGTAGCTATTGAAAAACATTAAGGTTAAAAACTGTCTGCTTCGAATTGCTCAAATGTTAAACAATCTTGCTTCACAAAATTTATTACATAAAAACATTCTCTATGTGATTTGTAACAGTGTAAGAACAAGAACATTATCTTATAAGTGCCAGACCAATAGCAGTGACAATAAGAGTGGAGGGGACTCCAAATTTGAGATGGGTCCAAAAGGATAAAGTGTAGCCAAATTGTGGAGCTCGGCGAGCTTGCTCACACACAATTAAGTTCGCAGCTGATCCCAATAATGAGAGGTTCCCAGCTATTGTGCTGACCCAAGCTAAGATTAGCCATGCCTTTTTCTCATCAGCTGCAGAAATTGCAGCTGCCGATGCTGCCACTCGTGCTCCAAGCAAGAGAACTACACCAATATTATTCAACTTAGAGATGTATCACCAAACGCATTAGGTACTTATTACATGAAAGAAAAAACAATTCTTAATCAGAGATGCAGATAGAAAGTGATTAAACCATTAGTACCAGATTATTTAGGAAAAATTATCTCAAAGATTCAGTGCAAGAGAATACCTTGCTTCTTAAGTAACCATTATTCCCTATATTATGTGCACAAGGGCCATGGATATACTGAGAGCCTTGGCAACTCATAGTTACTATTACAGGTATGAAAATCCCTTTGGTACTAAAAGAAAATTTTCTTTATTGCACATGTTTGTTGTTTCATTGAACTATATGGTGGAATTCTTAGACTGAAAGACCTTGTTTAGTAAAATGGTGGTGTACTATCAACTTGAGTATGATTTGAACATGCATAAGAAAGATTAACGTCAATTTGTCTCCAGTAGAGAAAGGAATCTTGAGAAGAAGTGAAAACCAGAAATATGCAATTAAAAACTGGGAATACTATGAGTCTATGAAATCCCTAAGAGATACTTTGTATACAAAGTCCAAACTGTACCCTAATATTTCTCCAGAAATCTAAAGACACTGTGCCAAACTTTTTTCAGATTATATGAATTTCAATACTGAATTAGTCTCTGCATTACTTGAAATTGCTAAGAAGGACAGTAAAGGACAACAATAACTGTAAACAGACTTACAACTTGTTGTTAGCTAATTTCATCTGATAGACTATGAAGCACGAGTACTCCAAAAATGGAGCCGTACCCGTATCGGATACTTTTTGGGTACTTGTACTCTTGGGGTACTTCTGCATGCGTACTCCAGGCGTACCCAAATTTTTCAAAAAAAAAAAAAATCATTTTCTTTCATTTTTTCTTTTGGATATGTCACAAAAATAGATAAAAGTAGTGAAAGTAGTGGAAACATGAACTTTAAGTGTAACTATATGGATGTACACTTCTTTTATTTACTCTTTTGGATCTTGATTTGTAATTTAAAAGACCATTTAATGGCAATGGATATACTTTATTATCCATAATTGCTCTCAAATTCGCATATGCTTATGAATATATGAAAAATATATGCATAATAATATATAAAAAAAAATTAATAAAACATATATCCCCACCGTACCCGTACCTTAATTTTTTAAGAATTATCGTACCGCGGTACCGTACCGGTACCCTAAAACGTACCCGTGCTTCTTTGTTGTGACAGATCCAAATAAAAAAAAAGAAAAAGAAAAGAATGATGAAACAGATAATAGAAAAAATATATGGAAGAAATCCATCAACACACCAGTTGGTACGTTTGAAGCCAAATTTGACATAACAAGTATGACAATGGCAAGAATTGCTATCCCGCTAACATGATCAATTCGTGAATAGGGCGCCATCAAGTCCCATAGAGTACTTGGGATTCCAGTTCTGTTAAAGCCATCAACTGTGATAAACATTCCGCAAAAGAAAATTAACAGCGAATAGGAGACCTGGCAAAGAAGAGAAATAAACTACATATTATAAACTCTCCAACAAGGGCTGATTTAAAATTTCAAGTCCCATTGATGGTTCAAGGGGAAAAATAATTAAAAAAAAAAGTATAAAGAAAAGCATCATGCTTGTAGATTATACCTTTTCAAGGCTTGGCCTAGCATCCTTGAAATCAAGAACCACAAGAGCAAGTGCAGCAGTAATTGCAGTCCATGACATATTTAGACCCATAAGCAAAGCAATCAACATTCCTAGAGTAACAAGGTAAACACATGATTTCCACAACAGTTTTTTCCATTTTGTGATGAAATCTTCCTTTCCTTCTGAAGAACGTACAGAAAGTTTATCTATTAGTCTATCCATTGATGCAAATCTCTTTGAAAGGATTGTTTCCTCCTTTACCTGAGTAGATACATCTTTTGCCGCCTCTTTTGATGCATTAGAATTTCTTGCAGAGTCCAATGTGACAATTGGGTCCTTTTGGATTTCAGTCTCACTTGAAATTGCTCGGTTTCTAAGCGCCTCAACATGGCCCAGGTTCCCATTCATGTGGAGAGGGCTTTGCACAGCCATAAGTTCCAATCTAGAGTTCAAATCCTCAGAAGTATGTGACAATGTAGTTGGAGAAAACCGATGAGCATTCATTTCCTCCTGTGTAAAAACTTCTACAGCTACATCTTCTTCATCCTTCTGTATAGATAATAACTTCCAGTACATGCATATAAGAATTAGTGCATTGACAAATACACCTATGAGCATTGCAGGGAGAATTCCGATTAGAAAATTCCCAAAAGATATCTTACTCTGAATAGCTATAACCAAGTTTTGGGGGTTGCCAATTGGAGTGGCTGAAGACCCAATATTTGCACTAGAGGCCAGGGCAAGAAGGAAAGGATGAGGTGGGAGATTATGTTGCCTTGCAGTTTTCAAGACAAATTCAGTCAAAACTACACAAGAGGTATCATTAGTGAAAAGAGCACTTGAAATGGCGGAAATCAGGCAGATTCGACAAAGTAAATCCTTTGCCCCCTTACTCTTCCATGAGAGCATCATTCCCAAGTACTTGAACATATCTGCCCTTTCAAGATAGATACTGACAACCATTGTCCCAAAGAGAAGACCAAGGATTGGGAGATCGATTGCAGCATATGCTTGATCTGGAGATACGACTCCAAATACAACCATTAGCATGGCCCCCAAGAGGGACCCTGCAGTCCTCCCAATTGGTAGAAAAGGAACAGCTGGGAAAACTGCCAATGCCCAGAATATTGCAAAAGCAATCGAGCCTAAAACCACTTTTTCAGTAGAAGCCAAGACCATTTTTGCTGCTCAGTAAGCAAAAATCTTAATTTTTACACAATTCCAAGGGCTCTATATATATATATATTAATGAAATTCCATAGCTGATGTCATATAATCAATATTATAACATCTACTTGCCATAAAAGAAATATCCTAGTCAAGAAAAATCAATTAATTAAAACTTTCCTTCCCTCCTTCCTTCAAAAAAGAAAAAAATTGTCACCCTTACTTTTAAAAAAATCCAAATAAAGGGGAACGGTTATACTTTCGTCACCCTTACTTTAAAAAAATCCAAATAAGGGGAACAGTTATACTTTCGTCACCCTTACTTTTAAAAAATCCAAATAAGGTAACTTTCGTCATTTAAAAAATCCAAATAAGGGGAACGGTTAACTCTCATCTCCTTTCCTTTTGATTAGTCATTCCTCTCTTTTCAAACTTTCAAATATAGTGCAAAATTCTACAAAGACAAGACTAAGCTCTCATATTCTTTTGGTAAGGGAATAACATTTATTGAAAATGAGGAGTCATAGTAGTAAGTGGTAGTAGTGTGAGAGGTAACATTTAACTGTAATCATTGTGAGTGTTAAGTGGTGTAGTAAGTGGCTATGTGAGTGTCATATATTAACATTTCTTTTAAACAATCAAGTTTGGAATTCCGAGCATCTAACAATTGTTATATCGTATAATCATAGTGCGTGCAATGAGATACGTAAGGGGTTGTGCGAGAGATAATATTTAACTATCATTGTGCGATATGATGTGTAGTATCATATATTAACGTTGCTTTTAAAACAATAAAATTTGGAATTCCGAGCATCTATTTAACAATTGTTATATTTTATTCTTATTATCAGAAAGAAACTTTAATTGACATATTTTTTGCCGACCACTTTAAATTGACATATTTTTTGCCGATAACTTAATTAATTGACATATTTTTTGCCGACAACTTTATATTTGAATTGACATATTTTAGTGTTGTCAATAGAAACATTCATAATTCAAATTTTTCCTCCTCCAATTATTGAATTATCAACAATAAAAAATAAAGGTAAGACTTTAAATCTATAATGTCTACTTTATGATAATTTTTTTTTTTTACTATCAAGTCAAGACATTAATAACTTTTTTATTATTTTATTTTATTTGTAGGAAGAATTTGAACGAGGACCTCTTATTTATTTAAAGACAAAATATTTTTACCAACCTTTTAATATTGCATCTTTAAGTAGACAAAGACACATATGAAATTCAACTTCCATAAAATATTGTGAAAATTAATACAAATGAATTGTACGCATCATATATGTGATATGTCTGAATTTTCGGAAAGTCTATGGAGTATGGAGTCTTTTGTCATAACATTTCTGGAAAAGTTAAGGATCACCCTACAAGATTGCTATCTTCTCTTGAATTGAATGAAAACGTTTCATGCAACACAAGCTCATTATTTTGAAACGGTGACTTTATTTATGGTTGTGAGTTTTGACCATTAAAACGATTGGACCTTATACAAAGATTTTAGTTCTGAATTATTACGTGGAACGTTATAGTAGATTGTGTTTTTATTATGTAATGATGAAGCGTCCTTTCTATATATGATATCTTTTATATCTTGGGTTATGACATCGATCTTCACTATGACATGAGTTACTAACTATTACTTAAAGTAAAATGATTATGTCGTTCTAATAAAATAAAATCATTTAGAGAGTCAAAAACAAAAATAATAACACTATGTGTTGAATTATTTAGTCAATTTTTGCTCTTTCTCGTGATGTTGTAATTATTTAATAAAATATAAAATAAAAATAAAACAGATATTCTCTACAGATAACCTACAAAAAAATCTCTACAAGTACTTTTTTAAAACATTTGGTAACATAAACAGACAAATGCATTCTCAAATGCATGTTTTTTAGAAGTTTGACTCTCAAATGCTTCCTCAAAGCTCTAACTCTAAGGGCACTAGTGCCTAAGCTTTTCTGCTGCCACTAAGAATCCTTAACACTGAGGATTCCATTTTCAATCAACGGACAAATTCCCAACCAATAAAAATGAATCTCCTACGAGAATTTTCTAACCCTAAAATTTGTTTCTAGTTAGCCTACAAAATCAATTCATGAACAAGCAGACCCTAGACTTAATCAAATTTCAAAATGAATAAAACCTGAGAATTCGTACATTTTGATGGTGTGGGCTGAGGGTTTCGAGAGATAAATCCGAGAGAGAGAGAGAGAGAGAGAGAGAGAGAGAGAGAGAGAGAGAGAGAGAGATCTGGCGATGAAGGGTGTTGGTGGCGCGTGGAGGTGCTGGCACGGTGGTCTGGAGTGTTGGGCTGGCGAAGTGGTGGGTCTAGCACGGTGGGCTGGCACGCGAGGGGGTGTTGCCGTAGGGGATGCTGGAATGGGGAGGGTGGTGGCGCGGTTGCTGGGAGGCGCTGGGCTGGTGGTTGGCTGGATGGGGTGAAAGTGACAGAGAGAGAAAAAGACAAAAGGTGAGAGAGAGAGAGAGAGAGAGAGAGAGAGAGAGAGAGAGAGAGAGAGAGAGAGAGAGAGAGAGAGAGAGAGAGAGAACGGGTAAATGGTAAAAAGTGAAAGCAATCTTGTATTTGTTAAATACAATATTTGTATTTACCAAATACAAGATTGCTTAAAATACAAATAATTATTCGGTCAGGACTCTGGTTGCGTTGGGATAGCGATTTTACCAATTTTGTATTTTACAAATACAAGATTGATGTCAATTTTGTGTTTGTGAAATGCAAGATTGGTCCAAACTTGTATTTAGAAAAGACAAAATTTATTTTTCAAATTTATTTCAACCGGGAAACATTTAGCAAAATAACATAAAAATATGCATTGTTTTACAAAAACGGCCCAAAACAGGTTAATGTTAAATTTGATATAGTTTATTTTTGTTGGTGTATTTGGCTTTAAAAATAAGGTGGTAAAAATGTAAAAACATGTCTATAATAAAATTCACCCCAAGTAAATGTCTGATAAAGTACCAATTGTATCCCCTTCTAAATACCATAATAAAATATCAATTCTTTCACAAGCTTAAACCATTAAGAAGTGATGAATTTAATCATTTAATTAACTAATATTCAACAAAATTCGTGTTTAAAATCATAACGCTTCAATGTCGAGTCAAGTCCAAATTGGATCGGACACAAACCAAACTCCACATAGCCTGACATAAAGAACATTATTAAGAAACAAAGTGCACCTATGGCACAATTGCAACTTATAGGTACCCCATGCAGCCCTAGCACCTTAATTCGCCTTTTCTATTTACTATGATTATATATCATGTGACTATTAGCTAAAACTCGATGATACTTAACAACTTAACCCTATCTCTCCCTACGTACTCTCTTGCATCTAGTATCAAATTAAGGAGAAAATGAGTAACCAATTCTTATGACATTACAAAACACAAAGGGCAAGAAAGTAAGTTAGAGACTACTTTTTACGACTTCAAACAATCATGAGGGAAGTATCCACCTTGTCCATAGTTAAAACATGCACACATGGCTCCAATTTTGCTCCCTTGGGCTTGAATACTTGGCACGAACCACATCCAGTGATAATGAATGCAAAGCTATTATTTTGGGCCTCCCACTGCTTTGCCTAGAGCTCAATGTTTGCATTAAATTCTTGAGTTTTTAAGTGCTCTCATTGTGCGTCATGTTGAGCTTCATTTCCTCCATGTATCACTCTTCTCAAACGCAAACTACCCATTATTTAATGCTTTGAAAAATTTATGGTTTGGCCTTTTTACTTCATCTTTTTTAGTTTTATATATTTTTTTAATGGGCATCTCACTCCATTTTGACATTTTTAACAATTCTTTTGGATAATATTTGTAATTTTTATGCACTTAACCAAAAAAGAATTTGCAACTATAACCGAAACCTGAGATAGTAAGATCAAATCTTGCATAAAGGAAAGGCAAAAAAGAAAAGAAAAAAGAAAGCTGTCCATTTCATAATCTATTTCACAATTGCTGAGATCAAAATAACAGTAATAAACAGACAAGCGAAGTACAATTCACCCTATCACTCAGCAGCTATTGAAAAACATTAAGGTTAAAAACTATCTGCTTTGAATATCTCAAATGTTAAACAGTCTTCCTTCACAAAATTTATTACATAAAAACATTCTCTATGTGATTTGTAACAGTGTAAGAACATGAACATTATCTTATAAGTGCCAGACCAATAGCAGTGACAATAAGAGTGGAGGGGACTCCAAATTTGAGATGGGTCCAAAAGGATAAAGTGTAGCCAAATTGTGGAGCTCGGCGAGCCTGCTCACACACAATTAAGTTCGCAGCGGATCCCAATAATGAGAGGTTCCCGGCTATTGTGCTGACCCAAGCTAAGATTAGCCATGCCTTTTTCTCATCAGCTGCAGAAATTGCAGCTGCCGATGCTGCCACTCGTGCTCCAAGCAAGAGAACTACACCAATATTATTCAACTTAGAGATGTATCACCAAACGCATTAGGTACTTATTACATGAAAGAAAAAACAATTCTTAATCAGAGATGCAGATAGAAAGTGATTAAACCATCAGTATTAGATTATTTAGGAAAAATAATCTCAAATATTCAGTGCAAGAGAATACCTTGCTTCTTAAGTAATCATTATTCCCTATATTATGTGCACAAGGGCCATGGATATACTGAGAGCCTTGGCAACTCACAGTTACTATTACAGGTATGAAAATCCCTTTGTTATAAAAGAAAATTTTGTTTATTGCACATGTTTGTTGTTTCATTGAACTATATGGTGGAATTCTCAGACTGAAAGACCTGTTTAATAAAATGGTGGTGTTTCATAAACTTGAGTATGATTTGAACATGCATAAGAAAGATTAATGTCAGTTTGTCTCCAGTAGAGAAAGGAATCTTTAGAAGAAGTGAAAACCAGAAATATGCAATTAAAAACTGGGAATACTATGAGTCTATGACATCCTTAAGAGATACTTTGTATACAAAGTCCAAACTATACCCTAATATTTCTCCAGAAATCTAAAGACACCGCGCCGAACTTTTTTAAGATTATATGAATTTCAATATTGAATTAGTCTTTGCACTGCTTGAAATTGCTAAGAAGGACAGTAAAGGACAACAATAATTGTAAACAGACTTACAACCTGTTGTTAGCTAATTTCATTTGACAGATCCCAAAAAAAAAAGAATGATGAAACAGATAATAGAAAAAATATATGGAAGAAATCCATCAACATACCAGTTGGTACGTTTGAAGCCAAATTTGACATAACAAGTATGACAATCGCAAGAATTGCTATCCCGCTAACATGATCAATTCGTGAATAGGGCTCCATCAAGTCCCATAGAGTACTTGGGATTCCAGTTCTGTTAAAGCCATCAACTGTGATAAACATTCCGCAAAAGAAAATTAACAGCGAATAGGAGACCTGGCAAAGAAAAGAAATAAACTACATATTATAAACTCTCCAACAAGGGATGATTTAAAATTTCAAGTCCCATTGATGGTTCAAGGGGAAAAATAATTATAAAAAAAAAAAGTATAAAGAAAAGCATCATGCTTGCAGATTATACCTTTTCAAGGCTTGGCCTAGCATCCTTGAAATCAAGAACCACAAGAGCAAGTGCAGCAGTAATTGCAGCCCATGACATATTTAGACCCATAAGCAAAGCAATCAACATTCCTATAGTAACAAGGTAAACACATGATTTCCACAACAGTTTTTTCCATTTTGTGGTGAAAGCTTCCTTTCCTTCTGAAGAACGTACAGAAAGTTTATCTATTAGTCTATCCATTGATGCAAATCTCTTTGAAAGGATCGTTTCCTCCTTTACCTGAGTAGATACATCTTTTGCCGCCTCTTTTGATGCATTAGAATTTCTTGCAGAGTCCAATGTGACAATTGGATCCTTTCGGATTTCAGTCTCACTTGAAATTGCTCGGTTTCTAAGCGCCTCAACATGGCCCAGGTTCCCATTCATGTGGTGAGGGCTTTGCACAGCCATAAGTTCCAATCTAGAGCTCAAGTCCAGAGAATCATATGACAGAGAATTATGTGACAGTGTAGCTGGTGAAAACCGATGAGCATTCATTTCCTCCTGTGAAAAAACTTCTACAGGTACATCTTCTTCATCCTTCTGTATAGATAATAACTTCCAATACATGCATATAAGAATTAGAGCATTGACAAATACACCCAGAAGCATTGCAGGGAGAATTCCGATTAGAAAATTCCCAAAAGATATCTTACTCTGAATAGCTATAACCAAATTTTGGGGGTTGCCAATTGGAGTGGCTGAAGACCCAATATTTGCACTAGAGGCCAGGGCAAGAAGGAAAGGATGAGGTGGGAGATTATGTTGCCTTGCAGTTTTCAAGACAAATTCAGTCAAAACTACACAAGAGGTATCATTAGTGAAAAGAGCACTTGAAATGGCGGAAATCAGGCAGATTCGACAAAGTAAATCCTTTGCCCCCTTACTCTTCCATGAGAGCATCATTCCCAAGTACTTGAACATATCTGCCCTTTCAAGGTAGATACTGACAACCATTGTCCCAAAGAGAAGACCAAGGATTGGGAGATCGATTGCAGCATATGCTTGATCTGGAGTTAGGACTCCAAATACAACCATTAGCATGGCCCCTAGGAGGGACCCTGCAGTCCTCCCAATTGGTAGAAAAGGAACAGCTGGGAAAACTGCCAATACCCAGAATATTGCAAAAGCAATCGAGCCTAAAACCACTTTTTCAGTAGAAGCTAAGGCCATTTTTGCAGCTTAGTAAGCAAAAATCTTAATTTTTACACAATTCCAAGGGCTCTATATATATTAATGAAATTCCATAGCTGATGTCATATCATCAATATCATAACATCTACTTGCCATAAAAGAAATATCCTGGTCAAGAAAAATCAATTAATTAAAACTGTGCTTTTGAAGCAATCATACATTCAATCAAATATCATGATACTTAAGCAACATGGTAGCAAAATTCATGGAAGAAGAGTGACCAAACAGCTAGAGGGCAAATAGTAAGTATATATAACTAGTGCTAGGAAGATAATCAAGTAGGATTGTTGCAGCTTTTCATAGATTATAAGGCTTAAAAAACTAACAGAACAAAATTTCAAAATAAAGGAATGTAAGGGATTGGCAAGTTCAACAAATACTAACAATCTAGATTTTATTTTTTTCTTCTTTGTTCTTTTTTAGAACTCCTTAAGAGAGAAGCCAGGGTTCACATTGAAAGGCAAGCCCATCCAAATATGAAATTTTATATCTTTGGAATACCCATAAATCTTGATATGAACAGAATGAAATATTCGATCATTTTTCAATAAATGTCACTTCCATAACCATCTCAGTAAGATTCCAAGCTAAATCTCAATATTCACAATCACAAATTCTCATCTCCTTATGGTATCAATTTATATTTTATTCTTTAAATTGAACAAAAAATAAGTATAATTGTCCATTTATATTGTGTCTTATCAATAATCATTTCCTCCTCTTCTCAACCTCCAAATAAGAGATAGAATATCACTTTCCTTCCTTCCTTCCTTCAAAAAAGAAAAAAAATCTTCACCCTTACTTTAAAAAAATCCAAATAAGGGGAACGGTTATACTTTCGTCACCCTTACTTTTAAAAAATCCAAATAAGGTAACATTTAACTCAAATGATTAGTCATTGTGCGATAAGATATGGTAAGTGGTGTAGTAAGTGGCAGTAATGTGAGTGTCTATCATATATTAACATTTCTTTTAAACAATCAAAGTTTGGATTCCGAGCATCTAACAATTGTTATATCGTATAATCATAGTGCGTGCAATGAGATACGTAAGGGGTAGTGCGAGAGATAATATTTAACTATCATTGTGCGATAATTGTGTAGTATCATATATTAACGTTGCTTTTAAAACAATAAAATTTGGAATTCCGAGCATCTATTTAACAATTGTTATATCTTATTCTTATTATCAGAAAGAAACTTTAATTGACATATTTTTTGCCGACAACTTTAATTGACATATTTTTTTGCCGACAACTTTATATTTGATTGACATATTTTTAGTGTTGTCAATAAAAACATTCATAATTCAAATTTTCCCTTCTCCAGATATTGAATTATCAACAACAAAAAATAAAGGTAAGATTTGAAATCTATAATGTCCACTTTATGATAATTTTTTTTAACTATCGTCAAGACATTAATAACTTTTTATTATCTATACTATAAAGTAAAATCAAAACTTTTTGACTTTTGGTTGGCCTCATCATGTTGCGTCACATAAGCTTTTGAAATCTCACAATTTTACACCTCATTATTTTAATATATATTTTCTAATTGAATTTAAATTTTATTCTATTATTAAACATTCCATTAGAATTTTGACACATCATATTTTCTTTAATATAAGAATATATTATTCCATATATAAAACACAATCATAATTAATGTCTAATACTAAAATATATTCCATATATAAACACAATATAAATATCTTTTAATAATAATCATAATTATCAATTTTCATCAAGATTTTTAGAGTTTTTTTTTTTTTATGTATTTCATTTAATTTTGTTGCTAGCAATGGAGAAAGATGATGGATTTGTTATAATGAAACCATGTGAGCTTGAAATGAGTTATGAAAATTATTTAGGTTTGATCATATAATCATGTGTCCATGTATTTATTTGTCTTCTTCTTATTTTAAGTATCCTTTATTTTATTTTTGGATGGAAACATGATCCATATGGTAAATATAAACATGAATCGTGTTTTATAAAAATTGGACTATATTCAACTTATGCCAAAAGAAAAATTACATTATAGTAAATACTTTCTTAGTTATTTTTTTAAACCAAAAAGTAGGATCTATCCTAAATCCAATTCGTAAAGTCTCTTTATCGATCTTGCCTACAACATTTTGAACTAAAAAAAAAAAAACATATTCAACAAAAGAAGTAAAATGAATCAAAATTAATTTAGATTTTATTTTTAATAATTTTCCTGAGCATCGCACAGGTTTGCGACTAGTTTTATTTTGATTGTAGGAAGAATTTGAACGAGGACCTCTTATTTATTTAAAGACAAAATATTTTTACCAACCTTTTAATATTGCATCTTTAAGTAGACAAAGACACATATGAAATTCAACTTCCATAAAATATTGTGAAAATTAATACAAATGAATTGTACGCATCATATATGTGATATGTCTGAATTTTCGGAAAGTCTATGGAGTATGGAGTCTTTTGTCATAACATTTCTGGAAAAGTTAAGGATCACCCTACAAGATTGCTATCTTCTCTTGAATTGAATGAAAACGTTTCATGCAACACAAGCTCATTATTTTGAAACGGTGACTTTATTTATGGTTGTGAGTTGTGACCATTAAAACGATTGGACCTTATACAAAGATTTTAGTTCTGAATTATTACGTGGAACGTTATAGTAGATTGTGTTTTTATTATGTAATGATGAAGCGTCCTTTCTATATATGATATCTTTTATATCTTGGGTTATGACATCGATCTTCACTATGACATGAGTTACTAACTATTACTTAAAGTAAAATGATTATGTCGTTCTATTAAGACTCTTTTATCTTTTCTTTTTCTTTCGTTAATTTTGTACATAAATTTTCGTATTGTACTAAATAAATCTCTTTTATCAAATACTCCCTCAATTTTAACGAGGAAAATAAAACTTAATTAAAAAAAAAAAAAAATCAAACTGGAGAATTGATAATCATTATCGTCCTCTCCCCAGTCTCCTCTCCTTTATTCTTTTGCCTTCTACTCATATCCCGTACCAATGTTTCTATAAATTAAAGTACATGCTCTCACGTAAATCCGTCTGGCTCATTTGATAAAATTAATGAGAAATAACCTTCTATTGAAATGATGAGTCATAGTGCAATGAGATATAGTAAGTGGTACAGTAGTGTGAGAGATAACATTTAACTGAAATGATCGAGTCATTGTGCGATAATATATAGCAAGTGGTGAGTAAGTGGTAGTAATGTGGCCATGCATGTTATAGCAAGTGATGTAGTAAGTGGATAATCAAATTGATTAAAATTTCAAACCTGCCCAAGTTACAACCCGTACTAGTTCTGATGGGGCGGCAGATGATAATCTTCATGCTTATGAAATGATTTAAGTTAATAAAACATTAAGTTATGACTTATGAGTTATGACTGATAGATCTTGTATCTCAAATTCTCAATCGTGGTTGAAGATAGAAAACAAACACAAATACAAACTTGTGGTTCGTAATCTTGGGAAAGTAGTGAGTGATTGATTAATGTGTATGGTACAGAGTTTGACTACAAATTATTACGTGACAATTAATAAGATCATCTATATATTTTTAGTCATATGACCCATCTATTTAATGAGTCATATGACTTATTTAAATAATACATGTGAATGGTCTTATAAATTGCCACGTAGTGGGTTGTAACAATACAAACTGATTTGTAATTAAACTATGTCCGTTGTATGGAAAGTGATAAGTTGTATAATAAACACAGTGCGAGTGATAGATTAATGTGAAAGTGATACTCCTTCAATCACAAGTTTACAACTTACCATCTTAAAAAGTTGTGTCCTAAGCTCCTAGCATTACTTCTTCTTTTTTTAATTGCGCCTCTTATAATATTATTTTTATGTGTAAACCATTAATTGTATAGTACTTAATCTTTAGAGGTTTTGAATGTAATACAAAACACTCATATGATATTGTTTTATGTAAAAATAATATGGACATGTGTCGTCACATGACCAACTCGCTGTTTATTTTCACTGGAGGTTTAATTATTAATTGTATATATACATAAAACAAAACTTTTATAGAAGTCTGTGTTTCAGGAGAAAACAAAAGTTTAACTTATTTTTCTCTCATAATATTAATAAACCAAATCATTTATAAATGGCGTGTGTTTTTTTTTGTATTCAGACCAAACTGTGTCACATTCATAGCCTATTAAGAGTCAAATCAAATTACGTATACCATTTTCTTTCTTATGTTTTCTTTGATGTATTCAAGTAACTGTTACAATCACATTCTAAAATGACAATTGACATGTAGTAGAACTGACCACATAGGAATGAGTTTGGACTGTGGACCACAGCCAATATATACTCAAACTTCACGAGGATCTGTGTTTGACAATAAAACAAGTTTACAGTATTATTTTTATGTTTTGTGTATTTTTATCTTATAATATTAACAAACCTAAGCATGGGGTGTGTTGTTTCATAACCATGTCACATTCATAGTTTATTAGCTTTGGAAGTCAATTCAAATTACTAATACCATTTTCCATCTTCTATATTCAAATAATTCATAGCACAGCCCAATTAAATAAACAAGACTCAACCTTCATTGAAAAGGAGAAATAATATAAGTGGATAATCAAATTGGTAGTAAGTGTGAGAGATAACATTTAACTGAAATGATCGAGTCATTGTGCGATAATATATAGCAAGTGGTGAGTAAGTGGTAGTATTGTGGCCATGCATGTTATAGCAAGTGATGTAGTAAGTGGATAATGAAATTGATTAAAATTTCAAAATTGCCCAAGTTACAACCCGTACTAGTTCTGATGGGGCGGCAGATGATAATCTTCATGCTTATGAAATGATTTAAGTTAATAAAACATTAAGTTATGAGTTATGAGTTATGACTGATAGATCTTGTATCTCAAATTCTCAATCGTGGTTGAAGATAGAAAACAAACACAAATACAAACTTGTGGTTCGTAATCTTGGGAAAGTAGTGAGTGATTGATTAATGTGTATGGTACAGAGTTTGACTACAAATTATTACGTGACAATTAATAAGATCATCTATATATTTTTAGTCATATGACCCATCTATTTAATGAGTCATATGACTTATTTAAATAATACATGTGAATGGTCTTATAAATTGCCACGTAGTGGGTTGTAACAATACAAACTGATTTGTAATTAAACTATGTCCGTTGTATGGAAAGTGATAAGTTGTATAATAAACACAGTGCGAGTGATAGATTAATGTGAAAGTGATACTCCTTCAATCACAAGTTTACAACTTACCATCTTAAAAAGTTGTGTCCTAAGCTCCTAGCATTACTTCTTCTTTTTTTAATTGCGCCTCTTATAATATTATTTTTATGTGTAAACCATTAATTGTATAGTACTTAATCTTTAGAGGTTTTGAATGTAATACAAAACACTCATATGATATTGTTTTATGTAAAAATAATATGGACATGTGTCGTCACATGACCAACTCGCTGTTTATTTTCACTGGAGGTTTAATTATTAATTGTATATATACATAAAACAAAACTTTTATAGAAGTCTGTGTTTCAGGAGAAAACAAAAGTTTAACTTATTTTTCTCTCATAATATTAATAAACCAAATCTTTTATAAATGGCGGTGTGTTTTTTTTTTTGTATTCAGACCAAACTGTGTCACATTCATAGCCTATTAAGAGTCAAATCAAATTACGTATACCATTTTCTTTCTTATGTTTTCTTTGATTGTATTCAAGTAACTGTTACAATCACATTCTTAAATGACAATTGACATGTAGTAGAACTGACCACATAGGAATGAGTTTGGACTGTGGACCACAGCCAATATATACTCAAACTTCACGAGGATCTGTGTTTGACAATAAAACAAGTTTACAGTATTATTTTTATGTTTTGTGTATTTTTATCTTATAATATTAATAAACCTAATCATGGGGTGTGTTGTTTCATAACCATGTCACATTCATAGTTTATTAGCTTTGGAAGTCAATTCAAATTACTAATACCATTTTCCATCTTCTATATTCAAATAATTCATAGCACAGCCCAATTAAATAAACAAGACTCAACCTTCACTGAAAAGGAGAAATAATATAAAAAAAAAATAGTCTTTGAAATCTGAAATATGTGATATTTGAAGGTAACTCTAATATTTTATTTTAGCCATTAAAGAAGACCCCATGAAGTTGTCCACTCAACCCATCATCGAACACATTAGGATTTTTTTAACCTTGGGCGGCTCATTATAAAGCAGTGGGGCCTACCTACACCTCCTCCTTCACCAGATGGCTTTTTAGCCCAGTAGTGAGATATGGGCGGGCCCTCCATTTTTTTATGGTTAAATTCTCTTTGTGTAAAATTATTTATCTAGCAAATAAATAAATCATATCTTATACTATATAACAAGATTTGGTTCTAGAAGTTTTAGTTGCGCCAAGTGGTTACACTTCATTAAATTTTTTTGAAAATTACATAATTGGCTTATGTTTGGATGGTTTTAAATTAAATCCTAAATTTTAAAAAGTTTTAATTAAGACTATGATTTTTATTTTTTTTAAATCATTTCAATTCACATACTCAATCAGTTATATTAACTAAAAATAACAAAAAAATTTATGTAAGTTGTGATTAAAACTCAAAAAATTATTTCATGTGATATTATGGAAAAATAAAGAAAAGAAAGGAAAAGAGAGAGCATGTTAGTCGAATAGGGCTTGGGATTCCTTGCTTTTTAAAAGGTTATTTGTCTCTTTCTCCTTCATAAATTATAGTTAGTGATTATTCTAAAAATAAAACAAAACATAGTTATTGATTTAGTTATAATCTCTCTTATCATGTCCTTATTATATGGCCCCCTGATAATTTTCAAGATCTGAGTAGGTGAGTTTTGAGCTGTGTGATGATGCACACTTTGGCTTAAATAATGGGGAAGGTGAGGTTTTCCCGTTGGAGTTTGTGGATGAGAGAGTTGATTAATTATCGATGTCACTTGTCAGTCTGTTTATCATATATGGTTAGGACTGTTTTGGAGCGACAAAAGTTTCAATTTTGTGGGTGACCAAGCTATATACATTGATTCAAATATTTCATTCCTACTATGTGATAATGGAACAAGGCCACCAAGAAATGACAAAATCATTTTCTAATTTTTAGTTTTTGGTCGGTAAGCAACAATAGTAATAAATTTGACTCTCATTTTTTCCTCTCTTTTTTTTCGAATATCATATTCTGGAAATCTTCAGGACCTTTTTTAGTGTTTATGTTACCCATATGTATCGAGCGTATTCAACGTTTTCTTCTAAATTTTTAAACAATGGTGATATCTTCCCTACCCAAATTTTTGTTCATCCCACAAGTTGCATGCAGTCATAAAAAATTATGATGTTGCCTAGCAGGGCCGGCCCGGGGTTTGGGTTGCCCAAGTCCGTCACAATTTTAGTTATCCACTTATTATTAAATATTAAAAAACATCATAAAAGTCCCAAATTTTTTTTTATCCACAATAAATGTTACATTATGTTTTTAGCTTGAATTACATTGAAAAAAACAATTAAAACAAAATGTAATCCCGGTTATAATAACTAGCTTCTTCACACGCGCTAAGCGCGTGTTCAGAGGCTTTTCCTATTTATCACTTTTAATTTTTAATTTATTTATTCAATTTTTCCACATCTTCACACGCGCTCCTCACCTGTTCAGAAGCTTTTTCCATTTTTTGAATGGGTATACCGTTTAGATAGATATGGTGAAACTTGTCTGCAAAGCCTTAATGCAATACATCAAACAGTAAAGGTGGGAGAGGGTAAAACCAGGGGTGGCCCTAGGCAAGGGCGAGGTAGGCAACCGCCCTAGGCCTCACCTCAAAATTAGGCCTCATCCCAAAATTTTTTAAGGCCTTTATAATTTTGAAAGTCCTTAATATATATATATATATAACCCTATACAAAAAATTGAAAAAGCCCATATATTTAAAACAGGCCTTTAAAATAAGTCTAAAAATTATTTATTTCTCTAGCCCAAGTATGTATGAGAATAATTTTTGGTATTTATTTGATGTGAAGAAGCTAACTTCATTAAATTATGATAATTTGAAAAGTATTGTCTTAATCTTGAAGTTTTTTAAAACATGATAATTTTCTAGTCTTGATGATATTGATTTATTTTCAGAATTAAAAGTTTTACAAGAGATTTTACCAAAAGAAAAAAAGACAGTTAATGATATACTTAATTTATCAAGGATTTGAATCGTTTTCCAAATGCCTCTATTGCATATAGAATATTATTGACTATACATGTCACAGTCGCATCTGTTAAAAGAAGCTTTTCAAAGTTAAAATTAAAAAAATCTTACTTACGATCAACTATGTCACGACAAATATTAAATAGATTAGCCATATTATCTATTGAATAAGATTTGTTAGAAAATATTGAATATAAAATTTTAAATAGTAATTTTGTAACACAAACCTTGTGTAAAGTAATTTTTCAATGATTTTTTTTTTAAGAGGATAAAAGGCCTAATTTTTTTCACCGCCCCAGGCCTCATAATTCCCAGGACCGGCCCTGGGTAAAACCTAGGTACAGTTCCTTAGATGCAATATATTAAATTCCTAATATAACTTGGTTGCATTTAGCCATTTACCAATAAAACACAAACAATATTATGTTTTTCAAGAATAATTAAATTGAATGCACGTTTTTATTTGAATTTAATTAAATCTAATGTACTACACTTAAGAAATGTACCTAAATTCTAGGTACCTTAAAAAATGTATAGTTAAGAATTCAATTTTTTTTTTTTTTTTTTTTTTTTTTTTTTTTTCACCGAAAGACTCTAAATGCATTACATTGAAAAATCAAATTTGAGGAGAAAAGAAGGAAATTCTCCCAAATATTTCTAATTGTCGTTTACAAATCAAAATTCAAATTTATTCACTTTCCTACACTAATAAATATATAAAAATAAAAATCAAGATGCCCCAATAGAAATGATTAATCAATCCATAGAAATGAAATAGATCTCTTATGACACTCACTGATGCAAAAATCAAGAATATTACAATATATAATTTATTTTAAAAAGAAAAAGAAGATGAGAACCCAAAATCTTCGCATCCCCATCACCAATGTTGGTTCAAGATCATTGGTCTTAGAGCAATAGTATGAACAATACATGTTGTAGCACCAAATGGCCTCAACAACATTCTGTAACACCAAACGGCCTCAGTACCTATTCCTAACGAACTTAGCCAACCCTCTTCACTTTCTCTTTTGTATCTAGCAACTACCTTTCCTCACCAAGTTATCTCTGCAAGTGATGCTACAACAATTCAATTTTTTTTTTTTTTTGAAACTCTTCAAAACTAATGATGATTACATAGTCTAATAAACGTTCTATCTTAGTCTGCAAAAGTATTAGTGCAAATGAATTCTTTAGAAGAAATAAAACATTTACCATACCTGATGACCTTAATCACCCCCTCTTGATCACTTTCTTTTTCATTCATGATGCCTTTTTCTTTCTTAAACACCATAAAGCATCCATCATACCTGAAAAAAAAAATTAATAAAGATGAAAGACAAATTAGAATCATGTCAATAACTATGAATTTTAATTTTGTATCATCAAAACAAAAACAAAAACAAATATAAAAATAAGTAAAAATGAAGAGGAATGAAAAATCAAACATTTTCCATGAGTACTGAAGAGCAAAAATGGGTACTGCATGCCCTTGAATACAAAATAGGTACAACCCTTGAATACCTATCAAAAAATTAAAGTCCGAAATTGAAACAAATTGATGAGAAACAAAGAAAATTTGAATGTTTTAAAATTTAAAAGACTGCAATTCTTTCAAATAATTGAAGATAAGTGGTTATTGACAAGGAGATATAGTGATAAATGCATCTTTTTCAATTTGAAGGAAAAGATATATTGATGAGGATGAAGATAAGTGGTTATTGATAAGGAGACATGGTTGGATAGGTGGAAGGTGGTTTGAGGGAGTTATTTACGTGTTTATTTTTTTTTTTTTTTTGTAAAAGATAATTTTATTTTATTTTATCATAGAAGTAAAAATAAAAGATAGAATTTTAGAGAGAGATAGTGTGTGAGAGCAAATAAAAGATAATTTTAAAGAAAGTGGAAACCAAAGAGTCCTATTATCTTAATATGTAAATTTTTTTTTAGGAGTGTTTTTTTTTTGGACTTTGGTGCTAAATTTTTAGTTGAATTATTTAATTTTAAATGAGGAAAAATAATCGAATATGGAGATAGAAAAAAAGTGTGAGCCGGCCAAACTATTTTCCTTTTTGTCTATGTATTTTTTTTTTTTAAAGTAATTATTTGAAAAGTTTATAGTTATAATATAAGGATAAGGGTGAGAGAGAGAGAGAGAGAGAGAGAGAGAGAGAGAGAGAGAGAGAGAGAGAGAGAGAGAGAGAGAGAGAGAGAGAGAGAGAGAGAGCCAAAAGTTGAGTAAATGAGGAGTTGTGAAGTTAGTGGGAAGTTGGAAATTAGAAAGTGGAGTAGATAAGGGAGATGTAAGAGAGAAGAGAGAAGAGAGAGAGAGAGAGAAAAAAAAAAAAAAAAAAAATGAATGTGAAATTGTTATCATTTTAACTTTTGAATTTGAGCAGATGCAAACCAATTGATTTTAAATATGAGGTATTTTAGTCTGTGCACTAAAGTGTACAATTTTCTATATAGGGATGTGACTATTATACCCTTATTTCTAAGACACATTATTATTTAAAATCAATTATTAACTTGGGAAAATTGGAAGATTTAAGGGGTAGTTTTGACAGTATATTAAAGTGGACATGAGGACATCAATCCTCTTAATAGTATTAGATAGATTACTAGTAAATAAATAAAGAGTATATTCACAATTTGCCTGAGATTTGGAATTGGATCCTATATACCTTTTGAGATATTCTTTGTTTGTTATAATCTTCAGGTTTAGGAAAAAGGGCCCAATTTGTTGGTCACAGCCTGTTTCTTCAAATGTCAATTGTGATTGTAATTTTGTTACAGCAAGTAGGTAAGGCAGTATGGCAGGGACATGAAGTTTGGCGGTTACCTAATAAACATTATATTGCTTATCCTTAGCCAGCATAACAATTGCTGGCATCAACCTTGAATGGCAAATACAATGATCAGTTACCCAATATTGCACCAATGAACTCTATGCCCTACATATTTAAGACAATTGATACCATTTATCCGTGAAACCAACCTTCTATACCCACCAGTTTCAGCATCAGGAACAAGGGTGAAGGGTGAAATTAAGAATTTTCGCTTTGGGGAGCAAGACTATATGTGTATATTTATATATAGTTATATATAACACATACAAACTTAAATACATGTATGTATTTGCTTGGAAAGTGTGAAAGAAAAATTTAATACTTTATGATAAAGAACTAAACTAATATCATATGAAAGATTTTTTATTCAATTTTTTTTTTAGACTTTTTAAAATCGGAAGTTATGACTGGAAATCAATATCATTATGTATAAGATTGTACAAGAATAATGAAAAGTATCATACAATATAGAATAATTTAAAGATATATAAATTTTATATAAATGATTGAATGTGAACTAAACATTTGTAGTGTCTTTTTAATATGACTGTAACTTTATTCATATTTTTATGAGAATAATTTCTTCAAGATACCTCGACTTTTCTTGGAGAAGGAAGAGATCATAATAATTTTTGGAGGCACAGTGACAAAAGGACTTATTTGGCACATTGCTAAAGTTGCAGTCTAAATTTACTAAAATAAAAATGGGAACTGATATTTCTACACTAACATTGAAAATTGTGTTTGCAAAAGACCAAAATACCCTTAAATATATAAGGGCAATTTAGTCCTTTAAAAGCACACATTTTTATGTTAGTTTGAAAATAACAATTTTTAGTATGGAAATATCATTTTCCATAAAAATATAAGAGATCTAAGTACAACCACTGCAAAATATCAGTTTCAGTTTCACTATCTTAAATCCAGCTAAAACTCATTCATCTCCAATCCAAAAGCTTTAATGCTCCCTTAGCTCCCAAGAGAATATACATTACAAATCAAATTACACATTCCAATTTCAAATTTTGATCAACTGGGTTTCTAAACAAACCAAAAACCCACTCTACTGAAAGTCACTGACCCACCCATAAACCCAGAAAACAAAACAACATAAAAATATTTAATACCCTCTACTTTCTTTCTTCTTTCACTCTTTCCCCAATTTTCTCAGAAGCCAAACAAAGGATTACTATCCCAAATTGCTCAGAAACACTACCTCTTAGCACAGATCTACTAATAATCTTGAAAAAAAAAAAAAATGAAAACCCAACTAAATTAACTAACTTTGAAAAATAATCTACTAAATTTAGATAAGAGAAACAAAGCTAGACTTTACTATATAGAAGCTCTGAATCTGTGATAAACCCAACTGGGTACTTCAGCTAAAAAATCTGAAAGATACAAGTTCCTTGAATCTTTCAGTGAATTACAGAGCTTTAGACCATAAATAAACAAAACCCTAGATATCTGATTGGTTAAAAAAAATAATAAAAAATAAACAAAAAATAAAATTTCCCACTTAAACTTAAAATAATTAGAATATAATTTTTCTTTTTAACTTTGGTTAGTTAGGCATTGGTTAAAAAAATTAATAAAAAAATAAAATTTCCCACTTAAACTTAAAATAATTGGAATATAATTTTTCTTTTATTTTTGGTTAGTTAGGCATTGGTTAAAAAAATTAATAAAAAAAAAAAAAAAAATTTCCCACTTAAACTTAAAATAATTGGAATATAATTTTTCTTTTATTTTTGGTTAGTTAGGCATTGGTTAAAAAAATTAATAAAAAATAAACAAACCATGATAAAAAAAAAAAATAAAATTTCCCACTTAAACTTAAAATAATTAGAATATAATTTTTCTTTTTAACTTTGTTAGTTAGGCATTGGTTAAAAAAATTAATAAAAAATAAACAAACCATGATAAAAAAATAAAATAAATAAAATTTCCCACTTAAACTTAAAATACGGTGATCGATCGCATCTTTGGTGCTAAAAAAAGGCAATCGATCGCTGAACCTTCTGGAAAAATGTTGACCCATTCACACAGCGAAGGCCATTTACAAGTTTTAACACCCAAAGTCAGAGGCTACGGTGATCGATCGCAAATTTGGTGCTAAAAAAAGGAGATCGATCGCTGAACCTTCTGGAAAAATGTTGATCCATTCACACAGTGAAAGTCATTTACAAGTTTTAACACCCAAAGTTAGAGGCGAAGGTGATCGATCGCAACTTTGGTGCTAAAAAAAGGCGATCGATCGCTGAACCTTCTGGAAAAATGTTGACCCATTCACACAACAAAGGCCATTTACAAGTTTTAACACCCAAAGTCAGAGGCTACGGTGATCGATCACAACTTTGGTGCTAAAAAAAGGCGATCGATCGCTGAACCTTCTGGAAAAATGTTGACCCATTCACACAGCGAAGGCCATTTACAAGTTTTAACACCCAAAGTTAGAGGCTATGGTGATCGATCGCAACTTTGGTGCAAAAAAAAGCCAATTGATTGCTGAACCTTCTGGAAAAATGTTGACCCATTCACACAGCAAAGGCTATTTACAAGTTTTAACACCCAAAGTCAGAGGCTACGGTGATCGATCGCAACTTTGGTGCTAAAAAAAGGCGATCGATCGCTAAACCTTCTGGAAAAATGTTGACCCATTCACATAGCGAAGGCCATTTACAAGTTTTAACACCCAAAGTCAGAGGCTACGATGATCGATCGCAACTTTGGTGCTAAAAAAAGGCAATCGATCGCTAAACCTTCTGGAAAAATGTTGACCCATTCACACAGCGAAGGCCATTTACAAGTTTTAACACCCAAAGTCAGAGGCTACGGTGATCGATCGCAACTTTGGTGTTAAAAAAAGCCAATCGATTGCTGAACATTCTGGAAAAATGTTGACCCATTCACACAGGGAAGGCCATTTACAAGTTTTAACACCCAAAGTCAGAGGCTACGATGATCGATCTCAGATTTGGTGCTAAAAAAAGGCGATTGATCGTTGATCCTTCTGGAAAAATGTTGACCCATTCACACAGCGAAGGCCATTTACAAGTTTTAACACCCAAAGTCAGAGGCTACGGTGATCGATCGCAGCTTTGGTGCTAAAAAAAGGTGATCGATCGCTGAACCTTCTGGAAAAATGTGGACCCATTCACACAGTGGTCATTTACACAGAAATAATTCTTAAATAATAATAATAGAATGTTAAAAAGGATATGGATAAGAAATTAAGAGTAGTTAAAAGTTTTAAAACTTAAAAATTAAACATGGGATAGTGGAACTAAAAATTAGTTTTTTTATTTATTTATTTTTTATTGTTTAATTATATTTTATAGGATAAAGAGTTAATTGAAATAAGAAAATAAAAATTGAATTAAAGTATAATGAGAAGTGGTTTTTGTTTTTGTTTTTTTCTTTTATAATAGTAGTGGTTATTGATGAGAAGACATAGTGTGGATACGTGGGAGAGTGGTTTGAGGTAGTTATTTTTTTTTTTTTTTGTTGCAAATTACATATATATCATTTATGTTCTACTTTTTAATTGAATAGTAAATATAAGGATATTTTAGGCCTAAAGATGAAATTCAAAATCTTTTATGTAGAGGATCTAGTGAATTACTTTTTCACTCTCATTGTTTAGAGACGCTTGGTAAATATTTGTAAAGTTTTTGCATTTGAATACGTGAAGAAACATCTCTAACCATTTATAATATATATATTTTTTTATTTAGAAATGGATGCCACTATTTTATTTATGTACCAAAACTACTACATTATAAATTTAAAGAAGAAGAAAGTTTGTATGAATATCATATATTTGTGCCTTGCTTATTGGTCTATCAAATCAAATGGATTGTTCTACAAAATACAAAAACCCCCCTTTTAGGCATAAAACCCTAATCGTAATATGCAAGATCTCTAATAATTTGTTAACCGGTTACTATTTTAATCAATTGTTGATTTAAATCTTCAACTTGAGGCCTCAATTTCATGATTTGTTGATTAATTGAAATAAAATATAAGTTTAACATAGAAATCCCTAAATCATGCCCTAAAGACAAAGCCCACATTTAATCCATTCTCTATTTCCAACGTAAGTAGTAGTATTTTAGAAAAATTGACACGACACGTTTAACCCATTTAATTAAATACATGTTTTATCACATCTACATTTGAATTTTAAAAATAAAAATTAGTAATTAATTAATAATAGAGACTCACATATATGTTCTCAGTAAACTTATCATAACTTTCCACAACTTTCAAACTATTGAAATCTGTGATTCCTCTACAAATTTCACTATATCAATTTTTTTTTTTTTTTGTAAAATCTATCTATGTCTGTATGTCATTTAATCAATTTATGTTTCTTAATATTTTCTTTATATATAATTTTAATGCAAACTTAGATGATTAATATATTTTTTTGCATTTAATTTCCTTTTTTCTTCTTTAGTTAAGTGTTTGTCTTCAAACTCATTATATGAATCTTGGATCAATAGAGGTAAATCTCTCTCTCTCTCTCTCTCTCTCTCTCTCTCTCTCATACATAAAGGTTCTTTCTACATTTACTTTGTTTTTTATTTTCATTTCTTCTTGATTTTTTTTGCTATCCTTCTTTTTGAATTTTTCGATTACATTGTAGTTTTTATTTGACTCCTAATTTCTTTGTTTTTATGGGTTTTTCTTTTTTTGCCAAGAATATGAAAAATGTGATCGTTTTAGGCTTTGGACAAAATGTAATGGATCACTATACCCTCTAGAAAAATGTGGACCCATTTCACACAGTGAAGGTCATTTACAAGTTTTAACACCCTACGCGATCGATCGCGGATCTATTAACAAAAGATTTAATCGATCGCTTCTGCCTCTATGTAGATGTATAATTCAATTAAAGGCTATAGTGATCGATCGCAACTTTGGTTATGAAAAAACGTGATCGATCACTGAAACCCTCTGCAAAAATGTGGACCCATTTCACACAACGAAGACCATTTACAAGTTTTAACACCCAATGTGATCGATCGCGGATCCATTAACAAAGTTTTCGATCGATCACTGAAGCCTCTATGTAGATGTGTAATTCAATCAGAGGGTTTAGTGATCGATCGCAACTTTGGTTATAAAAAAATGTGATCGATCACTAAACCCTCTGCAAAAATGTGGACCCATTTCACACAACGAAGACCATTTACAAGTTTTAACACCCAAAGTGATCGATCACGGATCCATTAACAAAATCTTCGATCGATCAATGCAACCTCTATGTAGATGTGTAATTAAATCAGAAGCTATAGTGATCGATCGCAGCTGCGGTTATAAAAAAATGCGATCGATCAAGCTATTACAAACAGTAAGATCTTTATGGGATCGATTACGGATCCATTAACAAAGTTTTCTAATTTTGTTTTGTTCGTTCAATTAAAAACAAGTAAAAACAATATTGATAGTATTAAATGTCAACAAGTTACTAAAATTTTTGAACCTAACTTGCCATTGTGCGCAAAATTATTAATTAGGAAATACGCATTCATGATAATTTACTAAAATCAAAATCCTACAAATGCACAAATAGTACAATTTTCATCCATGAAAAGAAAAAGAAATTATAACCCAAATTTCATCCACTCAAAACTATTCTCATACACTAAAAGACACTAATCAATACTAATTCAAACTAAAAATAAATTAAGACTATTGGTAAACACCAAAAACACTAACAAGTAAATTTACAACAAATTTCCAAATCTTGAGGAAACCACATTCCGCTCCTGCCAAAGACACCACGTCAAACAATGTAGCACAACTACAACGAGAACCTCTAAATGGTCATTATAGCATTTAATAAGTGGCTGCAACAATAAATCAGCACTAGTCAAATCTTCTGAGATGAAAAGCTTGGATATTGTGTGGATTAGCAAGAACACATAATTGTCAACCAAATATGGAATTAAAATACAAAATGCATCAAACTGATTTCACTAAGATATTCCCAACAAAAAAAAGAAGCTATTATATATGATGCTGCACACATAAAAGAGATCCATTTAAAATAAAAACTAAAAATTCCAAGTGCCATTTTTTAGATCATAATGCATATCAATTCAATGACCAAAATGAAAATAAATACATACATAACATGGTTGTCAAGGTCCAAAGCATATTTAACAGACACATTTACAGTATATAACAAACTATACAATATCATAAATTTAAATTCCACAATTTCATCGGGGATTTTTCTTCTCCCCCAATCAAATTCTTAATAAATCAGATTTACAACTCCCACCCCCCACCCCCCAAAAAAAAAAGGTTGCATAAAGTTCAACTATCATGAAAATCACAAGAACAGAGGTAGCAAAACATTTATATTTATCTCGGGTACTAAACAATAGAACCAAGCCACCAAAAAAATCAAGCAAGTTGTACACACATTAAAGAATACTCATATGAAATTTCAACTCAATCCAATAAATAAAAGCTTGGGACAAATTCTGCAAAAATATCTATTTTCAGATTAAAATGGAGGCAGGTCAACCCTTTGTAAAATTCGTTTGACCCATTTAGAGTCATCCGATTAGCCTGAAAATTTATTGGGATGTACATCTATATGTGTATAATGTACCACAGAAATTTCAGCTCAAAATGAGTTCTACATAATTTATTAAAAATCCCGCAATGTGGCTGACTCAAATCTGTCCCCTGACAGAAACTGATTATAGTTTTAATAGTAGTCTATTTGCTGTAAAATTCATTTCAAGTGGTGTTCTATACACCTCATATTATACAACCAGCAATCAAAAGCAGCAGCTCAATCAACCACTCAAACAAATACAAAGTAAAAATCTTTAGATTATCATCAAAATATTTGACTAGTGATTCAACCAAAGCGAAAACCCCAACTTTAATAGTTGTTACTTTCCACAAAATAAAACCCACACAAAGATTCAAACAAAACAAAGCACATATCAACTAACTAAAATAACCACAAATAGTAAGCATCTATTTTATATCAAGTTCAATTGAGCCTACCCAATAACAACGCAACTGTACTGATACTTTCAAACCCATTACAGGCAGACATTTTTTAATGCATTTTACTTTACAACTTAAGGAAATTACGCCTAATCAAAACAACTTTTAAATAGATATGTATAAAGGTAAACTTATGGTAGCAACTTATACAGAACAGAAACAGATGCAAGTCTATCCTAACTCAACCTCAAAAGAATGTTTCATTTACTCAACAAAAGTAAATAAAAAAGCAATCCAAAGACACCATAATGGCAGAGCACAAACTAGACAGACGAATTAATTTTTTTGCAGTAGTGAAGTTTAAAGATCAGATAGAAGTATAAAAAATTAAATATTTTGAAATCTCAATAAATATAGCTGTTGGAATATAAGTTTTGAAATATTTTGTACACTTTTTTGCAGGGTTTCTTTCTCCTTTTTTCATAAATGCTCAAATGGTTTTTTACCATAAAGAAAAGGGAAAAACATCTAACAAGTGTACATACAGAATAACACAAACTTGATCACTTTCAAGGAGCCCATTGGGATCAACAGTCCCCATTAAATAGCAACATTCAGGTACATGAAGCTTTCCTCCTCTAAGACTTTTCTTTTCCTCCTTCATCAGAAAGGAAAGCCGATGTTGCAAATATGATTCATCAAGAGGAATCCCACATAAAATCATTCTTGCTGCGCTAAAATCATCCATCTCTCCATGGTTAACAGAAACTGCATAAAGAAGTAGAAGTGAAGGAAATCACTCGAGGACTTTTAAACATCAAAAGGGATAAAAAGAACCATATATTCTCATGAGATTTCTTTTAAGCAACATTGTGGAAAGCCAATAATAAGTGAATAAAAACGTGATTTTTTTTTAAAAAAAATTAACAAAGATAAAATTATGGCAACCCATTAGCTATAACCTTTAACAGGAAAAACTACCTCCTAGTGCAGCACGCTTATTGGATAAAACTCCATGAGCATCTCTTAGACCAGTTGAAAGTACATCCAAGAAATATTCTTTTGGGACTCCTCCATAGCTTAAAAGTGCAATCAAAGGTCTTGACAAATATGTTCTCTTTGGCTGATTACTGGCAGATTAGAACTTAAAATTAGACCACTTCACTAGAAAATAAAAACAAAAAAGTAACACTTCTAATGTATCTGAGTTCCTCTTTCATGATAAATTTATATCATCAAACAGCAATACAAGTAAACCGTGGTCACAATATCATCTGATAACAATTATGTCCATTACAGCAGAAGTGCCAAGATATAAGTGATAACTTATTAACAAGTTTATAATGAAAACTGGTACCACATTAACTGTAGAGAGCATACAAACTTCAAAATTGTATAAAAGTGTCAAATGATGCTTACCTTGTTCCCACAATCTCCAATGAATTCTCCGTTCTGATATTCAAAAGTTTTGGATCTGTCTCAACTTTAATCATTGAAGGTCGAACTTGAATTGTTCTAGGAGGAAGCTACAAAATATGAATATAGAAAGTGAACAAAGTATTGAATCTTAGAAGTAGAAAAAGGTAACTAGATTAAAACCGGAACAAAAAAAAGGGGACAAAGAGGAAAAAGAACTAAGAGCCTCACCAGCCAATCATTACTGTCATTTAGGACATTTGATAATTATAACATATTAGATATGAGAGCCGAAACCAGAATTTTTACACTTAAGTGAGTGCATAATGTATTACACTAACATCAGAGTATACGTTGCTAAATTTGACATAATTATTATACACAAAGCTGCAACTGAGGTTGAATGATACTGAATTATAAGAACTTTTTATCACGTGATTATTAAAGAGAAGTTGGAGGTGATTTCCAATAGCAGCCAAAAATAATATTTAGTCTAAGTAATCTCATATTAGATTTTTTTTTTTATATATAAGTAACGTATAATTTCATTAAAGAAGAAACAAAGAAAAAAGTAGGAATACAAGTATGCCCCACAGCCAAAGGGTAAAAATGAACTCAGCTAAGAAGCTGTACATAGTCAGGTGATACATGGTAAAACCAATAACATCAAAGTCATGTTCAAGTATTGTCTAATCTGTTCCACTAATGCTCCAAGTCAAAATGTTCCACACCAATTAAAACATTTTGTTCCAATAAAAATCCAAAGATAAGCTCATCCATCAGCACTAGCTTAGAGAAAAGTTGCATTCTTGACATCATTACTGCATTTGTGGTGTTAGTGTGGTGTTAGCAAGCATATTCATTTTCAGTTAAAGTTTGATCCTTTGGAATTAAATTTTAGAGAATACAAAATCAATACAATATTTTTCTTCTCCAACAGAAAATTGAAAAGAAAGTACCTTCTTATTGACCAAAAGAGTTCCCTTAACAGCACAACCATTGTTAAAGAGACGAAACTGGATTAGCAATGGCTGGAAAACAAACAAAAATTGAAATGAGAATGAATTACAACCCCAAAATAAACAAACTCAGAAAGAGAAAAGCAAACACCAGTATTAGATCAACATACCGGTTCTCGAGTTTTAGATTCTGGCTGTTGCATTGCCAAAAGCTTATCCTCCAGTTCAACAAGATTGGGATTTCTCTAACATATTAAAAGAGACATAAATCAAACAATAAGTTATGTACACAGAATATTAGAATACCTTTTTCTGTAAAAATACCTTTTTGCGCGTTATTACAATCATAAACATCACGTAATGAAGCACAAAGAAGAATTAAAATTGGAAAAATGAACCAATTAGATAATATAATCACTAAGCTCACCTTCCAACGAGTCCTGATAGTGGGCCACTTGTAATCCTATAAATTGAAATATCACCAGGTAAATATTATACAGCGCAAAACTTAAAAATATAAAATTAAAGTTTGAAATAAAACTAAGCTAGGTCAGATTATAGGCATGACAGTGCCCTTTAAAATAACAGCACTTACCCACTCGATATTCCACCTCCAGCAGAAAAACCTCCACTTGGACGCTCAACAACATTCATTACCATATCAACCTTACCAGTATCTGTCATGTTGGGAAAAATTTTGTGACAATGAAAAAATAAATAGGATCCAAAGAATCAACACAATTTTATAGTAGATGCATTTAACAAGCAACTAATAACAAATTCCATTACTACATTAAGCAAGCAACTAAACAAATTCCAGTATTAAGATAACAAATAATTGCTCAAAATTTTTAGTAATTCATCCCATCTGCCATGCAGAACATATACCTATAATTTTTCTTCCATGAACAAAAAGATAAAAATCATGGCTTTATCTTGCAAATTTTTAAGGAAAAGAAAGGAACTTTTTGCTTTACTGATACTAGCAGATTGTTTAGTCCAAAAATACAAAAAACCAAAAACAATAAAATTGTCCAGATTGCATCCAAACAAACCCTAGTCTCTCAATCCAAACTAAAACCCACATGTCCAAACCCCAAAATTCCTAATTTTTATCCACAAACTACACACATATTATACAACCAGCAATCAAAAGCAGCTCAATCAACCACTCAAACAAATACAAAGTAAAAATCTTTAGATTATCATCAAAATATTTGACTAGTAATCCAACCAAAGCGAAAACCCCAACTTTAATAGTTGTTACTTTCCACAAAATAAAACCCACACAAAGATTCAACCATAACTCTTCACAACCAAATTTCAAAATACCCAAATGATATGGAGAATTCGGATTTCACAAAACCTTTGCTACCAAATCCTCTTAACCTTCCCAATCTTTTATGGTGACACTAAATCTTTCAAGTATCTACCATAATAATCATATTATAACAAAACCCAAAGGATCTCATAGAGAGATTTGAGAGGAAAGTTCAGTTTTTACCTTCAAAACGATTGCGTAAGCATCTAAAAGCTTTAAAGATGTTTCCGATGAGCTGGCCGGAAAATGGTGGCTCGAAGGAGGTAGGTGATGACCGGAGGTGGTGCTCTTTAGTGGGATTTGGATGGAATTTTCTTTAATTGAAAGCTTATGAAAGAGATCGCGTAAAGACAGAGAGAGAGAGTCTGTGACTCTGTATATATGTCTTAGCTCAGCTTAAGACATGGTGTCTATGTCTGAGGGACTAGCTCTGATTTTTACTAATACTAGTCGCATACCCGCGCGATGCGCGGAAAACTTGACTCCAAGTCTTGTTACTAAAGTATCAAGTAGAAGCAAAAAAATTCTTTCAATAGTACACAATTAATAAATAAACATTATTGGGTTCTAAATAGTGGATCATGATCAAGATTCCATCTTTGTCAACTTGATTTCTTGGACAGACATGCATTATGCTATCAAACGACATGGATTTATTAGGTTTAGGGAACATAATATAACTTGTCATTGGTTAGTAAAAATGTGAAATATAGCTTAGTGGCACTACAATAACATGAACAATTAATTCACAAAAATGAATAAATATATGATATTATTCCAAGACACTATCCATGCTACTCATATCTATTGATTAATCTATAGATTCTATACTACAATTTAATAGCGGAAGTCTCAACCATTTATTGAGACTTGCTCCTACTTTGCCACGTTGGATTTGGGGTGTTGTGGTGAGCCAATCCTTGATCTTCCTTCTTCTAAAATAAAAAATAAAAAATTATTTTCCATCATAAACTTATCAGTCATAAGCCGTTTAAGGATTCCCACCAATGTGTGTGTGAGAGAGAGAGAGAGACATTGAATGAAAAAAATCTAATCCACGAAACACAAAAAGAGGACTATTTAATTGAAAAGTTTTACAACAATGTGGCATGGATAACTTGCTTCATGATACGTGCTAAAAGTGGTTAGTGGATGTGTTCATCAGATAATTGGTAAAAGCATAAGTTTAGGAGTAACGCATAGTAGTTGCATAAGTGTAGGAGATGGTTAAGCACTTGATTTGTTAACGTTGGTATAATCCCAGTTCTTATGGATGTAGCTATTGTGGTCCATGATTTTAGGAGTTAGGTCCTTCTTTTTAGCTTGTTAAGCTCGCGTGTGTATAAATTATGCAGAAACATCTTTTGAATAATATATCATAGGGTTTTAATCCAAATATGGAATTCATAGGTCATGATTTCCACAATCAAATCAAAACTTATCTTTTTTTCTCATTCAAATACCATCATTGGAGGACACTGTCCTGTATGTACAAGTCCAGATGGAAGATTAATCAGAAAGTTTTTATGCATAACATCTTCTACATGTATAGTGGTGATGCTTATGGAGTACGTTTACTCCTGAAAGGCAATCAAGGTCTAAAAATTATACATTTTGGGTGGTTTTATTCCCAAAATGTTAACATTTGAGTTCAAATACTTTTTAAGAGACCATATATGAAATACAAAACTCAATGGACAGACAGAGAAAGACACAAACTTCAGTACTTATTAGCCTAAAAAACATTTCACTCTATTGTTGTTTTTTGGACCTCCTAGCTTTTGTGCTTCTTCCAACAAAGTAAACCAAAAAAAATATATCTATATTTTATAAAATTTGACACACTTTGAAACAAACATATTGTGATCAAATAAGTTATAACATACTCATTGTTGGAACACAACTCCTTTAAAAAACTGGTGTGTATGTATCCAGGATCATGCCAGCTTATTGTTTGTCCTTGCAGGTGCATCTGTATAGAATATAGATACATGGAACATGGCTATGAAAAATTCATCTACCTTCCAAAAACAATCGGGAGAAACAGTCTGGGAGATTTTAACATATGAAAAAGAAGAAATATTATTACAAGAGATCCATAACAGAAATTTATTTAAAGGAATTTTAATTTTCCTCTACTTTTATTTTTTCTTTCTTTCATTTTTATAACAAAATGCATGATGTATACTGCTCAAGTATGTATAAGGCTGATGTCATTGAGTTCCTATTACAATTCTAGTTTATGGAATTCCATTACCAAGATAACAGTGGTTTGCCTTCCCAAGGTTATTCTCTTTCAGCAAACCAACAGAGAAAACTCCCAGATTTTAATCCTAATCAACAGACCCACCATGAAATGAATCATAAAAAGTCAGGCCCACTTCTCAGTTTCCCATAAACTTTGTGTATTTTAAAGACAAATGTGATTCAATACTAAAGAAAAATATATAAAAAGATTTAAACTTGAATCATTATAACCTGCAAATCCCAAATGGAACCCAATAAGAATCAGAATTCAAAGCTTCTATCAAATTTCAAATCTATCTACGAAATTCAAAGGTTCACGGAACAATGCCTAAACAGAAAGTTAACAAAAAAAATATATATTTACAATGGGAAAGAAACCTAATGTTTATCATATTTAACTTTAGATCAAAGACAAAAAGCAAAAAACACATTGTATATTAGATACATACTGAGATTCACCACAACGAATGTCTCAATGGAATTTCATCAAACACATAGAGTGCAACCATACCCAAAGCCAATAAATGTAATATGCTGCACAGATTTGAATTGTTTGACAGTAAAAAAAAAAAAGACAACAACAAAAAAAAACAATGAGAACAAAGACACCCACAAAGCAAACACACAAAATCCACATAATTATCCAATATTTAAATTTTTATTAAAAAACCCACCGATCGAAAAAGAGCTTACCTTAGAGTAATTAATCTATGTGGCATGGAAACCCAACTGAGGCTGTGGCTTTGGGTGTATCAGATTTGAACAAAATGAAAAAGAGAAGTGGGCATCGGGTAAAATTGTGATGCTGAAGGCTGTGCTTAAATAAAGAATTGATGAGAGAGAAGGTTGCTATATTGGGGAAGAGGAAACGCCGTAAGGCCCGTAACAGTTGATGGAACGAAGAGGCGCGAAGGCCATGCCTGCCCTTCCGTTTGGACAAGACACCTAAGCTGGAGATTGTGGGGAAAACAAACGGCCGGTTTTAGGGAAGTTTATGGTGGAGAATCCTAAATGGGGCGAAACGGTGAGTTGGATTTAATGGGGAAGTCAAAAAATCAGCCGTTTGTGCTTTGAACCCATGGGAGACGAAGAGGCGGGGGGAGAGACAGAGTTTGAGATGGAAGTGTGTGAGAGAAAAAAAATGAGACGTGTGAGACAAAGAAATAAAGAATAGACGTGTGAGAGATAATAAATTAAATAGAGGGTAATATCAAAGTGGAATCGTCTAAGAGAAGAAAATCTGACGTGGCAAGTTTTAGAGGAGTCCAAATACTTTCTCTCAGCTTCAAGTTTTAGTTTATATAATAGATTAACATTTTTATTTTAAAATAATTTATGGTATTTATTATATATTACTATACTAGTATTTTTTACAGTGCTTGACTATATATTACTTCAAAATAAATTTCTATTTAGAGGTTTTTTTTTTTTTTTTTTTTTGGGTTAAAACTTAAAAGTTGGCCTTTTAGATTTGATTCCATTTCAGTAACAATCAACTAACTCTACAATATTTGATTCCATTTCAGTAACAATCAACTAACTCTACAATATTCTCAATGGACAGAGTGTGTAACTCTAAAAAGTGAATAACAATAAACAGTGTGACCCCAACTTTCTTTAGCTCTTGTAATTAAACATTTTTGAAATTTAATTTAATTTTTTTTGAAGTTTTTGTTTATAAGTTGGACTTCGGAGGAGATCAGATCTTTTTTGTTTATGGGTATCTCTACTTTAATGTTAGAATGTACATTAACAATGGTTTTTCCATCATAATCATAATCTCCTCCCAAAGTCTTTTTTATTTTATTTATTATAAATAGTTTCAAAGTGTTTAGAACTTGTAGGTAGAAGTACCACTCAAATTGTAGGTTCGGTGGTCTCCACCAAAGTCCCTCCATTGTCATTCTAATATTGTATATTGTTTTCAAAATACAATTTGTATATGGAGATAACTTTTGTCACAACTTGTTGAGCTGACAAATTGTGTTTAGTTAACAATCAATATTACAAAGCCTCAACGTTGAAATTATCTTTATTTTCTACCAATTACTACACAAAAATTCAGTAAGTTGTGGACAAAACAATCATAATATTCTATATATAACGAATATATTTTTCATATATAATGAATAAACAAATATATTGTTTCATATATACAAAAAAATATTAATTGAACATTATATATTTTTTAATAAAAATATATGTTTCATATATACAAAACAATCATAATATTCTATATATAAACACAAAAATAATAAATGTCTTTTAATAATTATCAATTTTTCTAGACAAAATATAAAAGAAAGAAAAAATCATATTATATTAAATTTTCCCGTTGCACTAACTAGTTATAAAAATGCTTAAAGCATTAAATGTAGGTTGGCAGACATAGAACACTAAACTTACTATTTCAGACCCATAATACTACACAATGTTTGGATGTCCTAAATGACTTAGTAAAGCAATTTCCTGCCAAAAACAGAACATGAGATCCACTTCTTTCAACCAAAACAAGCAGCAACTAAATGACTAATTTGGACAGTTATCTATTGGGTATCAACTTACCTTCATTACTTCTTTGGCACTTTCCTTTGCATCGTTTGAAAACAATGTGACCTCCTTCATTGCACACATTTGACCACTTTCACTAAACCAATCAAGGTTCAAAAATGCACAAATCCATTAATAACAGATTGGAGAGAGTCTATTATATAATTAAGATTTTATTTTTGATACAAATTGTTACGTCATTTAAAATTACATATGAGATAACAGTTTATACACTTTTAAATTTGTAATAATTAATCTCCACTATAAAATGAATCTATTTCAAAAACTCATTTTCCAACCATATTAAAATAAATAAAATATTCAAGCATTTTGCTAATACCTATTAAAACCAACATAAATATGTCCAAAAAGCAGCCGTTGTGATTCTGGCCAAGAATACTGTTAGTCATTTGATACTGGCCAAGAATACTCAAGGCTACCACTGCTTTGTGATTCTGTGCTAAAACAACTAAAATTATATAAGAGAAACAAAAACAATTACACACTTACTATAAATACTTGAAGCTGTAAATCCTCGCTAAACCTAGCCCAACTGGGCTTAAACTTTAAACCTTAAATAAACAAAACTCAGATATTTGAAATGGTTTTTTTTTGTTGTTGTTGTTGGGATTTGGATCGAATTTCCTTTAATTGAAAGCTTATGGAAGAGAGAGAGAGAGAGAGAGAGAGAGAGAGAGAGAGAGAGAGAGAGAGAGAGAGAGAATGTATATGTCTGAGATGTCTGAGCTTAAGCTTAAAGATTAAGCAATGATGACTTTGCTGTGTACTTTAGACTTTATTCCTTTTGTTAAAAATCCACTAAGAGTTCTCCCATAATCATCCATCTCATCATTTTCAAGACCTGCGTCAATTCAGTGTTTCTAATTGTGTCCGGATCTTCTATTCATGTTTGAACTTTGAAGGTCCTGCAATTACCTAAATTCTCCATCAATTTTCTACTGAAAGTTCTTTTTGTCATTTTAGTCATTCCCCACATATTTTCCCATTGTGTTAAATAAAATTTGCAAATTGCAATAAATTAATTTCTTTGCAAATTCACTTCACCCACCATATTAAATAACATAACCTTTACACATGTTGCTTCCATTAAGGCCAGAATTACATTGGTTGTAATAACATTGTTGGATGGTTCTTCCGAGTTGTTCTTGTTCTTGTACCATTCTCCATCTAGGGTGCATTGAATCTGGGAGGGGAATACAAATCTTTTATCTCACTTTTTGTGTTCCACTTTATACTTCATGTTTTTTTTTTGATAAATAAGTAAGATTTAAAATGGAAACAAATCAAACACAATCTAACATGTAGTATATTATAGTCGGTGGAGTATAATTTAGAATACAAAAAGTGGAATAGAAGATATTCATTCCTAAGAGGGAGTCACATGGAACACTTTATTGACAGAGAATATGGGAAAATAATGGAAGAAGAATAATGAAAGTATAATTGCAATACTTTGTTGACCGAGAATTTGGGAAAATAATGGAAGAAGAATATGAAAGTAAACTTAGAGGCTTCCTTAAGACGATATTTACCCTTTGCTCAAGAGTTTTGTCAGGCAAATTGTCTCCAATATACAACTGAATTTATGAGATTTTATTTATTTACTCTTACTCAGAAATGTGTTAAGGCCTAAGGGTTACAGACAAATCGTCTCCAAGATATAATCGAATTTATGAGATTTTATAAATAACAATTCTGGAAAAATCCCAAAGAATTTCCTTACGTTTTTTTTTTTCCTGAATTTCTTGATTAAAAAAAATCTAAATATGAGTAAACACACCTATATAGAGTTATAGACCATGAAAGGTCACTCTTGAAGAGTTAACTTATGTTTGTTAAAAAATAGTTAAAAATCATTTAACAGTTGTTACCAAAAACATATTGAGAATCCACTGTTCCCAAAAATAACTAAAAAAAAAAAAATTAAGAAAACGTTTTTTTTTTGGGTAAACTATACTATTGGTCTCTAACGTTTACCCAAGTTGCACGTTTGGTCTCTAACGTTTTCCTGAATTTCTTGATTAAAAAAAATCTAAATATGAGTAAACACACCTATATAGAGTTATAGACCATGAAAGGTCACTCTTGAAGGGTTAACTTATGTCTGTTAAAAAATAGTTAAAAATCATTTTACAGTCGTTACCAAAAACATATTGAGAATCCACTGTACCTAAAAATAACTAAAAAAAAAATTAAGAAAACGTTTTTTTTTTGTTTTCTTTTCTCTTTTTTTTTTTTTTTTTTTTTAATTCCTTTAGTTTCATGCATGTAAATTTGCTCATTAAATTCCGGGATTCATAATTGAATCTTGAATTCTCTACCATTGAAACATTATGGATACATGTACCAGGACTTGTGATAAGTGAGGGGTTATTCAATTATTTTGGCCGCTAAAAAAAAGCATTTGAGAACGGTATCACTATTTTGAGTGCTTCCCAGATACTAAAACTTGTCCACACAAAATAGTTTCCTTTTGATGAAGGATACTGGCAATACTCGATGAGTATCAAACCAACCACAATGACTATAATTGTGGAGGGGACCCCAAATTTGAGATGTTTCCAAAAGGATAAGTTGTAGTGAAGGTGTGGAGCACGACGAGCCTGCTCACACACTATCAAGTTGGCAGCTGAACCCAGTAGTGATAAATTCCCTGACACCGTGCTGACCCAAGCTAATATCAGCCAGGCCTTCCGCTCGTACCTCAAAGAAATTGCAGCCGCTGATGCTGCCACCCGTGCTCCAAGCAAGAGAACTGAGATAATGTAAACATGATAGATGTCAAAACCTACTATATGGCCTTGTAACTTGTAACGCCGACTAAATATTATATTATCAATTTTACTATAAAAGACTTACAAACTGATATAACATATGTTTCTTAATTATTTTTTGTGTTTAAAGATTAACACGTCAATTCATAAAACTATGTATTAAAATTTTTAATATCGCTAACATCACTCCTTTTTACATTACATGCAAGAACAAAGTCAAGAAATGATCTTAGGGTGGTTTGAACTTATTTGGAATTTATTTTGCAACAGAGAGATTGGGTTAGGAGAGCTTAGAGAATGTGTTAATAGCTTAATTATGCAAAATACTACTCCAAATAAACAAGAAAACCACATCGTTATGAACTTGATTTTGTGCAGACTAGACTATGAATGCAATCACCAAGAGTTCAAAAAGGCCCAACCAAATAATAAATCAAGGCTCAACAGTCACCCTTTTTTTTTTTTTTCCGTTCTTTCTTATAGGTTAGACAACGAGGTTATATATATTTACTATAGTAAGCTAATATTACCTGACAAATAAAAGAACAGCATTGAGAAGAGAGACATGAACATACCGGTCGATACATTTGAAACCAAATTTGATAGGACAAGGATGACAAGTGCTAAAACAGCTATCCCACTAACTTGATTAATCCCTGCATAGGGCTCCATCAAGTCCCATAGAGCACTTGGGATTCCAGTTTTTTCAAATCCCTCCATCGTGATAAACAGTCCACAAAAGAAAACCAGGATGGAATAGGACACCTGTTCAAGGAGAGAAATAAGCACAGGAGTATTTACATTATATCTATCCAACTAGCAGCCAAATTTTATGTTCTTCTCTATGTTATGTGGTACCAATCATATTTGTTGTCACATAAGTATGTAAGCCTTTTATACGGCAAAATTGATAGTAGCTTTAGCATTTTCCAATAATAATTCTCATTCTTAACTGAAAAGGCAAAAAAGGATCAATGCAGCTTCAAGCAAGCAGATATTACCTTTTCTAGGCATGGCTGAGCATCCTTGAAATCAAGAACCATAAGAGCAAGTGCAGCAGTAATTGAAGTCCAAGACATGTTCTCACCCATAAGCAAAGAAATCAGCATACCAATTGTAATAAGATAAACACAAGATTTCCAAAATATCATTTTCCATCTCAATGATGTAGTAGTCCTTGTAGATTCCAAGGCACCATTTGGGATAACTCCAGGTCTTTCACTCTCACTCGAATAAACTAGGCTTCTAAGAGTTACAACATATGAAGAGTTCACAGCAGCAGTGAGGGAATCATGCATATTCCCATTGCTTGAATTGTGACATTGTGGCTGGTAAAAACCTGATGAGACCTCACATCATCCTCAGCAACAACTTCATCACCAATTGTATCTTCCTCATTCTTGTGCCCAGATAATAAACTCCAATACATGCACAATAAAATAAAAGCATTCACGAAAACTCCCACAATTGCAGCAGGAAGCATTCCAAGAAGAAAATCTCCAAAGGAAATATTACTCTGAGCAGCAATAACAAGGTTTTGGGGGTTGCCAATTAGAGTTGCTGAAGACCCAATATTGGCACTTGAGGCAAGGGCAAGTAAGAATGGATGAGGTGGGAGTTTATGTTGCTTAGCAATTTTGAGTACAAACTCTGTCAAAACCATACATGAGGTATCATTGGTGAAAAAAGCACTTGAAATTGCAGATATTAGGCAAATTCTACAAATTAAGTCCTTTGCACCTCTGCATTTCCATGAGAGCAGCCTCCCCAAATACTTAAATGCATCTGCTTTCTCAAGATAGGTACTAACAACCATTGTACCAAAGAGAAGACCAAGGATAGGGAGATCAATTGCTTCATATGCTTCATCTGCAGTTATGACTTGGAAAATGACCATGAGCATAGCCCCTAGAAGGGACCCTGCAGTCCTCCCAATGGGTAGAAATGGGACAGAAGGGGAAGCAGCCAATACCCAGAAGATTACAAAGGAAATTGAGCCTAGAATCACTTTCACTAGAATAGCCATTGCCACTGAGCAGATTAAAAAGTTATATAATTTGTTAATATTAATACAAAACTTCACGGATCCAAAATATTACATAATAGAACTCCAGCTCCATGGCTTATTCCCATAACAGTAATTTCCTCCTGAACCATGAAAAAAATCCAACATTATATTAGTACTGCACAAAAAATCAGCTTAAAATCCAAATGACTTGTAGTTCAGTGGCATAGTCTACTCTTTTTAATGAGAAGAATCAAAATTCAAATCCCCCATTTTCCAATGTTGTATATATATATATATATTCAACTTTAAAGTGCTATCACAAACTCAAGGCATCATCGTGAAACATAAAAGAGTCCGGTTGAGTTACATAGCAGGCATACAAGATAATCTATTCTTTTCTTTTTTCTTTTTTGTGGGTTAAACTTAAACGGCATACAAGATAGTCAAAGACAGTGTTTTTGCAGCTCTGGATAATGGAAAATTATAGAATAAAAGATGACCACAAAAGAACCCCATTATCACAGAAACCGATGATGATATGCCAACTAGTAGTGAAAGTTTTCGTTTTTTGTCTTCAAACAAAATGAACCCAGAACATTAATTGCAAGCACACTCAAACACTTGGGTTCTTATACATTTTGCAATGATTACACAATGAATCATTAAAGCGATACTTAACAAAAGAATGATAACATAACCATTAACCATAAGCATTGCTATCTCATCCATTACTATCCTAGTGAAGCTTTCCAGAATTCAGACAACCATATTCTATAAAACTCTTTGCAAGGAAAACAAGCTTGTAATGCACCAAGCATTACAAAAGTAAAAAACAAACCTCAAACCTTTAACATCTGTAGCTTCCAAAGCCATCTCAGTGAAGTTATACGCCTTCCAAAAATTAAATTAAAACTAAAGAGAGACAAATAATCTCAGTACACTATAGGTAGCCTATAACGAGTGTTGAACACGTTCATTTTTCTGCAACTACCAAAACTGTGTCTTATCTATTTGTAATTTTGGAAGTGGGACAATCTATGAAATTTTCGTAGATGGCAATAAGACGAGCTGTTATCTGTCATTTTGTGGGGTCCTACGTTTGTGAGGTCCCCCATGTGAGGAGGTGTTACACCACATTAAATTTGCAACAAAACGGGTTAATGTTAAATTTGATCTAGTTTATTTTTGTTGGTGTATTTGACTTTAAAAATAAGGTGGTAAAAATGTAAAAACATGTCCATAATAAATTCACCCCAAGTAAATGTTTGATAAAGTACCAATTGTATCCCCTTCTAAATACCATGATAAAATCTATATACAAATTAAAATAGAAGACGTTGCCAAATGTCTGCCATTTGGCATGTATGACAACGTCCTCTACATGACACATGACAACTGAGTTGGACATATGTTGCCACATATTTGCCACATGTTAATATATTTTAATATTTATGTCATAATAAATATGTGTCAACTTTATTGTGTTATTAAAACACACTTAAAAAAACAAACACTTAATAATAACATTAAATCTTAAAATAATAATAATCATACGTTAGATATAAAAAAGGAAGGGCAAAACTTACATACAGTAAGTTAGGTCCAGTTGGTCCTGTTCCCTGCATAAAATTAGGACACGTGTCTAATTATCTCACACCAAACGGACGTTACTTTTTTGCCCGCGTCTCACAGCTTCTCTCTCTCTCTCATCTCACTTCTCTCTCAGCTCAACTACTTCCTCTCTCTCTCATCTCAGCTGCTCTCTCTCTCCCATCTCACACACCGAAACAAACCCAAACACCATAAACCCATAAAGTAGTTGAGCTGAGAGAGAAGTGAGATGAGAGAGAGAGAGAGTAGCTGTGAGACGCGGGCATAAAAATAATGTCCGTTTGGTGTGAGAGTTAATTAGACACATGTCCTAATTTTATGTAGGAAACAGGACCAACTGGACCTAACTTACTGTATGTAAATTTTATGTAGGGAAAAGGCAAAACTTACATACAGTATGTTAGATACTGTTTGTTAGGTACGCTGGCTAAATTTTTGCCACATGGCTACTTAACCCAAACAACCAAACGGCGATAACTATTAAAAAAAAAAAAAAAATCCCAATTTTTACTTAGCCGGCGAAAACCCCATCAATTTCAGATTTGGTTTTGACGTGAAACTCAATTCCTCATATTTCTCACTAACCACAGACTCCTAATCAAAGAAGAAATCAATAGACTCTTAAACTTCTCACACAAAAAATCTCAGACTCCTAATCAAGGAAGTAATCAAGCTTTCAAAACCAAAACCCACCTCCTGCACATAGCGGTTTTCTTGATTTTTCTCAAGAAACCTCTTGTGTTGATAGATTTGTGCATTTCTCGTGGCTAATGTTGAAGCGAGGAGGTCGTGGAAAAGGGCGAGGACGTCCTCCCAAATCTACTTTGCTTGAGAAATCGAATGAGTCTTCCCTCCCTTTGTCTGCTCAGGTCACTTCTTAGGCTGACGATGCTCTAATGGTGAGCATGAGATGGTTCAGTTTGAGGCTGAGGGCAGTAATGCTTGGTGGAGGATGATTTGGGGTCATTGGGCTACGTGCCTACTAATGGAGAAATGTATCAAGCGTGGAATGGAGCCTAAAGATTCGTAGAAACCCCACATATGTAAAAATTGGGTTTTTTTTTGTTTTAATAGTTAACGGCGTTTGGTTGCTTGGGTTGAGTAGCCACGTGGCAAAAATTTAGCTAAGGGTTTTTTTTTTTTTTATGTACTGTAAATTGAAATATGGGTTGGGTTTATATTGGATTTGAGTTGATAACTTTTGATCGGAAATTTTATCTTCAATTGTGAAGCTGGAAATTCAGATTTATAATTTGGAAACTCATCAGTGAAGTTCTTTGTCAATGAGTTCTTTCTCTCTGACTTCAAATTTCTTTTTTCAGTATTATGATTATTGGTTAATGATTAGAGGTCAAAGAATTTCCAAGATAGTTGCAGAAAAATTCCTCACCAAACAGCCATCGGATATTCAAAAGTTGGGACGAGTCTTTTGGATATCATTCTCTCTAAGATCTCTCTCTCTCTCTCTCTCTCTCTCTCTCTCTCTCTCTCTCAATTGTTTTTAGTTTTTTCTTTCTTCTTCTGATTTTGAGTTTTCCTCTACGAAAATAATTAAGAGCCAGATCCTCCAGTTATTAAATTAGAGACGAAAGCAATCGATGGACAATGTTAGAGGTGTAGCTGGAATTAGCAACTTGCTGGTGAGGTTCTAATTATATCTCCTTATTCTTTTTGTTTGTTTGTTTGTTTTCCCCCTTACTCACAAATCTTAAGGAAATATGAATTCTTGAGGTGTGCCACTGTTTTGTTTTTCATGATTATGGTCATGCCATTTGCTGAGAAATCATTTATGTTCTTTTTATTATTTACCTGTTCTTTAAAGTGAACTCCACATGGTTGATGAAATGTCTGGGTTAAGTTTTATTGAATTGGATGGATAATTTAAATACATTGGACTAATATTTTGCATTGGCTTCATCTCCAGTCTGTAAAAATTCATTTGATTGATGGGAATATGAGGTGTTACTCCTCTTAGAAACCTATTTAGTAAGGAGGAAGTGCACCTAGGACAGACTGTTGTAACAGCAGAATATTAACAGGTTTTGGCTCACCATGAGGGTTTTGAAACAGATAGCACATGCAACACCAATGAAATGGGTTTTCTTCTTTTCCTCATTTTCCATTAATTTTACAGACTATGCATTTGCATGTTAATCTCTTGATTTAGTTGAGTCATGAAGGGGTCTTTGCTTCTTTGTTTCAATTTGTTTTGAATTCTGAATATTGTCGAAGCTTTGCTGCTTTGTTCTCTTCCTTATAGGTAGCACCAGTTTTCAAATCTGTTCCTCAAAGGCTTGCTTATTTGCCTTCAACTCCATCACTCCCTCTCTCTGCATCACCAACACCAAGTGAGATTCTCAACAATGTAATTGTATTTTACTATTGCTTTTTGGGTCTTTTTTTTAATCAAATATATATTAGGAAAATGTAGGATCCATTGGCTATGGTTATCGATCATACTGACCAAGTTGTGTCTGAGGCTGAATGGGATCATCTGTTGATGATTTTATACAATCTAATGTCATTTTGGGAAAGATTAAATTGAGTCAGTTCCATTGTTTAATTAGCACTTCCATTTGTTATCTCCTCCCTCAAACTGTTTGAAGAAATGATTGAATTAAGGTTTCATTTACGGCTGTTTGTTGCTTTCTTATGTTAATGTTGGTGGAAAAAAGCTGAAGCTTGCAATCTGGAATACAGGTAACTCCAAAAGTGTGTCATGTGCATTGCCATTTAGATATCAGAAAATTTATAAAATTGAAATATTTCTTACATATTGTGTAGTAAAGGTCATAAGACCACAGAATGTTGCTGGGTTTCTATACAGTTTATTGAGTAGAGTAACTCGGTCAATTTAATTCTTATGATAAGAGGTGTAATGCCCACAACATACATACAGATGCAACCTGCTGAACACCAAAAAGCAAAGTTGAGTTTGTATTGTTGACCCAGATTATATATGCTTACTTGAGAAACAAGAACCAGCCCTGAATTAATCGTTTTGTCTATGGTTGAGGCATACATGAACCAATTTAAATTAGTTTCACCCTTTAAAAAACACATCTGATAAAGCAAATTCAGCTACTCAACATCAATAACCACACTAATAGCGTGGATATTGTTTCCATGTCAAGGAATCCAAAATATATACATGGACAAGGATCAGCTCAACAGATATTGATATCAAATTATTAAATGGAAAAAGATACTATAGTTGGTAGTAAAAAAATTTATCAACAGACCTTATTAGTTGATGTGTTCACATGTGTGCATGGTTGAGCAGTTGTGTTTACATTTTAGCCAAATAGCTCAATGTGAGTTTACTTTCTATTGACCCAGGTTGATCCGGCTGTACAACAATATATTAAAATGCATTTTCCATATGGCTAACACGAGGTACCACGCACCCTCTTTCTCTTCCTTTTTATTTATTTATTTTCTGAAACACAAATACTGAGCACTCTTTCATTCATACAATCTTTGTCTCTCACAACCACTTAAAATAAAAAATTTCCCATTTGCATTTAATGGTTTATTATGCACAGGTAATTGGATGGGAGCTTTTGAAGAGCATCATTGTTGGCGAATGTTAGTGCAAATCTTTCATTTTGTTTCGCTTAATAAAAAAATAAAAAATCCCTAACCCATAAGAGCTTCAATTTTCGCATACATGTATGGTTGCAGTTGCAGTGTTAAGTGGGCTTGGTTCTTGATTTCTATACAATTCCATTTGTTGATGAGTAATGTGCCCCTTTTATGTGGTGTGTGTGACAGCTAAGATTGATGTTAATGTTGATCTCACTGACTCACTCACAAGCTATGCTCTTCTTTGATGCTTACTCCTTCAGGTTCTTGCTTAATTAATGCTTTGATTATCTTTTCTTCCTTGCCCAAAATTTTTCATTGAGGAATATTTTTCTCCTTATTCCTTTTAACAGGATCACTATCAGTCTTTTTTCTCTGCTAATTGGGAGGTAAATTTTTGTTTACTTTCTCTCTCCCTCTCTCTCTCAAATTTTCTTAGTGTTTTTTATTTTTTGGATTTTTATTAGTTTGATTAATTTTATAAAGAGATGATTAAGTGTAGAGAAATAGAAGATATATATTACAAATTTTAGTATTTTTCCTCAGTGTTTGGCCCTAAGAGAACAAAAAGCTTCACTCATCGTTGCTAAAATCAAATATTTGTTTTAGGTGGTTTTCTTTTTTGTTTTTTGGTAATCAAAACAATGTGAAAGTTAAAATTAGAAATTTAAATTCTTTTACTAAGCTTTTTCAGCAACCATATGGAGAAAAATAAATGGTTCGGTTTGTTTATTGCGGTCTTTACATCAAACACATGAACTTATTATCTGGAAGTGAGAAGCTTGAGATATCATGGGACAAGGATCTCTATGATTCAAATGTCCAAGTAGCTT
>OU015763.1:37046842-37100777 GCA_907173295.1 Fagus sylvatica
ATAGTCTACTCTTTTTAATGAGAAGAATCAAAATTCAAATCCCCCATTTTCCAATGTTGTATATATATATATATATTCAACTTTAAAGTGCTATCACAAACTCAAGGCATCATCGTGAAACATAAAAGAGTCCGGTTGAGTTACATAGCAGGCATACAAGATAATCTATTCTTTTCTTTTTTCTTTTTTGTGGGTTAAACTTAAACGGCATACAAGATAGTCAAAGACAGTGTTTTTGCAGCTCTGGATAATGGAAAATTATAGAATAAAAGATGACCACAAAAGAACCCCATTATCACAGAAACCGATGATGATATGCCAACTAGTAGTGAAAGTTTTCGTTTTTTGTCTTCAAACAAAATGAACCCAGAACATTAATTGCAAGCACACTCAAACACTTGGGTTCTTATACATTTTGCAATGATTACACAATGAATCATTAAAGCGATACTTAACAAAAGAATGATAACATAACCATTAACCATAAGCATTGCTATCTCATCCATTACTATCCTAGTGAAGCTTTCCAGAATTCAGACAACCATATTCTATAAAACTCTTTGCAAGGAAAACAAGCTTGTAATGCACCAAGCATTACAAAAGTAAAAAACAAACCTCAAACCTTTAACATCTGTAGCTTCCAAAGCCATCTCAGTGAAGTTATACGCCTTCCAAAAATTAAATTAAAACTAAAGAGAGACAAATAATCTCAGTACACTATAGGTAGCCTATAACGAGTGTTGAACACGTTCATTTTTCTGCAACTACCAAAACTGTGTCTTATCTATTTGTAATTTTGGAAGTGGGACAATCTATGAAATTTTCGTAGATGGCAATAAGACGAGCTGTTATCTGTCATTTTGTGGGGTCCTACGTTTGTGAGGTCCCCCATGTGAGGAGGTGTTACACCACATAAAATTTGCAACAAAACGGGTTAATGTTAAATTTGATCTAGTTTATTTTTGTTGGTGTATTTGACTTTAAAAATAAGGTGGTAAAAATGTAAAAACATGTCCATAATAAATTCACCCCAAGTAAATGTTTGATAAAGTACCAATTGTATCCCCTTCTAAATACCATGATAAAATCTATATACAAATTAAAATAGAAGACGTTGCCAAATGTCTGCCATTTGGCATGTATGACAACGTCCTCTACATGACACATGACAACTGAGTTGGACATATGTTGCCACATATTTGCCACATGTTAATATATTTTAATATTTATGTCATAATAAATATGTGTCAACTTTATTGTGTTATTAAAACACACTTAAAAAAACAAACACTTAATAATAACATTAAATCTTAAAATAATAATAATCATACGTTAGATATAAAAAAGGAAGGGCAAAACTTACATACAGTAAGTTAGGTCCAGTTGGTCCTGTTCCCTGCATAAAATTAGGACACGTGTCTAATTATCTCACACCAAACGGACGTTACTTTTTTTGCCCGCGTCTCACAGCTTCTCTCTCTCTCTCATCTCACTTCTCTCAGCTCAACTACTTCCTCTCTCTCTCATCTCAGCTGCTCTCTCTCTCCCATCTCACACACCGAAACAAACCCAAACACCATAAACCCATAAAGTAGTTGAGCTAAGAGAGAAGTGAGATGAGAGAGAGAGAGAGTAGCTGTGAGACGCGGGCATAAAAATAATGTCCGTTTGGTGTGAGAGTTAATTAGACACATGTCCTAATTTTATGTAGGAAACAGGACCAACTGGACCTAACTTACTGTATGTAAATTTTATGTAGGGAAAAGGCAAAACTTACATACAGTATGTTAGATACTGTTTGTTAGGTACGCTGGCTAAATTTTTGCCACATGGCTACTTAACCCAAACAACCAAACGGCGATAACTATTAAAAAAAAAAAAAAAATCCCAATTTTTACTTAGCCGGCGAAAACCCCATCAATTTCAGATTTGGTTTTGACGTGAAACTCAATTCCTCATATTTCTCACTAACCACAGACTCCTAATCAAAGAAGAAATCAATAGACTCTTAAACTTCTCACACAAAAAATCTCAGACTCCTAATCAAGGAAGTAATCAAGCTTTCAAAACCAAAACCCACCTCCTGCACATAGCGGTTTTCTTGATTTTTCTCAAGAAACCTCTTGTGTTGATAGATTTGTGCATTTCTCGTGGCTAATGTTGAAGCGAGGAGGTCGTGGAAAAGGGCGAGGACGTCCTCCCAAATCTACTTTGCTTGAGAAATCGAATGAGTCTTCCCTCCCTTTGTCTGCTCAGGTCACTTCTTAGGCTGACGATGCTCTAATGGTGAGCATGAGATGGTTCAGTTTGAGGCTGAGGGCAGTAATGCTTGGTGGAGGATGATTTGGGGTCATTGGGCTACGTGCCCACTAATGGAGAAATGTATCAAGGCGTGGAATGGAGCCTAAAGATTCGTAGAAACCCCACATATGTAAAAATTGGGTTTTTTTGTTTTAATAGTTAACGGCGTTTGGTTGCTTGGGTTGAGTAGCCACGTGGCAAAAATTTAGCTAAGGGTTTTTTTTTTTTTTTTTTATGTACTGTAAATTGAAATATGGGTTGGGTTTATATTGGATTTGAGTTGATAACTTTTGATCGGAAATTTTATCATCAATTGTGAAGCTGGAAATTCAGATTTATAATTTGGAAACTCATCAGTGAAGTTCTTTGTCAATGAATTCTTTCTCTCTGACTTCAAATTTCTTTTTTCAGTATTATGATTATTGGTTAATGATTAGAGGTCAAAGAATTTCCAAGATAGTTGCAGAAAAATTCCTCACCAAACAGCCATCGGATATTCAAAAGTTGGGACGAGTCTTTTGGATATCATTCTCTCTAAGATCTCTCTCTCTCTCTCTCTCTCTCTCTCTCTCTCTCTCTCCAATTGTTTTTAGTTTTTTCTTTCTTCTTCTGATTTTGAGTTTTCCTCTACGAAAATAATTAAGAGCCAGATCCTCCAGTTATTAAATTAGAGACGAAAGCAATCGATGGACAATGTTAGAGGTGTAGCTGGAATTAGCAACTTGCTGGTGAGGTTCTAATTATATCTCCTTATTCTTTTTGTTTGTTTGTTTGTTTTCCCCCTTACTCACAAATCTTAAGGAAATATGAATTCTTGAGGTGTGCCACTGTTTTGTTTTTCATGATTATGGTCATGCCATTTGCTGAGAAATCATTTATGTTCTTTTTATTATTTACCTGTTCTTTAAAGTGAACTCCACATGGTTGATGAAATGTCTGGGTTAAGTTTTATTGAATTGGATGGATAATTTAAATACATTGGACTAATATTTTGCATTGGCTTCATCTCCTGTCTGTAAAAATTCATTTGATTGATGGGAATATGAGGTGTTACTCCTCTTAGAAACCTATTTAGTAAGGAGGAAGTGCACCTAGGACAGACTGTTGTAACAGCAGAATATTAACAGGTTTTGGCTCACCATGAGGGTTTTGAAACAGATAGCACATGCAACACCAATGAAATGGGTTTTCTTCTTTTCCTCATTTTCCATTAATTTTACAGACTATGCATTTGCATGTTAATCTCTTGATTTAGTTGAGTCATGAAGGGGTCTTTGCTTCTTTGTTTCAATTTGTTTTGAATTCTGAATATTGTCGAAGCTTTGCTGCTTTGTTCTCTTCCTTATAGGTAGCACCAGTTTTCAAATCTGTTCCTCAAAGGCTTGCTTATTTGCCTTCAACTCCATCACTCCCTCTCTCTGCATCACCAACACCAAGTGAGATTCTCAACAATGTAATTGTATTTTACTATTGCTTTTTGGGTCTTTTTTTTAATCAAATATATATTAGGAAAATGTAGGATCCATTGGCTATGGTTATCGATCATACTGACCAAGTTGTGTTTGAGGTTGAATGGGATCATCTGTTGATGATTTTATACAATCTAATGTCATTTTGGGAAAGATTAAATTGAGTCAGTTTCATTGTTTAATTGGCACTTCCATTTGTTATCTCCTCCCTCAAACTGTTTGAAGAAATGATTGAATTAAGGTTTCATTTACGGCTGTTTGTTGCTTTCTTATGTTAATGTTGGTGGAAAAAAGCTGAAGCTTGCAATCTGGAATACAGGTAACTCCAAAAGTGTGTCATGTGCATTGCCATTTAGATATCAGAAAATTTATAAAATTGAAATATTTCTTACATATTGTGTAGTAAAGGTCATAAGACCACAGAATGTTGCTGGGTTTCTATATAGTTTATTGAGTAGAGTAACTCGGTCAATTTAATTCTTATGATAAGAGGTGTAATGCCCACAACATACATACAAATGCAACATGCTGAACACCAAAAAGCAAAGTTGAGTTTGTATTGTTGACCCAGATTATATATGCTTACTTGAGAAACAAGAACCTGCCCTGAATTAATGGTTTTGTCTATGGTTGAGGCATACATGAACCAATTTAAATTAGTTTCACCCTTTAAAAAACACATCTGATAAAGCAAATTCAGCTACTCAACATCAATAACCACATTAATAGCGTGGATATTGTTTCCATGTCAAGGAATCCAAAATATATACATGGACAAGGATCAGCTCAACAGATATTGATATCAAATTATTAAATGGAAAAAGATACTATAGTTGGTAGTAAAAAAATTTATCAACAGACCTTATTAGTTGATGTGGTCACATGTGTGCATGGTTGAGCAGTTGTGTTTACATTTTAGCCAAATAACTCAATGTGAGTTTACTTTCTATTGACCCAGGTTGATCCGGCTGTACAACAATATATTAAAATGCATTTTCCATATGGCTAACACGAGGTACCACACACCCTCTTTCTCTTCCTTTTTATTTATTTATTTTCTGAAACACAAATACTGAGCACTCTTTCATTCATACAATCTTTGTCTCTCACAACCACTTAAAATAAAAAATTTCCCATTTGCATTTAATGGTTTATTATGCACAAGTAATTGGATGGGAGTTTTGAAGAGCATCATTGTTGGCGAATGTTAGTGCAAATCTTTCATTTTGTTTCGCTTAATAAAAAAATAAAAAATCCCTAACCCATAAGAGCTTCAATTTTCGCATACATGTATGGTTGCAGTTGCAGTGTTAAGTGGGCTGGTTCTTGATTTCTATACAATTCCATTTGTTGATGAGTAATGTGCCCCTTTTATGTGGTGTGTGTGACAGCTAAAATTGATGTTAATGTTGATCTCACTGACTCACTCACAAGCTATGCTCTTCTTTGATGCTTACTCCTTCAGGTTCTTGCTTAATTAATGCTTTGATTATCTTTTCTTCCTTGCCCAAAATTTTTCATTGAGGAATATTTTTCTCCTTATTCCTTTTAACAGGATCACTATCAGTCTTTTTTCTCTGCTAATTGGGAGGTAAATTTTTGTTTACTTTCTCTCTCCCTCTCTCTCTCAAATTTTCTTAGTGTTTTTTATTTTTTGGATTTTTTTAGTTTGATTAATTTTATAAAGAGATGATTAAATGTAGAGAAATAGAAGATATATATTACAAATTTTAGTATTTTTCCTCAGTGTTTGGCCCTAAGAGAACAAAAAGCTTCACTCATCGTTGCTAAAATCAAATATGTTTTAGGTGGTTTTCTTTTTTGTTTTTTGGTAATCAAAACAATGTGAAAGTTAAAATTAGAAATTTAAATTCTTTTACTAAGCTTTTTCAGCAACCATATGGAGAAAAATAAATGGTTCGGTTTGTTTATTGCGGTCTTTACATCAAACACTTGAACTTATTATCTGGAAGTGAGAAGCTTGAGATATCATGGGACAAGGATCTCTATGATTCAAATGTCCAAGTAGCTTATAGGAGGCCAAGACTTGAATGCCTGCAAATCGGAATTGAGCTTTATGGAGACCTTCCAAACCACTTTAATCTAAATTTAAAAAATCCAATCAATAAATTTGAAATATAGATGTTAGTTTGAGTAGAAATTTTTAATTTCTTTCTTTATGTTTTTTTTCTCCTCCCAACATTCTATTTCACTTGAGATTGGGATCCATGGTGTTCCCATGGACAAATTCTCCCGTAAAGGGTACAAAGTTGTGAATTTGTCTTGATTATCAATTGGATTGGATCTGAATAAGCCCGCAAGTACGAAATGGAGCAGCATAACAACATAAAATTGAGGACTGATGTCCAGTTCTTATCTTTTCATGTTACTGAATGTTACAGGTCTTGACTTTCTTTTCCATACATCAAATGCAACTCTCCTTATATGGCCTATATGGTATTTGCAGTAAAACGAAATTGGCTGAAAATCATTGTTATTCCTTTGGTATAGCCTGCAATCAACAACTCCAACCAACTGTTGGAAAGACCCATCTTAAGGAAAGAGGCATGTTACAGATGAATATTGGTGTTGAATTTGTATTGTAGCACTTCTCGGTTTTCTCTTCTTTTTTATATTCTTTCTGCTGTAACATAACATTATTATATCATAAGTATTTTGCATTTCTTACGATGGTTTTTCTTATGACAATGATATCCATCTATTGACTTTTTATTGTTTCCTTCCTACTTAAGGTAATTACTAAAGCTATGATTGTGGATGATATGTCTGAAAGCAACTTTAAAAGACAATGTGCATCCAATCAAAATGTATTCATTTTTCATGTTCATGCACTTGCATGCATTTATGTTTTGTGTTTATGTAGTTGATCTATGTTAGTTTGCTTCTCACCAATTTGAATGAAACCTATAACTACAATTAATTGGTAGTAGCTAGACAATAAACTTTGTGGCTAAATGCATGTGTCATCTTTAATTTATATATAAAAATAATAATAGCTTTAAATTAATTGTATATATACTTATGGCAGGAAAGGAAAAACAATGGCAGAAGAGGTTCCCAAGTTGTTGATGTACATACCAAAGATAATACTCAAGGAAAGAAAGAACAATGAACAATGGGTACTGAGGAAAGTCCAATATAAGAATAGGAAGTTTGTAACAAAGAACTTGCCCTATCAAAAAAAGAAGATAACTAAGGACTTCAAAAGAGGGGTTTTAGTTGGTTTTGTGGTTTTGCATTTTTTAAGTACAACTTTTCTTATGTACTATTTTAATCCTTATGTGGGTTTGAACAAGAGGAATAATAAGATGATGATAATTTCTTATAAATTAAATGTGTCATATAGAAATTTTTCTTTTTTCTTTTTTTCAAAATTTCTCGTGCAATGCACGGGTTAACAACTAGTATCAATTATTTCACAAGCTTAAACTGTTAAGAAATGATGAATTAATTCATTTAATTAAGTAATATTCAACAAAATTTGCGTTTAAAATCATAACGCTTCAATGTCGAGTCAAGTCCAAATTGGATCGGACACAAACCAAACTCCACATGGCCTGACATAAAGAACATTATTAAGAAACAAAATGCACCTATGGCACAATTGCAATTTATAGGTACCCCATGCGGCCATGCCCTAGCACCTTAATTCGCCTTTTCTATTATCATGTGACTATTAGCTAAAACTCGATGATACTTAACAACTTAACCCTATCTCTCCCTATGTACTCTCTTACACAGGGCCGGTTTCGGGATTTGGGTTGCCCAAACCCGTCCTGAATTTGGTTGCCCACCTATTTATTAAATATTAAAAAAATAACATTAAGTCCTTTTTGCAAAATCAAGGTTACTTTGTGCTTTTTAGCTTAGCTTAGTTTAAATGATCACTTGGTTCTTGTCATTACCATTCTTCGTCATAGTACCTACAACCTATATGATATAATAATCTCGTTCAAATAATAAAAAATTATATTACAATCCTAAAAATCTAAAACTAATACCTATTTAACATTATTATATGCCTAGTAGTTTTTTAATTAAAAAATTCATTAGTGTTAATAAATGATAACACATTAACACTATTATACTCAGGGCCGGTTCCGAGATTTTGGTTGCCCAAGCCCTGTCCCGAATTTGGTTGCCCACCTATTTATTAAATGTTAAAAAAATAACATAAAGTCCAAAAAAATTTTAGCCCACCTATTTATACAAAATCAAGGTTACATTGTGCTTCTTAGCTTAGCTTAAATTACATTAAAAAAAAAAATGTAACCTCGGTTATGGTGCTTTATAATTAGCACGATCCGACTCGAATAAAATTACTTCTCCTTGCATTTTTTAAAGCAAATTCTTCAATTAAATTATTGAAATTTAGCATTAAATAGGCTAAAAATTGAACCCGCTAATGATTTTGCCATTTCATCTTTTCGTTGCTTGGCTTTTCTATTATAAGACTCTGAGTTTTGTTTTCTCTTCGTCATAGTATCTACAACCTAGATGATATTATAATCTCGTTCAAATAATAAAAAATTATATTACAATCCTAAAAATCTAAAACTAATACCTATTTAACATTATTATATGCCTAGTAGTTTTTTAATTAAAAAATTTATTAGTGTTAATAAATTATAAGACATTAACACTATTATACTATTACACTATTACACTCTCATTAAAAAAAATAAAAATAAAACAAAGCATAACATTACACTATAATTACACTATTCAAATAATTATAAAATACATATTTGGCCATTTACTCAACTCACTTAGCAGTTGAGTAGTCACACCCTGTACAAAGAGTTAAGACTTAAGACCAAAATCACAAAAATCAACATATTCGGTCAAATGGGCAGGCAGCCAGGCACTAAACTCCAAACTCTAAAGAAGCTGCAAAAGGCCAAAAGCACTAAAGTCTAAACTCTAAAGTCACTGCCAGGCAGCCAGGCACTAAAGTGTAAAGAAGATAAAGTTTTGATAAGGAAAAGGCCAAAAGCACTAAAGTTAAAGCCACTGCCCACTAGCACAGCAACAATCAATTTCCCAAATTCAAAATTCATCAGTTCATCAAATGAGAGAGAGAGAGAAAAAAAATACCAGTTGCTGGTGCTGCTCAAGTGCTCACTGCTCAGTCCTCAACGGCTGTCACTGCGTGCTCCGGCCTCTCACTGCTCAAGTGCTTTTGGATTGGGAAGGTAGGATTAGGGATTAGGGATTTTTTTTCCTTTTTTTTTGGGCAGTAAGCAGTAGCCCGTAGCTGTGTTTTAATTTTTTAGAAAAAAGCTTTGTGTTTTGTTTGTGAGATTTAGGGATTTATTTGTAATTTTCTGTTTGGGTTAATTCTTTGATCCATTGTTGGTTTGTTGCCCTTTATCCGTTGGTTGTTAGGATGTCCTCTCAATTTTTTTTTTTTTTTTATTATGTATACTAGTTAAAAAAAAAATAAAAATTATGTACACTAATTTTTTTTTCATGCCTTTGATTTTGTTGCTGTGTTGCCCTTACTAGTTAAAAAAAAAAAAAAAAATTATGTACACTAATTTTTTTTTCATGTTTAATTTAATTTTATATATATATATACTATTAATTTTTTTTTTTTTGGTTGCCCTTGGGAGGGGGGTTGCCCAAGCCCCGGGGCTTGCTGGGCTTACCCCGGAACCGGGCCTGATTATACTATTACACTCTCATTACAAAAATAAAAATAAAACAAAGCATAACATTAAATTGTAATGGGTTAAATACATTGTTGGTCCCTAACATTTACCCAAGTTGCACGTTTGGTCCCTAACGTTTAAAACAGACAGAAATGGTCCCTAACGTTTCAAAATCATGCACTATTGATCCTTCCGTTAGTCTCCATTAACTTTATATATACGTGGCTAACAGATTGATGACGTGACAAATTTTTTTATTAAAATAAAATTTATTTTCATTTACATGTAGGATTTGACATGACATACCCAATTAAAAAAATAAAACCCAATCCACCCACCCAAATCACATTCACTAAACCCAATTAAAATTTGCTTTACCGTTCTCTCTGCTTCCTCTGCCTCTCTCTCAAGTCTCACCTCTATCTCGCAACATGGTTCTCTGTTAACAAATCTTTTTTTGTTTGCTAAATCTTTCTTAACAAATTTGGACATATTTGTAGGTCCAAAGATGATTAATAAATAACCAAATATGCCCTCCTCTTCATATCAGATAGCACAGCCGCAAGGCCAAATCTGTATATAGAAGATGCCAAATAGAAAATGATTGATGACCTGATTTTGTATCGATTGCATCATTAGTACTTGGTGGAGGACTACGAAATGGATATGTATCCCTAGAGAAGAGAACGGAAGAGAAAAGAAAGAAGACTTTATTTGATGGTGGAGGGTTAGGCTACGCTCATTTATAAAGCAGATCGAAGAGTCATAAAGAAAAAAAAAGGGTATTGCTGGAGTTGAAAGAGAAAATAAAAGAGGAACCATCTGATCCGTTGGACATGCATTTTCCTCCTCTTCTTTTGGCTTTCACCCAGTTGTGAGATAAAGGTGAGAGAGAGGGAACTATTTAGCAAATTTTAATCGGGTCTAGTGAATGTGATTTGGATGGGTGGGTTGGGTGAGTTTTATTTATTTTTAATTGAGAATGTTATGTCAAATCCTACTTGTAAATGAAAATATATTTTACCTTAATTGAAAAATTTGTCACGTCATCAATCCGTTAGGCATATATATACAAAGTTAACGGAGACTAACGAAAGGACCGATGACGCACGCTTTTGGAACGTTAGGGACCATTTCTGCCCGTTTTAAACGTTAGGGACCATACGTGTAACTTAGATAAATGTTAGGGACTAACAGTATATTTAACCCAATTGTAATCTATGTTCAGTACACACAGGCCCACAACACATGCACTTATGACTTATGCACAGCACAACAAACACAACATTTGGCCATTTACTCAACTCACACTCGGTAGTCAGTACAGTACTCTGTACAAAGTCACAATTTTTCAATAAATTCGATCAAATAAAAGCACTAAGACAGCACAAAAGTCACATGATTTCTCAATAATTCAGTCAAATAAAAGCACTAAAGCAATTATTCTGCAAAAAAAAAAAAAAAAGGCACTAAAGCAGTTGAAAAGTCACAAACACTTTTCAATATAATTCGGTCAAAAGGCTGAAAGGCTTTCAAAGGCATAAGGCAAAAACTAGCAGAGCAACACTCATTCAAAACAAAATAAAATGAGAGACAGAGAAAAAAAGAAAAGAAAAGGGAAATACCTGTTGCTCCGGCCTTTGTGCTCCGTGCTCCGGCCTCTGTGCTCTTGTGGACTGGTGCCTGGTGGACCGATGGTGGTTCCTTGGTGGCTCGGGTTCCCTGCGTGTGGTGCGCTGCATGCCGTGGATCTGTGGCGTTTCGGACCTCTGGTGGATCGTGGTCCGTGATTCCGTCTCCGTAGTTCTGGTGAGTGCTTGAGTGGTGACTTTTTGGCGGCAGATCAAACTTGTGTAGGATTAGGGATCAGGGCTGGCCCCGAGGTTTGGGTTGCCCAAGCCCAAACCAATTTTAGTTGCCCTAAAAAAAAAAATTATTAAAAAAATAACATAAAAGTCCTTTTTTTTTTAATGCAAAATCAAGGTTACATCTATATCTATATAAAGTTTAGCAAAAAAAAAATATATATATATATACCTAATCGCCAAACCCATACCATTTAATTCTTTCTTCCTCAAGACCTGCCAACTAAGACTCCATCCTCCCATAAATTTCTTCCTATTTTAATTCACCAGATTTGGAAGGTCAATTGTCTCCACTGATGTCTCCAATTAAAATTTCTTTTTAGAATCATATCAATTGCAATTATTTATTGTCCTTACTAAAATGCAAGTGAAATATTTTATAACATTCTTAAATTACATTAAACCACGTCAACCTCATTTTTAGGGTTTTTTATTTTTTTTTTTTTGTGTGACTTCCCATTTTATATCCACATTTAAGTCACCGGATTTGGAAAGTCATTTGTTTGTACTAATGCCTCTTTAATATTTTTCTTTTGCTATTTGAAAACTTATTGTTTTTTCAATGTGAGACTTGTTGTCTTGTTGAGAAAAATCATACTTGAAAGCTAAAAACTTAAAACATAGTAATAGAAAATTATATAATAAAATATTAAACATTAACAAAATTAAAAAGAAAAATCAATTCAAGCCCACATATATAGCATATGTCATATACACGTTATTCTACAGTCTCACTTGTTAACCCCACACTAGTGCATAGAAACACACACACGCATCAGGTTATTTATTTATTTTATAACAAATTAAAAACAAAAAGTCAAAAACAAAGAAACCCTATCCCTAACCTCTCCAGCCTTCAGTGCCACCCCCCTCCCTCAAACACAAAATACAACCAAATCCTAAATCTGAAAAGATAACCTCTTTCTCTTCTCTGTGTTGCTCTCTGTCGCACTCTCTCTCTTCTCTGCGTTGCTCTCTGTCGGGCGCTCTCTCTCTTCGTGCAACATTCTTTCTCTCAAATCTGAATGCAAAATTTGTTATCTTTAAGTGTGGTTTTGCATCCATGGAAGGATGTAGTTTTGATTTTGCTATTACATGGTTTATGATGCCCTTTGTTTTATTTTAATAATTTTTTTAATTGAAATTTTGGTTGATCTCCAAATCTGTTGGTTCATGTCTGTTGGTCCAAGGATTGTTGCAGACTACTTTTATTTTATTTTTTGATCTGTTGGTCTGTTCTTTGATCCTTTGATCAGTTGCTTTGATCTGTTGGTCTGTTGCTTTTGATCTGTTTGTTGTTGTGTTGCCCTCTCAATTTTTACTTTTTACTTTTTTATTTTTATTTTTTATTATGTATACTAGTTAAAAAAAAATTGTATGTACACTATTTTTTTTCTTCATGCCTTTGATCTGTTGCCCTCTTAATTTTTGCTTTTTTATTTTTTATTTTATTATGTATACTAGTTTTAAAAAAAAAAAAAAATTATGTACACTAATTTTTCTTTCATGTATACTAATTTTTTTTTTTTTTTTTTGTTTTTTTTACCCCAGAACCGGCCCTGCTCTTGCATCTAGTATCAAATTAAGGAGAAAATGAGTAACCAATTCTTATGACGTTACAAAACACAAAGGGCAAGAAAGTAAGTTAGAGAGTACTTTTTACGACTTCAAACAATCATGAGGGAAGTATCCAACTTGTCCATAGTTAAAACATGCACACATGGCTCCAATTATGCTCCCTTGGGCTTGAATACTTGGCACGAACCACATCCAATGATAATGAATGCAAAGCTATTATTTTGGGCCTCTCACTGCTTTGCCTAGAGCTCAATGTTTGCATTAAATTCTTGAGTTTTTAAGTGCTCTCATTGTGCGTCATGTTGAGCTTCATTTCCTCCATGTATCGAGAAAGTATCTCCTATTTCCGAAATACCAGCTCACCACCGTGATTTGGTATTTCAGTCCAACAAAGGAATGACACTTGTATTAATAAAGCCAAGTCAACTTGGGGGTTTGAAATTTTTGAGGAATTAAATTGTCATTTTGGTTGTAGCAATAAGTTGACTTGGCTTTATTAATACAAGTGTCATTCATTCATTGGATTGAAATACCAAATCATGGTGGTGAGCTGGTATTTCGGAAATAGGAGATACTTTCTCCCATGTATCACTCTTCTCAAACGCAAACTACAGCCATTATTTAATGCTTTGAAAAATTTATGGTTTTGCCTTTTTACTTCATCTTTTTTAGATTTACATTTTTTTTTAATGGGCATCTCACTCCATTTTGACATTTTTAACAATTCTTTTTGATAATATTTGTAATTTTTATACACTTAACCAAAAAAGAATTTGCAACTATAACCGAAACCCGAGAGACAGTAAGATCAAATCTTGCATAAAGGAAAGGCACAAAAAAGAAAAAAGAAAGCTGTCCATTTTACAATTGCTAAGATCAAAATAACAGTAACAAACAGACAAGCGATGTACAATTCACCCTATCACTCAGCAGCTATTGAAAAACATTAAGGTTAAAAACTGTCTGCTTTGAATTGCTCAAATGTTAAACAATCTTCCACTATAAAATTTATTCCATAAAAACATTCTCTATGTGATGTGTAACAGTGTAAGAACATGAATATTATCTTATAAGTGCCAGACCAATAGCAGTGATGATAAGAGTGGAGGGGACTCCAAATTTGAGATGGCTCCAAAAGAATAAAGTGTAGCCAAATTGTGGAGCTCGGCGAGCCTGCTCACACACAATTAAGTTGGCGGCCGATCCCAATAATGAGAGGTTCCCGGCTACCGTGCTGACCCAAGCTAAGATTAGCCATGCCTTTTTCTCATCAGTTGCAGAAATTGCAGTTGCCGATGCTGCCACTCGTGCTCCAAGCAAGAGAACTACACCAATATTATTCAACTTAGAAATGTATCACCAAACTCATTAGGTACTTATTACATAAAAGAAAAAACAATTCTTAATCAGAGATGCAGATAGAAAGATGATTAAACCATCAGTACCAGATTATTTAGGAAAAATAATCTCAAAGATTCAGTGCAAGAGAATACCTTGCTTCTTAAGTAATCATTATTCCCTATATTATGTGCACAAGGGCCATGGATATACTGAGAGCCTTGGCAACTCATAGTTACTATTACAGGTATGAAAATCCCTTTGTTACTAAAAGAAAATTTTGTTTATTGCACAAGTTTGTTGTTTCATTGAACTATATGGTGGAATTCTCAGACTGAAAGACCTGTTTAGTAAAATGGTGGTGTACTATCAACTTGAGTATGATTTTAACATGCATAAGAAAGATTAATGTCAGTTTGTCTCCAGTAGAGAAAGGAATCTTGAGAAGAAGTGAAAACCAGAAATATGCAATTAAAAACTGGGAATACTATGAATCTATGACATCCCTAAGAGATGCTTTGTATACAAAGTCCAAACTATTCCCTAATATTTCTCCAGAAATCTAAAGACACCGCGCCAAACTTTTTTCAGATTATATGAATTTCAATACTGAATTAGTCTCTGCACTGCTTGAAATTGCTAAGAAGGACAGTAAAGGACAACAATAATTGTAAACAGACTTACAACCTGTTGTTAGCTAATTTCATCTGACAGATCCCAAAAAAAAAAGAATGATGAAACAAATAATAGAAAAAATACATGGAAGAAATCCATCAACATACCAGTTGGTACGTTTGAAGCCAAATTTGACATGACAAGTATGACAATGGCAAGAATTGCTATCCCACTAACATGATCAATTCGTGAATAGGGCTCCATCAAGTCCCATAGAGTACTTGGGATTCCAGTTCTGTTAAAGCCATCAACTGTGATAAACATTCCGCAAAAGAAAATTAATAGCGAATAGGAGACCTGGCAAAGAAGAGAAATAAACTACATATTATAAACTCTCCAACAAGGGATGATTTAAAATTTCAAGTCCCATTGATGGTTCAAGGGGAAAAATAATTAATAAAAAAAAAAGTATAAAGAAAAGCATCATGCTTGCAGATTATACCTTTTCAAGGCTTGGCCTAGCATCCTTGAAATCAAGAACCACAAGAGCAAGTGCAGCAGTAATTGTAGTCCATGACATATTTAGACCCATAAGCAAAGCAATCAACATTCCTATAGTAACAAGGTAAACACATGATTTCCACAACAGTTTTTTCCATTTTGTGGTGAAATCTTCCTTTCCTTCTGAAGAACGTACAGAAAGTGCATCTCTTAGTCTATCCATTGATGCAACTCTCTTTGAAGGGATCGTTTCCTCCTTTACCTGAGTAGATACATCTTTTGCCGCCTCTTTTGATGCATTAGAATTTCTTGCAGAGTCCAATGTGACAATTGGGTCCTTTTGGATTTCAGTCTCACTTGAAATTGCTCGGTTTCTAAGCGCCTCAACATGGCCCATGTTCCCACTCAAGTGGGGAGGGCTTTGCACAGCCATAAGTTCCAATCTAGAGTTCCATTCCTGAGAATTATGTGACAGTGTAGCTGGTGAAAACCGATGAGAATTCATTTCCTCCTCTGAAAAAACTTCTACAGCTACATCTTCTTCATCCTTCTGTATAGATAATAACTTCCAGTACATGCATATAAGAATTAGAGCATTGACAAATACACCCACGAGCATTGCAGGGAGTATTCCGATTAGAAAATTCCCAAAAGATATCTTACTCTGAACAGCTATAACCAAGTTTTGGGGGTTGCCAATTGGAGTGGCTGAAGACCCAATATTTGCACTAGAGGCCAGGGCAAGAAGGAAAGGATGAGGTGGGAGATTATGTTGCCTTGCAGTTTTCAAGACAAATTCAGTCAAAACTACACAAGCGGTATCATTAGTGAAAAGAGCACTTGAAATGGCGGAAATCAGGCAGATTCGACAAATTAAATCCTTTGCCCCCTTACTCTTCCATGAGAGCATCATTCCCAAGTACTTGAACATATCTGCCCTTTCAAGATAGATACTGACAACCATTGTCCCAAAGAGAAGACCAAGGATTGGGAGATCGATTGCATCATATGCTTGATCTGGAGTTAGGACTCGAAATACAACCATTAGCATGGCCCCCAGGAGGGACCCTGCAGTCCTCCCAATTGGTAGAAAAGGAACAGCTGGGAAAACTGCCAATACCCAGAATATTGCAAAAGCAATCGAGCCTAAAACCACTTTTACAACAGAAGCCAAGGCCATTTTTGTAGCTCAGTAAGCGAAAATCTTAATTTTTACACAATTCCAAGGACTCTATATATATTAATGAAATTCCATAGCTGATGTCATATCATCAATATCATAACATCTACTTGCCATAAAAGAAATATCCTGGTCAAGAAAAATCAATTAAAACAATGCTTCTGAAGCAATCATACATTCAATCAAATATCATGATACTTAAACAACATGGTACGAAAATTCATGGAAGAAGAGTGACCAAACAGGTAGAGGGCAAACAGTAAGTATATATAACAAGTGCTAGGATGATAATCAAGTAGGATTGTTGTAGCTTTTCATAGATTATAAGGCTTAATAAACTAACAGAACAAAATTTCAAAATAAAGGGAATGTAAGGGATTGGCAAGTTCAACAAATACTAACAATCTAGATTTTTTTTTTCTTCTTTGTTCTTTTTTAGAACTCCTTAAGAGAAGAAGCCAGGGTTCACATTGAAAGCAAAACCCATCCAAATATGAAATTTTATATCTTTGGAATTCCCATAAATCTTGATATGAACAGAATGAAATATTCGATCATTTTTCAATAAATGTCACTTCCATAACCATCTCAGTAAGATTCCAAGCTAAATCTCAACAACAAAAAAAACCAAGAAAAGTGAAAACCCATATTCACAATCATAAATTCTCTTTGTCAAGAATAGTACAAGCACGTATCAAATGCAAATAAGTCACACTGCATGACCCCACAATTGCACGCTACTTCAACAGCCATTGCAGTCAATTTCTAAGCTAAATCTCAACCAAACATACAATACCCAGGTTCCAAAACTCTCTCTGAAAACAAAAAATATATATCAAAACAAAGAATTTCTAACCTGAAAATCAGGTACTGACAAATTCTGCACTAAGAAGAAGTCAAAACATCTGCAAGTTCCAAATTTGGAAGGGTCTTATTTGCATGTAAAAGTTAAAATCTTTTTTGAATAGGATTGGTTCCTACTATTGGATTGGATAGGTTAGATTCAGTAGCATGATTGATGTTTCCACAATAACTGGAAGAAAGTCGATCAAAGAGACTGACATAAAAGTGTTTCCTTCGTTCTTTCTCAATCGGAGATATAAGTAGTACATCAAACAGGCTGTTGTGAAACACTTTTCATGACACGTCATGGATGGACACGTGATCAACTATAGACCTTTCAAAGATCAGTATAGTCAAGGTCGCAACAAAAATACACGACAATTCCACACCTAATTGATCTTTCAGCTGATCCCATTTGTAGTTATCTTGCTATAATGCACTTAACTCCTCATTTATGTTTACTCTATTATATAACCCACTATGTGGTCATTTATAAGACCATTCATTTATACTTTTAATTAAATAATCTATTCAATGAATCACATGACTTATTAATTTGTTATAAACCAATTTGTAACGAAACTTTATTGAAACAAGATTATCGTCATTTCAAGTTATTTTCATTTTGTTTATTTTACAGTTTATGTTTGAATTTGTGGATCTAACATTCCATAAACTATGACGTTATTTCAAATAAAAATGATAATTTTCCCTTTCATTAGCCATTAAAAAAATAATAATTCTAGATTGTTCGGAGTTAGGTAAATTGGAAGATGTTGTGAAATTGTATTTTGATTCTCAAAAACATTAAAATTATTATCAAATTTTTTATAAAAAGTGTACGGAATAATTATGACAATAAATATAAATGGTCTCACATAAATGATATATTAAATGATTTTTTTAACCATTTTTTTAGTTTCTAATTAAAAGATGACATCATTGTACACAAGCCTTTGTATAAAAAATTGCAAACATGTAACATCAATGTTCAATCTGTATTGCCAGCCTACCAAGTGCCTAGTAGGGAGATATCTAAGAAACAGGTGGCAAGGATTTGTAGTTGAATCATCCTTACCTGATCATTTTGTTAATGTGATCAGGAATGATGCTTTAAGTTGTATCTGTATTTCTTCTTAATGAAGCTTGCTTGTTAATTTTCAAAAAAATTTAAAAAAACTTGTAGGGTGGAAGTAGTTGTGATAGTTATATTCCTTAATTTAAAATATGGGATTCTTTCTTATCAATCCAATCATAACCGACCGTGTGTTTGGATGGAGGTCCCAACTCCCAAGGGAATGAAATAAAGGAAAGAAGATGAGGATTGTTTAATTGACTTTGTTTGTTTTTTTCTTTAAAGAGATCACAGAGGAAATTTGTTTTTAGAGGATTTGGAGGAGTATCCAAAACCATCATTTTTTATTTCCTTTATATCTTGTTGGTATTTCTTTTCTTCTCTTTCTTTTAATTTCACTTTACTTAACAGTTAAGATACATGCTCAAGAAGTTGACCAATTTGGAGAATCAATTATTACGCTTTTGGTGATGGGACTTCAAAGTTGAATATGAAAAGCTTGCTTGCTAATTTCAAAAAAAAAAAAAAAACTTGTAGGTTGGAAGTAGTTGTGATAGTTGTATTCCTTAATTTAAAATATGGGATTGTTTCTTAGCAATCCAATCATAACCAACCGTGTGTTTGGATGGAGGTCCCGAGGGAAGGAAATAAAGGGTAGAAGATAGGATTGTTTAATTGACTTTGTTTTTTCTTTCTTTAAAGGGATCACAGAGGAATTTTTTTTTTCATAATGTTTGACATTTATTTCTTTAATGAATAAAAAAAATTTGACATTTATTTCTTTTCTTTTAATATTTAATAATAAGTAAGCAATCAAAATCAGACCGAGCTTGGACAGGTCAAACCTCGGGATCGGCCCTGCATGGACGCGTGATCAACTATAAACCTTTCTAAGATCAGTATAGTCAAGGTCGCAACAAAAATTCATGACAATTCCACACCTAATTGATCTTTCATCTAATATTTACGTTTGTAGTCATTTTGCTACAATCTACTTGGCTCTTGTTTGTACTTATCTTATTATATAACCCATTATGTGGTATTTATAAAACCATTCATTTATACTTTTAATCAAATAATCTATTATTATCAAATTTCTTATAAAAAGTGTACGGAATGTTTATGACAATAAATATAAATGGTCTCACATCAATGATATATTAAATGATTTTTTTAACCATTGTTTTAGTTTCTAATTAAAAGATGACATCATTGTACACAAGCCTTTGTATAAAAAATTGCAAACATGTAACATCAATGTTCAATCTGTATTGCCAGCCTGCCAAGTGCCTAGTAGGGAGATATCTAAGAAACAGGTGGCAAGGATTTGTAGTTGAATCATCCTTACCTGATCATTTTGTTAATGTGATCAGGAATGATGCTTAAGTTGTATCTGTATTTCTTCTTAATGAAGCTTGCTTGTTAATTTTCAAAAAAAAAAAAAAAAAACTTGTAGGTTGGAAGTAGTTGTGATAGTTGTATTCCTTAATTTAAAATATGGGATTGTTTCTTAGCAATCCAATCATAACCGACCGTGTGTTTGGATGGAGGTCCCAAGGGAAGGAAATAAAGGGAAGAAGATAGGATTGTTTAATTGACTTTGTTTGTTTTTTTCTTTAAAGGGATCACAGAGGAAAATTTTTTTTAGAGGATTTGGAGGAGTATCCAAAACCATCATTTTTTATTTCCTTTAAATCATGAGCGGGGCTAGAGCATGATGAGTAGGGTCAATTGACCCACTCATATATATATATATATATATATATATTATAAAAAAAATTGAGATTTTTAGAATTTGACCTTACTACAAAATTAAGCAATATAAAATTAATATTATTAAAATTATCATCAAATCATTTTCAGTTCCTTTTAAATTAACAAAAAATAAGCTCAAGTAACACAAAAAATAACCCAAACAACATCAATAAAAATTAGTCGGCCCCAAAATATATACTTAGTGCTCATAAAACCCAAAAAAAAAATTGCTAATTTAACACCACTGAAAAAACTTTCTGACTACATCTAGAAGATTTGACCTTGGCTAGAGTGTGAAGAGAAAAGAGAAAAGTCGCAGCTTACAACTTTCTCTTGGAAAAAAAAAATAAAAAAAAGAAGAAGAGAAACTGTAAAAGAAGAAATGAAGACACCGTTTGAAAGAAAATAACAATGTGAAAGAGTAAGAAATATTGAAAAGTGGGGGCTGTTAAAAAAAAAATGGCGTGAAACAACTCTGAAAAGAAAAGAGAGGGTTAAAAAAAGAAAAAGAAAAAGAAAGAAAATAGACAGTATGAAGTCAATGGCGTGAAAAGAAGTGGTGGGCTGAAGTGAGTTCTAAAATATTAGTGAAGAAATATTGGCAAAAATTGTGTGAAGTTTGGGCATTTACTTTTGAAATTTTGCGAAAAGGCTGATGAAGTGAGGCAGTGTATTAAACGAGATGTTGGTAGAAGCCTTTTTATTTTATGTTGTTGTAGTGTTTCTCCATGTGATTTTATGGACGTGGAGCACTTCCAAACGCTAAAGTCAAAGTTGGGTGGGTAGAGTGAGACTCCAGACCCAATGCAAACACTCAAGCAAAGGGGTTCATGTCACTCCTGCCTAAGAAACGTGTTTTGTGCAACTATTTGTAACTAAAGCCAACTCACCATGCCAAATAGAGAGACTGAGTCTATTATCCTACAAACTCTCATAATTTAGTCATGCTGAGATTGTTGTGTTGTCTATTTTGGCTGCGTAATGTAACAGGTGGCACTATTGTATTGTTTGATCGTAAGATGCTTAGGAACTTCCGGAAAGATGGTCATAATTGGAAGAAGAAAAAGGATGGGAAGACTGTTAAAGAAGCCCATGAACATTTAAAAGTGAGGTTCTCTCAATTTCTGATATGTTGTATGCAGCATCAACTTATGTATATGCAACTCATAGTTGCACTTCTCGATACATGCGGACAAATAATGTGACAGAAGGCTACACACACACTCACATATATATATATATATATATATTTGTATGTATGTACCCCAGAAGTTTTAATTAATGTCCTTCTTTTTGTGCTATATTTAATTTTTGTATGGAACAAAGGATCATATGCAACTACATATCTTGGGTATATCTGTTTCACCTTGAGTATGAATATCATTTATGATATTGTAGCTTAGTTAGCTGTAGTATGAGTTCCAATGTTTCTAGCGTTAATTTGATCTATGGAATCTTGATTAGATGTAAATTTTTTATTGGCAATTCATAGTTATGGATATAATAGAAATTATTAGGTTTAAATTGTGGGATTTTAAAGGGGAGAGTTCCCACTTATATTTTAAAAAAAAAAAATTCTTAATTTTATCTTTATGTGGTATCAATTTATTTCTTATTCTTTAAATTGAACAAAAAATAAGTATAATTGTCCATTTATATTGTGTCTTATCAATAATCATTTCCTCCTCTTCTCAACCTCCAAATAAGAGATAGAATATCACTTTCCTTCCTTCCTTCCTAAAAAGAAAAAAATTGTCACCCTTACTTTTAAAAAATCCAAATAAGGGGAACGGTTATACTCTCATCTCCTTTCCTTTTGTACCCTCTCAATCAACTCTCCTCTCTTTTCAAACTTCCAAATATAGCATAAGTGCAAAACTCTACAAAGTACAAGACTACAAGCTCTCACCGTCTAGCCCTTTTGATGAAATTAATGGGAATAACATTTATTGAAAATGAGGAGTCATAGTGCAATGAGATATGAAAGTGGTAGTAGCGTGAGAGGTAACATTTAACTCAAATGATTAGTCATTGTGCGATAAGATATGGTAAGTGGTGTAGTAAGTGGCAGTAATGTGAGTGTCTTGTTGTGCGAAAGCACCTCCGGATAGCACTCCCACACCAAGATTGATTGTGCAAAATAATTATGGCTTGAGAAAGATAATCAAAACAAATATAGAACGAAGGAAATTGTAAAGAAAAAATAAACAATCACACCAACACCAAGGATTTACGTGGTTCGGCTTTTGGCCTACGTCCACAGGCGATGACGGAGAATTTCACTATCAAAGATGAAGATTACAAATATGGTGTAGAGGCACTCTCAAATCCCAAAACCCCAATACACCCAAATAGCTCTCTCTCACAAATAACAAATAATAGAGAATTCCTATTCTCTATTCAAGTGGGCAGTTCTAAACAAAACAAATACCAAATACCCAAACCAAATACTAGAGAAATTGGTGAATTTCCTCTAGTCAAATTGCCAAGACGGCACCAAAGAACCCGCACCACACCAAAGCAAAGACGCTGCACCACAAATCCAAAGAAGCCACAATGCTTCTACAAAGCTCTCTGCTGAAACCAAAACAAAGGAACCGCCAAACAAATATTTGATGTACTCGCTACTCAAACCAAAGTCACACAAGACTAGTAACAGTACCCAATCAAATATGCAGCACCACCAAGAGAGAAATCTCTCACAAAGAGTTGCAACAAACAAAGAGAGAGAGCACCTAAACAAAATTGCCGCACCACCCTCTTTTCTCTACTCTAGCCGCAAACATATATATATCAAAGAGCTGTTGTAATCGGCTAGGACTAGAAGTCTAGGAGTCCTATATTCTTGAACTCCAATACCATGCACAACCAATTCAAATAGAAATATAATTCCTTTAGGTTTGCTATACACGGACTAAAAAATATTAGTTCAATTAGGACTCCTTTATCAAAGTCAGCTGTGACCCACCTTCTAATGGTTGTGATCCCATGTGGCAATGTATTTGGTGAAATCAATTCAAGCCAATAACTAACATGTCTATCATATATTAACACTTCTTTTAAACAATAAAGTTTGGAATTCCGAGTATCTAACAATTGTTATATCATATAATCATAGTGCGTGCAATGAGATATGTAAGTGGTAGTGCGAGAGATAATATTTAACTATCATTGTGCGATAAGATGTGTAGTATCATATATTAACGTTGTTTTTTTTTGGGATAGAAATGATAGGTATTTTGTTGAATAGAATCAAACTGAACAAATGACAAAATGCATGGAGGACATTCCTCCAAAACCGTAAAATCCAAATTTGAGGATGCAGTCTCTCTAGCCAAAGCCAAAGCAGCTTTGTTACAATTTTTTCGAATGAAAGCAAACTTCAAAACATTAAAAAAAGGAATCCAAGAAACTATATCATCAATTAAAACCCCACATGGGGCCAAGCTCGGAGATCCTCGGTTTATCAAGCTGAGCAATTCAGAAGAACACACCTCCAAGCATATGTGATGAAACCCGGTTTCGTGAGCAAGTTGAAGAGCACAAAGAACAACCATAGCTTGTGCGTGAAGAGTATGCAAGAAGACATCGCAGGTGGACCCAACAGCAACAGCAACCAAACCCATGCTATCCCGAATGACAATGCCCAGACCAACAGACGATGCACCCAAACCTTCATGACACGCCACATTAATCTTATAAAGACCAGGTTCTAGGGGACACCACTTGTGAGGAACACTTGGAACAAATGCTGGGGCGCTAAGCTGGAACTCTGGCTCATAGTGCTCCAAAAAATCCAAAGGAAGACCTGTAGCTCTATGACAAATATCATCAACATTGGGCACCTTCGCATCCCAAATTAAATTGTTACGAGCAAGCCAAAGGGACCACATCGTGACAAAAACGATCTCCAACTCTGGGGATGACAACTCACGCAAACATATAGAGATAAAGTCCCACAAGGGCAATCGGGCATCACAAGATGAGGGGAGATTTACAGGGCAGGCCCGCCAAACCTTCTGAGCAAAATCACACTGCCACAAGACATGATCATTAGTCTCGAGTGCTTCACTACACCAGCTGCACGAAAAGGAGGAGGAGGCTTTCCTCTCAAAAAGTTTGGTTAGAGTTGGCAAAATATTCCTACAGGCACGCCAGATAAATAGCTTGACTTTTGGGGGGACCTTGGCAGCCCATACTCTATTCCAGAAAACATTGATCACCCCATTCGAAGAAGATGAAGTATGAACTTGCTGGTGCTGCTGTTGATATACCAGGAGCCAATAGGCACTCTTAACAGTAAAGTTACCCCTTCTTGTGCCAATCCAAACTCTAGAATCTGGTGGTCTTCGATGACTCAATGGAATTTGCTTAATGGCCCGAGCTTCATTAGGCATAAAAATCTGATCTATCAATCCCTCCTTCCAACACATACGAACAGGATCTATCAGTTGCTCAACCATGGCATCTTCATCTAACACATGGACAGGGCTCAAGACCATTGCATTAGAGTTGGTTAAAACCCGTGCGTCCTTCCAAATTTTAATGTGGGCCCCATTACCTACTCTCCAGCGCAATCCTAACTTCAAAGACTCCTTTGCTTCACAAATGCTCCTCCATAAGTATGAGGCGTGACCTCTAACAGAAGCCTCCAGAAAGGATTGAGTAGGGAAATATTTAGCCTTAACGAAAAACCAGAGAGTTGGGATGTTGTAGAAGTCGCCATCCTTGGCATGCCAACAAAGCGATATTAAAGAGTTGCAAATTCCGAAACCCAATACCACCATCTTTCTTGGATTGGCTCAAATGCTGTTTCCTAAGCCAATGGATTTTCCTTTCTTCACCCCGCTGACCCCACCAGTAATGCATAGCCATAGAACTAAGCTCAGCACAAAGACCTCCTGGAAACTTAAAGCAAGTCATTGCATAAGTTGGTATTGCTTGGATGACTGCCTTTATTAAAACCTCCCTTCCAGCTTGCGATAAAAATTTCTCCTTCCACCCCTATAATCTTCTCCACACACGATCTTTTATGGAAATAAAATGCTCTCTTTTTTGATCGACCAATGATTGGGGGTAAACCCAGATACTTTTCAAACTGGGTTGTTGGAGAAGTCCCAAATAAGTCTATAATCTGAGCACGACATGGCTGGGGAGTATTGTGGCTAAAGAAAAGTGCAGTTTTTGCTCCATTCACTTTTTGTCCCGAAGCTCTTTCATAAACAGACAAAACATTCAACAATGCTTGACTATCATCTTGAGAAGCCCTACAAAATATAATACTATCATCTGCAAAAAATAAGTGGGAGATTCTCGGACCACCTCTACAAATTGAGACACCTTTAATAAGACTATCTCTCTCCGCTTTTCGCAACAATGCAGACAAGCCTTCCGCACAAATAAGGAACAAATATGGAGACAAAGGATCTCCTTGACAAAGACCACGCCCAGGCTTAATATAACCCTTCGGAACACCATTCACCAATACAGTGTAAGAAACCGATGTAACACACTGCATAATTAAATTCACCCATCGCTCATGGAATCCTAACTTCAACATGATAACTTGCAAGAAATCTCATTCCACCCGATCATACGCCTTGCTCATATCGAGTTTCGCCGCCATCTGAGCATTTTGACCACCCCCTGAGATTTTTGAGATAGTGCAACATCTCAAAAGAAATTATCACATTATCTGTAATCATCCTTCCGGGAACAAAAGCGCTCTGACTATCTGAAATGACTTGGGATAGAATAAATTTCATCCTATTCACCAAAACTTTAGAAATAATTTTATACAGGACATTGCACAAACTAATGGGCCAGAATTGTGACATATTATCATAAGCCTGCACCTTAGGGATCAAAACAATATTAGTGAAATTGACACAACCAAACATCCTACCCTGTTGAAGAAAATCCAACACTGCATTTATAACGTCTCTGCCCACAATATGCCAATATTTTTGAAAGAAAAGAGCAGTCATACCATCCGAGCCTGGTGCTTTTGAAGGATGCATTTGAAACAAAGTCGTCTTAACTTCATCTGGGGAAAAAGGCAATAGGAGGTCAGCATTCAATTCTGGCATCACCACCTTATCAACTAACTGGACCACTTCAGCAATCTCGGATGGACTAGATGACGTGAACATATGCTGGAAATACTCCGTGGCAATATTAGCTATTTCCCCCTGAGTGGACTTCCAAACATGGTTAGAATAAAAAAGGCCCACAATAGTATTTGTACGTTTGCGCTGATTGGCACTCTCATGAAAAAATTTAGTATTTTGGTCACCTTCCTTAAGCCATGACACACGGGACCTTTGATTCCAGAAAACTTCTTCCTTTTCAATTCAAAACATCCAACTCCCTCCGAAGAGTATTCACCTCATGACCATCATAGAAATCAGGATCTTGTTCTTCTAGTTCTTGAAGCCGAGCCTTTTTGTCCTGCTATAAGGTGAGGAGTAGCATGAACCTGGACTTGATTCCATTTGAGAAGATGGACTTTGCAAGCCTTAATCTTCTAAGTAATGCAGTGCATAGGAGTGCCCATAACAGGAGCGTGCCAAGCTTCATGAATCACATCCTCACAACCAGGCTCACGAACCCATACATGCTCAAACCTAAATAACTTCCGATGCCTTGGAGATTGTTAAGCAAGCCCCGGTTCAAACTCTACAAGCAGACCGAGATGATCCGAGGAAATCACTACAATGTGCCGAACAACAATGTTAGGGAAACACAACGTCCACTCCGGGTTAGCAACTCCTCTGTCCAAACGGACACGAACCAAGTCACCATTCACGCGACAATTAGTCCATGTGAACAATGGGCCTATGAAACCCAAATCCAAGAGGGTGCAATCTGTAAGAGCATCACAGAATGCTGCCATCTGGTGCAGGTTCCTATCATCCCTCCCAAATTTCTCTTCCAATGCAGTAATTTCATTAAAATCCCCTAGAACCAGCCAAAGCATAGCAAAAAGAGCATGAAGTCTTCGTAAGAGAGTCTAAGAACGAGACCGAAGACTAACCTTAGGATGGCCATAAAAACCGGTAAGTCGCCAAGTAAAACCATCAGCTTGGACAACATGAGCATCAATATGGAAGGTAGAGTCAGGGCCGGCCCCGAGGTTTGGGTTGCCCAAGCCCAAACCAATTTTAGTTGCCCTAAAAAAAATATATATTTAAAAGTCCAAATTTTTTTTTTTATGCAAAATCAAGGTTACATTTATATCTATATAGATAAATATATATATATATATACCATTTAATTCTTTCTTCCTCAAGACCTGCCAACTAAGACTCCATTCTCCCATAAATTTCTTCCTATTTTAATTCACCAGATTTGGAAGGTCAATTGTCTCCACTAATGTCTCCAATTAAAATTTCTTTTTAGAATCATATCAATTGCAATTATTTATTATCCATACTAAAATGCAATCAAATGAAATATTTTATAACATTCTTAAATTATATTAAGCCACGTCAACCTCATTTTTAGGGGTTTTTAATTTTTTTTTTTGCGTGACTTCCCATTTTATATCCACATTTAAGTCACCGGATTTGGAAAGTCATTTGTTTGTACTAATGCCTCTTTAATATTTTTCTTTTTCGAGGTGATTAATAATTCTTTTTAGAATCATATCAATTGCAATTGCAATTAATTATTGTCTTTACTAAAATGGAGCCAACTCCAAATGGGTGGAATACTTTATTAGATTCTTAAATTTTTTATAATCTAGATTAATGAGGATTTAAATATTAAGTATTGATATGTCTCATTAAATTACTCCAATTTACCCAATTTCAAAACTTTAGTTCCGTTTCATTTGCCTCCATTAATTTGTTTGCCTCAAATCATTAATTGACTTTTTGTTTGCCTTATAGATTTCGTTAGATAAAACGATTTCAAAACATTTAGACTTCTAGTTATGTGTTAATAAAGAAAAAAGAAAAACAACAACACAAATAAACATTAATACTAAGTGATTAAAAAATACTAAATAAACCCAAGAACAAAAATTAATACTAAGTTATAAAAATTATCATTAAATCAAAATGAGTATCCACTTTTTAATTTTCACAAACACATGTCCACAATCTACACTCTACTGACCGACCATCACACACATTACACAGACAAAATTAAGATGACTAATAAATATTAACAACTCAATAACAGCCACACAACACTTTCAGAAAGAAAAAAGAAAAAGCCACACAACATAGCCACAAGATTCATTATGAGAGAGAGAGTGAATCAGAAAAATATGAGAGAGGGGAAGCAAAGAGTCAGAGAGAGAGAAAACACCGGAGCAGAAGTTGCAGATCGCGTTCGCCGTCCAGTCCAGGCGGCGGAGTCACAATCCAGTTCCGGCGCCAGGCGGAGTCACCGTCTCACGAAGTCCTCGAGTTCTCAAAGGTCCAAACGTTGTGTTTTGAGAGTTGAGAACCTTTTGTGTTCTTCAACTCTGTTATCTATTGCCGAGATAGTATATTTTTTTGTTTTGGTTTTGATTTTTTTAATTTTTTTACTTTAAATATTTGGGTGATTTCTTGATCTTTTGGTCTCTGTTGGTCTATGAAATGTTGCCCTTTGTTTTATTTTAATAATTTTTTTAATTGAAATTTTGGTTGATCTCCAGATCTGTTGGTTCATGTATGTTGATCCAAGGATTGTTATTAAAGTGAGAGTCTTGTCCCACATTGACCAAGTATTCTTGGATTGTGCAATTAATAAGCCATGGGCAATCCTCATCTCTCAAGGCGTCTTTTGAGATTGAGTTAGGCCCATTGGACTTTAACATGGTATCAGAGCCACCCCTTGGGTGTTGGGCAGATCTCTCCCCCAATTATGGTCCACGTGTTTGGTTAATCCGCCACACGTGATGGGGCATATTAAAGTGAGAGTCTTGTCCCACATTGACCAAGTATTCTTGGGTTGTGCAATTAATAAGCCATGGGCAATCCTCATCTCTCAAGGCGTCTTTTGAGATTGAGTTAGGCCCATTGGACTTTAACAATTGTTGCAGACTAATTTTTTTTTAGTATACTAATTTTTTTTTTTGGGTGTGGTTGCCCCATGGAGGGGGGTTGCCCTAGCCCAGGGGCTTGCTGGGCTTACCCCAGGGCCGGCCCTGGGTAGAGTAACTCTGGAGATTAACCACCACACTGGATGCCCATAACAGTGCAAGACCACCCCCAAACCCATGCCTATTTACACCTAAACAGCCATGCATGCCAAGTTTAATACGTAAGGTCTCCAAACTGCTAACATTTAAATGTGTTTCCATTAAAAACATGATTTTGGGAACTTCTTTCTTCACTAACCCGTGAAGCTCACCGACTGTCACAAGGTTCCCAAGCCCCCGACAGTTGATACTTAAGATTTTCATGGTGACCGGCAGGGCTATTCCACAGCCGCCGCCGATAGGGAGTCATAGTGAGATACAACCCCAGATGAAATCTTACTCTTCTTGCTTTGAACACCCTCCAAATCCAGAACTTGACCCTCCAAAAATTCCCTACCTCTTTTCGTACTCTTAGATAGCACACTACAGCTTTGAGTCTGTGCCGAAGTGGTACCCACAATTCTGGCTCTTTTTTTCCACGTGGAATGTATGGAAGGGCCCACCACCGGTTGTGTCTCCCTCATCTCTCCAGCACATGGTTGAGTGAAGTGCATGGTCCTCGAGCCCACATGTAGCACCGCATCAGGAATAAGATCCACGTGTTCCCCAGGATAAATACCATGCAAAACACTAGCTGAGGCCATTTCAAATTCATGTATATCCCTATCTTGAACCCGATTGCCATTATCTCCCTGCAGGTTTGAATTTGACGTAACCCGCACTTGCTCCACAACCACCTCCGTGTTTTCCTCCTTAGTGAGCTTACCCAAATCACCAACTACCTCCATGATTTTCAGCCCATCATAATCATCACCCAGAGTCATGTGTAATCTATTTTTTGAGATTCTCGCAAATGAGGTAACATCGTCTTCCTCCTCCACCTCCTCATGGCCCCTTCTGGAGCGTGATGACCACCTCCTCTACTTCCCATCGAACCCTTCCAAGATGGACTCGCTTCCGGAACTTCACCATGCATCCTTGGCTCATGATGGGTTCTCGGCAAGCCTTGACAACCTGGTACAGCTCGAAGCCACTGCCCATACCGATCGTTATAGGCCTGGTTATCGCCACCACTCCTTCTACCATCAATACAGTCATTTCTACTGTGACCTATCTGCCACATCTATAGCAGAAAATAGGGAAATGCTCGTAGCAAAAATCAACTCATATAGGATGGCCTTCTTCAATTTCAAGGATTTTACCCCGTAGAAGGGGTTTAGTGATGTCCAACGCCACTCTTATACGAAGAAACCTCCCCCACCCAATCCCATTTTCTGGTATGTCAACTTCAATTGTTCGCCCAATGTCATTACCTATATCTTCCCCAATGTCCCTTATCATACTCAAAATCGGCAGATTATGGATGCGGATCCAAAAAGCTGCCTGATTGAATATAACAGCAGTGGGTTGCATATCATTTTCAAACTGAACCATTAAAATCAGTTTCTTATCAAAGGTCCACGGACCTTGAATAAAAACCCTTTTGAGATCTTTTCTGGTATTAAAAACAGCCATAAAAAGTTTATCATCAATGTCCCTAATGGTAACTCCTCCTGGCAAGGCCCAAAGGTTGCGCATTGTCTCCTTGAAGGCCTCTCCATTGAAAGCACGATTAGTCAACAACTTAAATAAGATACTGAATTGGGCTTCCTATTTGGATTGACCTAAATGCTCTTTCCACACTCTCAGGTGGTTTTTTTCATGATCAGAAAGATGCAGTCGCCGGCATAGATCCTCCAGTTCCTCCACCATTGTATCCCCTAAACCGAACTACCCCAAACCCCAACAAAGCACCCTACAACACCGTGAGGTTTCAGAAGCTTGCACAATGAAGGCAAGTTAAAAGACTCCTACCACTCACCAGACTCTAGAGCCAGGCGCGCTCTGAGAAGTTTTGTTGCTATTAACGTTGCTTTTAAAACAATAAAATTTGGAATTCCGAGCATCTATTTAACAATTGTTATATCTTATTCTTATCATCAGAAAGAAAGATTTTGCCGACAACTTTATATTTGAATTGACATATTTTAGTGCTGTCAATAGAAACATTCATATCATCGTACGATCCTTCGTTCGAGCCCGGCCGTCCTAGCAAGGCAGCTGTGGAGTTGGGACGCGTAATGTTGTATATTTGTTATACATATAGTGATATAAAAGTGGGTTTATGTTTTAAGGCATTAGTGACACATTTGGCACTTGGACACGTGGCACGTGCACGTGTGATTCTAATGTAGAAAATAACTAACTCATGGAAGTTATTTCTGATGTAGAAAATAACTAACTCAAGGAAGTTATTTTCTGAAAGGTCATATTATTCTAGAATGGTGGAAGTTATTTTCTGAAAGGTCATATTGTTCTAGAATGGTGGAAGTTATTTTCTGAAAAGTTATATTGTTTTAGAATGATGCCTATTCATTGTCTATAAATTAAAGTGCCTGTTCATTGTCAAATACACAATTTTGTAGGAATACTCTTTAAAGGGATTACCGAAATTTGCTTTCTGTAATTGGTGACTTTGTTGTATCGTGGAGGTGAATTGCCTTAACCCGGAAGCAAAACTCGTTTAGAGTGGGGGCAATTATCACCTTAAAGATAGTGTTATCACGCCTCAAAGTCACATCATTTTTTCTGATCTTCTCAAAATCTTCAACAATTTTAAGGTGATAATCGCAATGGGGTCAGAATCTGAGATGGTGACTTTCAAAATAATGAATCAAGACTTTGTGAAACTGGACAGGTTTGATGGGACGAATTTCACTCGCTGGAAGGACAAATTGATGTTTCTGCTTACTGCATTGAAGATTGCATATGTTCTGGATCCGAATCTGTCAAAACTTCGTGAACCAACTGACAACGATTTCTGATCAACTTAAGGCAGAACGCAAGAAACGCGAAGAAGATGAAGTGGTATGCAAGGGACATATTCTGAACACTTTACTGATCGTTTGTATGATTTATTCACATCAATGAAGTCACCAAAGGAAATCTAGGAGGCTCTGGAATTCAAGGACAAAACTAAAAAACAAGGTGCAGATAAATTTCTCATAATGAAATATTTTGAGTTTGCTATGGTTGATAATATTTCTGTTATGGATCAAGTTCATGAATTGCAAGTTCTGGTGAATAAAGTTAAAGATCTTAAAGTAATTGTTGCTGAAAATTTGCAAGTTGGTGCTATTATTGCCAAACTTCCTCCTAGTTGGAATGATTATAGAAAGAAACTGATGCACACAACAGAAGATTTCACTATAGAGCAAATTCAAAAACATTTACGAATTGAAGAGGAAACTCGAATTCGTGATAAGAAAATGTTTGCACCGAGTAGCTCTAAAGTGAATTATGTTGATTCTCATAATCTTTCTGGTGGAGGAAATAAGAGGAAATTTAGTGACAGCAATCCCTCCAACAATAGTAACAATAAGCAAAATAAAACTTGTTACAATTGTGGAAAGAGGGGACATTTTAAGCGTGAGTGCAGAAACAAAAAGAAGAAAAAGAAGGATCATAAAGTCCCTAATAAAGCCAATATGGTTGAGGAGAATTCTGATATTGTAGCCATGGTTTCTAATTTGCATATAAGCATAGTTTCTGAATTGAATATGGCTGATGCAAAATCAAAGTCTCCTGATTGGTGGTATGATACTGGCGCTATTGTTAATGTTTGCAACAATAAATCTCACTTCAAGAGTTTAGAAGATGCAATGGTTGGACAGCAAGTGCAGATGGGAAATAACGACACTGCAAAAGTCGAAGGAAAAGGGACTGTTGAACTTCAGTTTACTTCTGGAAATAAACTTATTCTGATTAATGTACTCTATATTCTTGAAATTAAGAAAAATATTGTATTTGCAAATCTGCTTTGTAAGAAAGGTGTCAAGGCTGTTATAGAGTCTGACAACCTAATTCTGTCCAAAGGAGGGGTGTTTGTTAGGAAGGGATATTCTTATGATGGTATGTACAAACTAAGCATTAATAAGATTATTATTAATTCTGCTTATATGGTTGAGTCCTCTTCTTTATGGCATTATCATTTAGCACATTTGAATTATAGATCTTTAAAGTTTATGTCCAAGCATGGTTTAATTTCATATAAAGATGATCATAGTGCTAAATGTGAAATTTGCATTCAAGCAAAAATGACAAAGAAATCTTTTCCTAAAGTTAACAGAAATTCACAATTGCTGGAACTTGTGCATTCTGATATTTGTGAACTTAATGGAATTTTAACTAGAGGAGGCAACAGATATTTCATTACTTTCATTGATGATTGTTCTAGATATACATATGTATATTTAATGAGAAGTAAAGATGAAGCATTTAACAAGTTTATATGCTACAAATCTGTTGTTGAGAATCAAATGGAAAAGAAAATAAAGATACTTCGTAGTGATAGAGATGGAAAATATTTTCCTACTGAATTTATTTTGTAGTGCGAAGAAAATGACATTATACATCAAAGGAGTGCATCCTATACCCCACAGCAAAATGGTCTTGCAGAAAGAAAAAATAGGACACTAGTTGAAATGATAAATGCCATGATTTTGAATGCAAAATTGAGTTACAATTTATGGGGAGAGGCTTTGCTTACAGCCTACCATGTACATAATAGAATACCTTCTAGAAAATTTAAAGTTTCACTATATGAGTTGTGGAAAGGTAGAAAACCAAATCTGGGATACCTACGGGTATGGGGCTGTTTAGCCTTTTATAGGGTTACTGACCCAAAGAGAACAAAGTTAGGACCAAGAGCTATAAAGAGTGTATTTGTAGGATATGCAGAAAATTCAAAAGCATATAGGCTTTTGGATTTGGACTCTAATGTCATAGTGGAATCAAAGGATGTTCAATTTATTGAAGATAAATTCTATAATGATTCCAAACTTGTTGCAAATCTTACACCAACTCAAGAAATTGACTCAAATGACTTAAATCCTAGTATAAGTCGAGAAAAGGAAAAAAGAGTACATGATTTATCGACTGAACCTATCAGAAGTCAAAGAGTTAGGAAAGAAAAGAATTTGGGTCCAGGTTTTGTGTCATCTCAAGCTATTGTTTTTTTGATGGAAGGAAATAGAGACAATGTTCTTAACAAAATTCCTCATTTAATTAAATATAGAGGAAGATCCAAAAACATTTAAAGAAGCTATGGCTTCTAAGGATGTTGGATTTTGGAAAGAGGCAATTAATGATGAAATTGGATTCAATTTTGTCAAATAATACTTGGATATTAGTTGATTTGCCTCCGGGATCTAAACCTATTGGATGTAAATGGGTGTTTAGAAGAAAATACAATACTGATGGGTCTCTTCAAACTTCCAAAGCCAGATTGGTAGCTAAAGGATTTAGACAAAAAGAAGGCATAGATTATTTTGATACCTATGCACCAGTGGCTAGAATAGCATCCATTCGAGTGCTATTGGCACTAGCTTCAATTTTCAATTTGTATGTACATCAAATGGATGTTAAGACTGCCTTTCTAAATAGTGATTTAGATGAAGAGGTGTACATGGAACAACCAGAAGGTTTTATTATGCATGGACATGAAAAGAAAGTTTGCAAGTTAGTTAAATCATTATATGGACTAAAACAAGCACCAAAACAATGGCATGAGAAATTTGATTCTGTTATTTTATCTCATGGATTTAAGCATAACAATGCTGATAAATGCATTTATTCTAAATTCATTGATTGTTATGGTGTTATTATTTGTCTTTATGTGGATGACATGCTTATATTTGGAACAAATATGGAAGGAATATCTGAAACTAAGAAGTATCTGACTTCAAGTTTTAAGATGAAAGATCTTAAGGAAGTTGATACTATCTTAGGCATTAAAGTGAAGAAACATAGTGGGGGTTATGCTTTGTGTCAATCTCATTATATTGAGAAAATACTTCTTAAATTTCAATACTTGAGAATTAAAGAAGTGACTACCCCATATGATTCTTCAGTTAAATTAACCGAAAACTCTGGAAGAGCAGTGCTCAATTGGAGTATGCTAGTGAGATTGGAAGCTTGATGTATGCAATGCATGGACACTATAGATATTTCCTTTGCTGTTTGCAAACTTTCTAGATATACAAACAATCCTAGTACAGAGCATTGGAAAGCAATTGGTAGCGTCCTTGGATATCTAAAGCTAACTATTGGGTTAGGATTGTATTATACCAATTTTCCATTAGTACTAGAAGGTTATACTAATGCTAGTTGGATCACTAGTGCTAGTGATAACAAGGCAACGTCTGGCTGGGTCTTTACCCTTGGTGGTGGAGCTGTTTTATGGGCTTCCAAGAAACAGACGTGTATTTCACATTCCACAATGGAATCTGAATTTATAACCTTGGTAGGAGCAAGCAAAGAGGCAGAATGGCTGAGGAATTTATTATTGGATATAAAGTTGTAGCCACAATCGATGCCAGCCATTTCTTTGTACTGTGATAGTGAATCTACTATGTATAAGGCACATAGTAAAGTTTACAATGGAAAGTCTAGGCACATTAGCTTGCGACATGAATATGTCAGACAGCTGATAGTAGACGGAATAATTACCATTGTGTTTGTACGTTCAAGTAAAAACTTAGCGGATCCGTTCACTAAGGGACTCTCGAGAGATTTAGTGAAAAGTACATCTAGTGGAATGGGTTTGAAACCTTTTGTATAAAGTCACCTGTGATGGGAGCCCAACCTTATATTATTGAACAAATAATTTTAAGGTTTAATAGGTAATAACAAGTTACAGTTATATGGCTAGAATAGCACTAAAACATGTATTTTTTGTGATAAACCCGTTCTAGGATATTCAGTGCGGACTGTTACGGTAATTTGAGGATGAGTGTCTACTCTTAATGAAGTTCATGTTATTTTTAAATGTCTAAAGTAACAGAGACATGAAAAGGAACTTCACCTATATGAACATAGAAGTGGAATAACTTCTGATAAAAGTTTAAGGTTTACTTTTGGAAATGTTCATGAAATGCCAGGATGGAGCACTTGGTTAAGTGATTTTTTTTTTTTTTTTGTGAGTTTATTCGCTGAAATTGGATGGAGTCATGTGTGTGGTATTTTCCGTTTCTGACACAAAAAGTCTTGGTTTAAGTTGAGGCCACCATTGACTTTGTCAGAAATTTGAAATGCTTACACTAATTGAGATTTAAATCGAGAGATACCTTCTTGTATGTATGATGAAATCAGTATTTGACTAAACACTTCATATCACTAAATGGGTGATTGTTGTATATTTGTTATACATATAGTGATATAGAAGTGGGTTTATGTTTTAAGGCATTAGTGACACATTTGGCACTTGGACACATGGCACGTGCACGTGTGATTTTGATGCAGAAAATAACTAACTCATGGAGTTATTTCTGATGTAGAAAATAACTAACTCAAGGAAGTTATTTTCTGAAAGGTCATATTGTTCTAGAATGGTGGAAGTTATTTTCTGAAAGGTCATATTGTTCTAGAATGGTGGAAGTTATTTTCTGAAAGGTTATATTGTTTTAGAATGATGCCTATTCATTGTTTATAAATTAAAGTGCCTATTCATTGTCAAATACACAATTTTGAAGGAATACTCTTTAAAGGGATTACCGAAATTTGCTTTTTATAATTGGTGACTTTGTTGTATCCTGGAGGTGAATTGCCTTAACCCAGAAGCAAAACTCGTTTAGAGTGGGGGCAATTATCACCTTAAAGATAGTGTTATCACGCCTCAAAGTCACATTATTTTTTCTGATCTTCTCAAAATCTTCAACACGTAATTGACCGTGGTCTTAGGTGAATTTCTCGTTCAAGCTTAGTTTTTTCAGCATTGGGTTTTTGTTGCTAGAGTTAAAGTTTGAGACTTTATAGTAAACTAGTCGTAGACCCGCGCGCTGCGCGGATATTTTGATGTTTTTATTTTAAATGTAGCATAATTGATATTTACAAAGGCTAAAATCTAATACCAGCACAGAAATGCTAAATCAATTGGGCCATAATTCTTTGTATGCTACCAAAGTGGATGTTTGATGATTCTAATAGTGGTATGTCTGTGTGAAGTGTAACCTTGACTTGGGTTTCTTGATAGAGGTCAATCTAATTTGTTCACTAATTTTGTATAATAGGTATGGATTTAGCAAAGAAGATGTTGAATGCCCTGTTCCAAAACTTTCTTCAACTTCATACTGTTAGTCATAGAATCATAATTTACTTTTAATAGGTTTTAATTTAGGATTTTAGAAGTGGTTAAGGTTTCAAAGACTCTGACAGAATTATAGACATAGCAAGCATACTAAAAAATATGAACAGGGTGCATGAATAAGCAATTAACATAATGCATTATTTGCCTGCCACTATTTACAGAATTTTGGCTTGTTATGCAAAGATCAGCAAGCTTTTAAAGCAAAAAAAAAAAAAAAAAAAAAAAAAAAAAAAAGAAAGAAGAAGAAGATAATTCCAGAGTCTTGAAACAAACACAATATAAGTGTCATACTATATTATTATTAATTGTATATTCCTAAAGGCCTAGTAAGCTTCAAACTAATCACCATTACTCTTCATCAAATTACTTGTTGTGACAATGGTATAATTAAGCAAATATAAATATAAATATCCCAACGGTGTCATTACACCTATTCAAGATTTCATTGATCCTCATCATTTTTTTTTAATTGGTTTATTAAAATGTAAAGGTTCAAGTTAGCCTAGATGTCTATGTTGGGCAAGACAATGTAATGCATTTGCCTAAAGAAATTATATTTGGTCAATACAGTACCCAAATGCTCTCTCTTTAGATGTCACTCTTCACTAAATTGGAAATAATCTGTATAATTTATAATATATGTAAGGGCAGATACAAATTTGTCAATTATTTGTAAACTATCCATGAGACCAAGCTCTTTCGAAAGTCATTAACGTGACTGTTATTCAGGAAAATTACATGTCATTAACAGGAGTATGAGGCCTAAAAATAACAAATGATCGTATGTAAGATGCAATTTTAGATTAAGTCCTTCAAGCATGGAAAATTTATGTGAAAATTACAACACAATCAAAACCAATACACATTCTTCAGCATGCAAGCCAAGAACGACATTAAAAATCAATCATGACACCAAAAAAAAAAAAAAATTACTAAAAGAAAACATGTTTGGAAAGAGAGAAACAAAGATTGTATGGAAAACAGAACAATTATTTAGTATGTGAAGTCATTTGTGATAAGGGTAGTCAGGACGCGTATTCTATTCAGAAAATCAGAGGGGCAGGCAAAGAGAAAGCGAGATGAAATATGTTTTGTTCTTTTGATGCCAGCCTATGACTGAATGACATAAGAGAAATGAAACTTTCTCAACAATGACCCTTGTTAGGTTCATATATGTGGATTTCTTTGGTCTGGTTAAGAGTTTGATGGATTTGGGTTTATGAGTTGTTTCCTAACCTTGAGAAATATGAGAGAACATAACTCACATATTTTTCTTTTAAGTAGACATGTTATCATTTCTATTGCAATATAATTCCAACAGTAATTTAAGTTTTTCCATAAATTATATTTCACCAGTAGGCAGAAGGCATTCTTGCATCTTCTCAGTATATGCAGGGTGAATCTACCCTAATTGTTTTTAATTTATGTATTAAAGTTGCTTAAATTCAAATTTTTGGGATTTAAAAAAGTTCCTGCTCTTTTGCTCAGTCTTTTTGTGTTTATAAAAATATCACTTTCTCCCTCCGTGTCTCTAATCTTTCCGATTGTTTTCAGGGTTTATGGTTTGATAAGGATTCCAGCTTATGGATGTTTCCATCCATGAATGTTAATCTTGCGAGTTCATTAAACAAAAGAGGAATTTCCACTCTGCAGCAACTGTTGGATCTTCCTAAGGCTACTGTTCAGACTGTAATTGGAAATTTTCCTGCTTCAAGATTGTATCAGGTGTGGAGTGCCCTCTAAAATGGTTTGATGTTTTTATGCTTCTAACAAACTTTTGTCTTTGCAACTACAATCCCACATGGAGGGTGGGGGGGTTGAAGAATATCTGTGAATTTTCTCACTTTTTCTGTTTTGTTTTTGTTTTTAATTTCTTTTTTAAATGTTGAACATGTCAATTTTTGCTATCTTTGATTCTTTATTGACACCCAACTTAGACAAAAAGATTACTACCTATGAACTTTGAAGCACATTAATTTTTTACAAAAGGCTTGAGCTGCAATCTAGTGGACCAACATGGCAACATCCTTGAAATTCATGTGTCACAGCAATACTGCAAGACCATTAACTTGTGGAAAGTGGATTTTAGAGGGTAAGAGAAACTTGAACTAATCAATGAAATATTTTTTTTGAAAAATATTAAGTAGGATGAACTTGCAAAACAGGGATGGGAAAAAACATCAAGGAAAAAACTTTAGGAAGGAAAAAACATCACAGCAACAGTTATTAGAGATATCTAAAACATCAAGGCAACCATTTGTAAGCAAATGTGTCAGAATAAAAAACATATTCACTCACCTAAAGCCAATTGTATAGCTATTGAAAGCTTGTCCAACTTGTGTGTATTTGGAGTTACCAGACTTCAACAATGTCATTAGTTATTGAAAGTGGGTTTCATTTCCTTCATGTGGTTAAATTTCTTCTCTTTTTTTTTTTGGATAAGTAAGGAAACTTTTATTGAACAGAAAGCCCAAGTATACTAAAGGACAGCCAAAGGAAACCTTAGAAAGTACAGAGATCCATTATCTCCACCAGGGTTCATGTGGTTAAATTTCTAATGCATTGAAAATATCAAATTGAAGTGAATTCATCATTTGAGGTGATTTCAATATTCCAGACAAATTTGTAATAGAGCTACTTGCTATAAGCCACATAATAGAAGACTCATGCAACTACCTTCACCTTGCTTCTGTTGGCCTGCTGCATTTTCTGTTTCAGACTCCTTTACCTCTGGCTTCTCATCAGTTGATACTCCCACTGTAGGAACACCATTAGCATCAGCTTTAGCAGGCTCTGAAGCACTTAAATTATCTTTCGGAGGAGCATCAGATGAGACCACTGATTCAGAAAAATTTGTGGTATTATGTGCTCCTCTCCTGTTCCTCCCTTTGTTCGATTTCCCTGACATCTTCGCCTCCTAATTCAGACAATCTGCATCAGAAGAATGTAACAATTTAACACACACAAATCTTCCTATGAACTTTGAAGCACATTAATTTTTTACAAAAGGCTTGAGCTGCAATCTAGAAGACAAAAGTTTGTCTCAGGAATTTTGTCGAACACTTTGACAGCAATACTGCAAGACTATTAACTTGAACTAATCAATGAAATTTTTTTTTTGGAAAATATTAAGTAGGATGAACTTGCAAAACAGGGATGGGAATTTAAAATAACTATGATTTCTATGTTCTAAAAAGTGAAATACTTTAGGAAGAAAAAAACATCACAGCAACAGTTATTAGAGATATCTAAAACATCAAGGCAACCATTTGTAAGCAAATGTGTCAGAATAAAAAACATATTCACTCACCTAAAGCCAATTGTATAGCTATTGAAACCCAAATTTCGGAGTTCAAGCAAAGCCACTTTGTCAGTTTGTCTCAGGAATTTTGTCGAACACTTTGACAGCAATGGGGTTAGCCTCTCTTCGAATGAGATTAAATAATTGTCCACAATAAACACAAACCCAATTTCCAACAACTAAAAAGAAGAAAAAAAAATCAGAATCAAATTATAAAAAAAGAACAAAACACTAAGCTATTAACAAAAACTTTTGGTAGTTGAGCCCACACCAAATAATACAGAAAATTGGAGAGAGAGAGAGAGAAGGAGGTGGTGTTCCAAAGATTAGATACTCACCGTCTAGTGCGGCATATAGCTTGGAGTGGAAAATTGTGATGCTGGTTGAGAGGCTTAAATAAAGAATTGATGAGAGAGAGGAGTTTCTGAAATTGATGAAGAGGAAACAACGTAACAGTAGATGGAACGAAGGGGCGCAAAAGGAAACGTGTGAAAGAGAGAGAAGGGTGAATCGTTAGCCGTTTGTGTTAAAGGGAGAGAGAGAGGCACACCTGAAACAGAGGGAGAGAGACAGACGTGAAGCAGGGAGAGAAACGTGAAACAGAGAGGGTGTGGAGAGAGAAATAACTTAGACTTTTGTGAGTGCAAAGATGCTGACGTGGCACGATTTGGAGGAGAACAAACACTTTCTCTCTGCTTCACCTTTTAATTTATATTATAGATGTGTCAACTTTTTCGAAGCTGGTTTTGTGCCTCAAATGCTATGTCATTCTATTCATGATGAAATTGTTTTTATTATAAATAAAATCATCAAAAAGCGAAAACCAAGATTGCAATTGAAGATCTTCATTGCATCTCTTTATAGATACAATACAATTTGATCTAAGATGTCTACTTTATAACAATTGTTTTTTACGTGCTCTCAATTTAAGATATTAATAAGTTTCTTGTTAGTGTAAGAGGAATTTAAACGAAAATCATTTATTTAAAAACTAAAAAATTAGTAATTAAATTAATTGGAATCCACTTTAATTGCGTCTTATGCTGTGTAAATTTGTATTGGTGTAAAACATTTTCCAAAGTTTTGAGTGACATACAATTAAAAGAGCGTAAAACAATTTCTCCGAAGTTCTCCTTCTCTCTCCATCAATCTGTTTTTTATTTATTTATTTATTTAAGATTTGGAATTAATACTGGTTGTAAAAAAAAATTAAATTGGCTTAGAATGTACAGGATCAAATGGATTGTTGTGAGATTAGATGTTGGTATGGTGTATTTTGTGTTCATTATGTTAGATTAATTATTAATAATGTCTTATTGTTTTTTTAGACATTAGCCACCATAGATTTCACACATTCAGTTATGACTTATGATGAGTTATGACTGACAGATCTTGTATCTCAAATTCTCAATCGTGGTTGAAGGTAGAAAACAAACACAAATACAAACATGTGGTTCGTAATCTTGGGCTAATGAAATTAATCCAAAACAAGACAAAGAATAAACAGTCTGTATCAAAATTTTCTTAGATCTAATTATTCTCATCTAGTTGGAGTTTAAGAATCTTTAAAACCTTCGATTATATGGCATGGAATATCTAATAACTATTCATGTCTAATAACGGAGTATAGTAACTGATGGATATATAGCAGGATAGGTAGAGATTTATTCCGGAAAATATTACCATTTCTACCCAACAAGGGACTCCAAATAGCAAAAGCAAAAATCACATGTCGTTTAGTATGGTGACAAAGAGATTTATTTAAGAGGTTTGGATGACTAAATTTTGAATGTCCAATTGGTAAAAGTTTTTTTTTTTTTTGGGTAAAATTGTTGCATATATCACGGTTGGGTAAGTGTATTCCAAAGTTGGAAAGCCCAAGGACAGTCTTTCCCGTCCCTCCCAATTATTATTATTTTTTATTTTTTTAATAATAAGTTAGGAATATAGTGAGTGATTGATTAATGTGTATGGTAGAGAGTTTGACTACAAATCATTACGTGACAATTAATAAGATTATCCATATATATTTTTAGTCATATGACTTATTTAATGAGTCATGTGATTTATTTAAATAATATATATGGATGGTCTTATAAGTTACTACGTAGTGGGTTGTAGCAATATAAACTGATTTATATCTAAACTGTGTCCGTTGTATGGAAAGTGATAAGTTGTATAATAAACATAGTGCAAGTGATAGATTAATGTGAAAGTGATACTCCTTCAATCAAAAGTTTACAACTTACCATCTTAGCATTACTCTTTTTTTAATTGCGCCTCTTATAGTACTATTTTTATGTGTAAACCGTTAATTGTATAGTACTTAATCTTTAGATAGGTACTAACAACCATTGTACCAAAGAGAAGACCAAGGATAGGGAGATTAATTGCTTCATATGCTTCATCTGCAGTTATGACTTGGAAAATGACCATGAGCATAGCCTCTAGAAGGGACCCTGCAGTCCTCCCAATGGGTAGAAATGGGACAGAAGGGAAAACAGCCAATACCCAGAAGATTACAAAGCAAATTGAGCCTAGAATCACTTCACTAGGATATATAGCCATTGCCACTGATCAGCTTAAAAAGCTATATAATTTGTTAATATTAATACAAAACTTCACGGGTCCAAAATATTACATAATAGAACTCCAGCTCCATGGCTTATCCCATAACAGTAATTTCCTCCTGAACCATGAAAAAAATCCAACATTATATTAGTACTGCACAAAAAATCAGCTTAAAATCTAAATGACTTGTAGTTCAGTGGCATAGTCTACTCTTTTTAATGAGAAGAATCAAAATTCAAATCCCTCATTTTCAACTTTAAAGTGCTATCACAAACTCAAGGCATCATCGTGAAACATAAAAGAGTCCGGTTGAGTTAATTACATAGCAGGCATACAAGATAATCTATTCTTTTCTTTTTTCTTTTTAGTGGGTTAAACTTAAACGGCATACAAGATAGTCAAAGACACTGTTTTTGCAGCTCTGGATAATGGACAATTATAGAATAAAAGATGACCACAAAAGAGCCCCATTATCACAGAAACCGATGATGATATGCCAACTAGTAGTGAAAGTTTTCGTTTTTTGTCTTCAAACAAAATGAACCCAGAACATTGCAAGCACACTCAAACACTTGGGTTCTTATACATTTTGCAATGATTACACAATGAATCATGAAAGCGATACTTAACAAAAGAATGATAACATAACCATTAAACATAAACATTGCTATCTCATCCATTACCATCCTAGTGAAGCTTTCCAGAATTCAGACAACCATATTCTATAAAACTCTTTGCAAGGAAAACAAGCTTGTAATGCACTAAGCATTACAAAAGTAAAAAACAAACCTCAAACCTTTAACATCTGTAGCTTCCAAAGCCATCTCAGTGAAGTTATACGCCTTCCAAAAATTAAATTAAAACTAAAGAGAGACAAATAATCTCAGTACACTATAGGTAGCCTATAATGAGTGTTGAACATATTCATTTTTCTGCAACTACCGAAAACGGTGTCTTTTCTGGAATTTGGAAGTGGGACAATCTATGAAATTTTCGTAGATGGCAATAAGACGAGCTGTTATCTGTCATTTTGTGGGGTCCTACGTTTGTGAGGTCCCCCATGTGAGGAGGTGTTACACCACATAAAATTTGCAACAAAACGGGTTAATGTTAAATTTGATATAGTTTATTTTTGTTGGTGTATTTGGCTTTAAAAATAAGGTGGTAAAAATGTAAAAACATGTCCATAATAAATTCACCCCAAGTAAATGTCGGATAAAGTACCAATTGTATCCCCTTCTAAATACCATAATAAAATATCAATTATTTCACAAGCTTAAACTGTTAAGAAGTGATGAATTTAATCATTTAATAAACTAATATTCAAAAAAATTCGCGTTTAAAATCATAACGCTTCAATGTCGAGTCAAGTCCAAATTGGATCGGACACAAACCAAACTCCACATAGCCTGACATAAAGAACATTATTAAGAAACAAAGTGCACCTATGGCACAATTGCAACTTATAGGTACCCCATGCGGCCCTAGCACCTTAATTCGCCTTTTTTATTTACTATGATTATATATCATGTGACTATTAGCTAAAACTCGATGATACTTAACAAATTAACCCTATCTCTCCCTACGTAGTCTCTTGCATCTAGTATCAAATTAAGGAGAAAATGAGTAACCAATTCTTATGACGTTACAAAACACAAAAGGCAAGAAAGTAAGTTAGAGAGTACTTTTTATGACTTCAAACAATCGTGAAGGAAGTATCCAACTTGTCCATAGTTAAAACATGCACACATGGCTCTCACATGGCTCCAATTATGCTCCCTTGGGCTTGAATACTTGGCACGAACCACATCCAGTGATAATGAATGCAAAGCTATTATTTTGGGCCTCCCACTGCTTTGCCTAGAGCTCAATGTTTGCATTCAATTCTTGAGTTTTTAAGTGCTCTCATTGTGCGTCATGTTGAGCTTCATTTCCTCCATGTATCACTCTTCTCAAATGCAAACTACAGCCATTATTTAATGCTTTGAAAAATTTATGGTTTGGCCTTTTTACTTCATCTTTTTTAGATTTACATTTTTTTAATGGGCATCTCACTCCATTTTGACATTTTTAACAATTCTTTTGGATAATATTTGTAATTTTTATACACTTAACCAAAAAAGAATTTGCAACTATAACCGAAACCCGAGACAGTAAGATCAAATCTTGCATAAAGGAAAGGCACAAAAAAGAAAAAAGAAAGTTGTCCATTTCACAATTGCTGAGATCAAAATAACAGTAATAAACAGACAAGTGATGTACAATTCACCCTATCACTCAGCAACTATTGAAAAACATTAAGGTTAAAAACTGTCTGCTTTGAATTACTCAAATGTCAAACAATCTTCCTCTACAAAATTTATTACATAAAAACATTCTCTATGTGATGTGTAACAGTGTAAGAACATGAATATTATCTTATCAGTGCCAGACCAATAGTAGTGACGATAAGAGTGGAGGGGACTCCAAATTTGAGATGGCTCCAAAAGGATAAAGTGTAGCCAAATTGTGGAGCTCGGCGAGCCTGCTCACACACAATTAAGTTGGCGGCCGATCCCAATAATGAGAGGTTCCCGGCTACCGTGCTAACCCAAGCTAAGATTAGCCATGCCTTTTTCTCATCAGCTGCAGAAATTGCAGCTGCCGATGCTGCCACTCGTGCTCCAAGCAAGAGAACTACACCAATATTATTCAACTTAGAAATGTATCACCAAACTCATTAGGTACTTATTACATAAAAGAAAAAACAATTCTTAATCAGAGATGCAGATAGAAAGATGATTAAACCATCAGTACCAGATTATTTAGGAAAAATAATCTCAAAGATTCAGTGCAAGAGAATACCTTGCTTCTTAAGTAATCATTATTCCCTATATTATGTGCACAAGGGCCATGGATATACTGAGAGCCTTGGCAACTCACAGTTACTATTACAGGTATGAAAATCCCTTTGTTACTAAAAGAAAATTTTGTTTATTGCACAAGTTTGTTGTTTCATTGAACTATATGGTGGAATTCTCAGACTAAAAGACCTGTTTAGTAAAATAGTGGTGTACTACCAACTTGAGTATGATTTTAACATGCATAAGAAAGATTAATGTCAGTTTGTCTCCAGTAGAGAAAGGAATCTTGAGAAGAAGTGAAAACCAAAAATATGCAATTAAAAACTGGGAATACTATGAGTCTATGACATCCCTAAAAGATACTTTGTATACAAAGTCCAAACTATTCCCTAATATTTCTCCAGAAATCTAAAGACACCGCACCAAACTTTTTTCAGATTATATGAATTTCAATACTGAATTAGTCTTTGCACTGCTTGAAATTGCTAAGAAGGACAGTAAAGGACAACAATAATTGTAAACAGACTTACAACCTGTTGTTAGCTAATTTCATCTGATAGATACCCAAAAAAAAAAGAATGATGAAACAGATAATAGAAAAAATATATGGAAGAAATCCATCAACATACCAGTTGGTACGTTTGAAGCCAAATTTGACATGACAAGTATGATAATGGCAAGAATTGCTATCCCGCTAACATGATCAATTCGTGAATAGGGCTCCATCAAGTCCCATAGAGTACTTGGGATTCTAGTTCTGTTAAAGCCATCAACTGTGATAAACATTCCGCAAAAGAAAATTAACAGTGAATAGGAGACCTGGCAAAGAAGAGAAATAAACTACATATTATAAACTCTCCAACAAGGGATGATTTAAAATTTCAAGTCCCATTGATGGTTCAAGGGGAAAAATAATTAAAAAAAAAAAAAAAAGTATAAAGAAAAGCATCATGCTTGCAGATTATACCTTTTCAAGGCATGGCCTAGCATCCTTGAAATCAAGAACCACAAGAGCAAGTGCAGCAGTAATTGTAGTCCATGACATATTTAGACCCATAAGCAAAGCAATCAACATTCCTATAGTAACAAGGTAAACACATGATTTCCACAACAGTTTTTTCCATTTTGTGGTGAAATCTTTCTTTCCTTCTGAAGAACTTACAGAAAGTGCATCTCTTAGTCTATCCATCGATGCAACTCTCTTTGAAGGGATCGTTTCCTCCTTTACCTGAGTAGATACATCTTTTGCCACCTCTTTTGATGCATTAGAATTTCTTGCAGAGTCCAATGTGACAATTGGGTCCTTTTGGATTTCAGTCTCACTTGAAATTGCTCGGTTTCTAAGCGCCTCAACATGGCCCATGTTCCCACTCATGTGGGGAGGGCTTTGCACAGCCATAAGTTCCAATCTAGAGTTCCATTCCTGAGAATTATGTGACAGTGTAGCTGGTGAAAACCGATGAGAATTCATTTCCTCCTCTGAAAAAACTTCTACAGCTACATCTTCTTCATCCTTCTGTATAGATAATAACTTCCAGTACATGCATATAAGAATTAGAGCATTGACAAATACACCCATGAGCATTGCAGGGAGAATTCCGATTAGAAAATTCCCAAAAGATATCTTACTCTGAACAGCTATAACCAAGTTTTGGGGGTTGCCAATTGGAGTGGCTGAAGACCCAATATTTGCACTAGAGGCCAGGGCAAGAAGGAAAGGATGAGGTGGGAGATTATGTTGCCTTGCAGTTTTCAAGACAAATTCAGTCAAAACTACACAAGCGGTATCATTAGTGAAAAGAGCACTTGAAATGGCGGAAATCAGGCAGATTCGACAAATTAAATCCTTTGCCCCCTTACTCTTCCATGAGAGCATCATTCCCAAATACTTGAACATATCTGCCCTTTCAAGATAGATACTGACAACCATTGTCCCAAAGAGAAGACCAAGGATTGGGAGATCGATTGCATCATATGCTTGATCTGGAGTTAGGACTCGAAATACAACCATTAGCATGGCCCCCAGGAGGGACCCTGCAGTCCTCCCAATTGGTAGAAAAGGAACAGCTGGGAAAACTGCCAATACCCAGAATATTGCAAAAGCAATCGAGCCTAAAACCACTTTTACAGTAGAAGCCAAGGCCATTTTTGCAGCTCAGTAAGCGAAAATCTTAATTTTTACACAATTCCAAGGGCTCTATATATATTATTGAAATTCCATAGCTGATGTCATATCATCAATATCATAACATCTACTTGCCATAAAAGAAATATCCTGGTCAAGAAAAATCAATTAATTAAAACTGTGCTTCTGAAGCAATCATACATTCAATCAAATATCATGATACTTAAGCAACATGGTAGCAAAATTCATGGAAGAACAGTGACCAAACAGCTAGAGGGCAAATAGTAAGTATATATAACAAGTGCTAGGAAGATAAGCAAGTAGGGTTGTTGCAGCTTTTCATAGATTATAAGGCTTAATAAACTAACAGAACAAAATTTCAAAATAAAGGAATGTAAGGGATTGGCAAGTTCAACAAATACTAACAATCTAGATTTTTTTTTTCTTCTTTGTTCTTTTTTAGAACTCCTTAAGAGAAGAAGCCAGGGTTCACATTGAAAGCAAAACCCATCCAAATATGAAATTTTATATCTTTGGAATATGCAATTTTAAATCTTGATATGAACAGAATGAAATATTCGATCATTTTTCAATAAATGTCACTTCCATAACCATCTCAGTAAGATTCCAAGCTAAATCTCAACAACAACAACAAAAAAAAACCAAGAAAAGTGAAAACCCATATTGTCAAGAATTGTAAAAGCACCTATTAAATGCAAAGAAGTCACACTGTATGACCCCACAATCGTACGCTGCTTCAACAGCCATTGCAGTCAATTTCTAAGCTAAATCTCAACCAAACATACAATACCCAGGTTCCAAAACTCTCTCTGAAAACAAAAAATATATATCAAAACAAAGAATTTCTAACCTGAAAATCGGGTACTAACAAATTCTGGACCAAGAAGAAGTCAAAACATCTGCAAGTTCCAAATTTGGAAGGGTCTTATTTGCATGTAAAAGTTAAAATATTTTTTGAATAGGATTGGTTCCTAGTATTGGATGGGATGGGTTAGATTCAGTAGCATGATTGATGTTTCCACAATAACTGGAAGAAAGTCGATCAAAGAGACTGACATAAAAGTGTGTCCTTCGTTCTCTCTCAATCCGAGACATAAGTAGTGCATCAAACAGACTGTCGTGAAACACTTTTCATGACACGTCATGGACTATCAGGGCTGGTTCTGGGGTAAGCCCAGCAAGCTCTTGGGCTTGGGCATCTCCCATCCACACAAAAAAATATATATGGGCATCTCGGCGATCTCACCCACGTTGCTGGGTCTTCTACTTCTTCAGATTTTTTCTTTATTCCTTTTCTTCTTCTTCTACTTTTATTTGTCCCGCCGCCAGCTTTTCTTCCATCTCTATTGTTTTACTTCTGCACATTTTTTTGTCCACCAGTGGTCTTTTGTTTCTTTTTCATTTTGTCTTTATTTTTGACCTTTTCATTTTGTGTGGCCTTTGGTCCCCTCCACGTTAACAAATACTTTTTAAATTTTTAATGTTAGCCACTGTGAGGTACAATGACAAATTATATATATTTTGTAAGTTAAATTGACAAATTAACTAAGATAAACATTAAAAGTGATTAGCAAAAAAAAGATAGGTAGTAAAAATAATGAGATATGGGCTTATCATTTTGAAGGGCTTTTAACAAATTATATTGGCCTGACAATAAACAAATATAATATATAGATATAATATATATATATATATATATATATATATATAATATATAATAAATTGGAACAAATTTAGTGCGGTATTAAATTTCAAGGGGGATTAATTTGGATTAAACTGGAACAATATTTAGTGCGGTATTGAAAACTTTGCTTCAAGGGCAAGAGATTTGGATCACACATTTGGATTTTTTTTTTTTGTTATTTGTGTGTTTATACAAATATCATTTTGTAATTATTTTTAGATACATAAAAAGTAGTTGATCAATTATACAAATATAGTACGATGACTTAATTGAAAATTTTGACTTAAAAAGTAAGGAATTTTTTTTTTTTTCTTCTTTGAATCAGATCGTGTTAATTATAAAACACTATTACCGATATATATATATATATATTTTTTCTTTAATGTAATTCAAGCTAAAAGCACAGTATAACTTTTATTTTGCAAAAAAAAAAAAAAATTTTTTTTTTGACATTTATTTCTTTTCTCTTAATATTTAATAATAAGTAGGCAATCAAAATCAGACCAAGCTTGGACAACTCAAACCTCAGGATCGGACCCTGCATGGACACGTGATCAACTACAGACCTTTCTAAGATCAGTATAGTCAAGGTCGCAACAAAAATTCATGACAATTCCACACCTAATTGATCTTTCATCTAATATCTACGTTTGTAGTCATTTTGCTACAATCTACTTGGCTCTCGTTTGTACTTATCTTATTATATAACCCATTATGTGGTATTTATAAAACCATTCATTTGTACTTTTAATCAAATAATCTATTTAATAAATCATGTATTTAAATAATACATATAGATGATATTATAAATTGTCACATTATGATTTGCTATAAACCAATTTGATCCAAAATTCCAAACAAGATTGTCGTCATTTCAAGTCATCATCATTTTGTCAATTTTACTGTTTATGTTTGAATTTGTGGATCTAACATTCTATAAACTCTAACGTTATTTCAAATAAAAATGATAATTTTCCCTTTCATGAGCCATTAAAAAAATAATAATTCTAGATTGTTCGGAGGTAGGTAAATTGGAAGATGTTGTGAAATTGTACTTTGATTCTCAAAAACGTTAAAATTATTATCAAATTTCTTATAAAAAGTGTACGGAATGATTATGACAATAAATATAAATGGTCTCACATAAATGATATATTAAATGATTTTTTTAACCATTTTTTTAGTTTCTAATTAAAAGATGACATCATTGTACACAAGCCTTTGTATAAAAAATTGCAAACATGTAACATCAATGTTCAATCTGTATTGCCAGCCTGCCAAGTGCCTAGTAGGGAGATATCTAAGAAACAGGTGGCAAGGATTTGTAGTTGAATCATCCTTACCTGATCATTTTGTTAATGTGATCAGGAATGATGCTTTAAGTTGTATCTGTATTTCTTCTTAATGAAGCTTGCTTGTTAATTTTCAAAAAAAAAAATAAAAACTTGTAGGGTGGAAGTAGTTGTGATAGTTGTATTCCTTAATTTAAAATATGGGATTGTTTCTTAGCAATCCAATCATAACCAACCGTGTGTTTGGATGGAGGTCCCAACTCCCAAGGGAAGGAAATATAAGGGGAAGAAGATGAGGATTGTTTAATTGACTTTGTTTGTTTTTTTCTTTAAAGGGATCATAATTACATAAATTTTTCTTCATTTCATTTGTAGTGGTTACACTTCATTAAATTTTTTTGATAAATTACATAATTCACTTATGTTTGGATGGTTTTAAATTAAATCCTAACTTTAAAAAGTTTTAATTAAGACTATGATTTTTATTTTTTTTAAATCATTTCAATTCACATACTCAATGAGTTATATTAACTAAAAATAACAAAAAATTTATGTAAGTTGTGATTAAAACTCAAAAAATTATTTCATGTGATATTATGGAAACAGGTATATTATATTAGAATTGTGAAATTTTATAATAATCAATCAAAATTATCTATAAGCTCAAATCCAAATTATATCATAAAATAAACTATGTAATAAAAGTTGTGTCTTAAACATTTTGGTTGCACCAAGTGGACATCCTCTCTTTTTTTTCCATTCTTTTCTCCTTATGTCATGTGACGCACTATAAGTACATTAAAATAATTAACATAGTTTGTTTTAAGTTATATTGATTCCCAAATTTAAAAAAATATATATATAATAAAATACTACTCTGATTCAAGTTCTATTATCAAGAGTTTTTAGAAATTTAAAATAATTTTCATTATTTATTTTCTATTATTTTAATAAGTCTACCATAATTTTTTAATAATAAAAGTTGGCTCATACATGTTATGCTTGTACTATGTGGCTAAATGTAAGAATTACAAAATTATACGACATAATATCTCCACGTAAATTATTAACATATCATAGTAGTTTAATTTAATTAAAATAATATTACCAAGTTTTTTTTAATTAAAAATAAATTCTATTCCAATTAAAAATCTATTATAAAAAGTTTCAAGGAACTTCATTACTTATTTTAAATTATTTTATAATCTATTATGAATTTATTTATTTTTATATAACAACTTAGACTTACACATGTGCATTCGTCATTTTAACTTAAAATAATTTTTTCTCTTTTATTTTTATTATTCAATCTTAATTATATTATTGAAATATTTTATTTAATTTACATATAATTCTTAATTAAGCCGTACATCACATGAACATTCATTGTATATAAAAAAAAAAAGTTGTATCCTAGATGTGGTTGCATCAAATGGATACCTTCTTAATTATATACATAATTGGTTTTTTATCCTTATGCCATGTGAAAAATCTTTTATCCATTTATTTTACGCACTTAATTTTTTTTATTCCGATTAACAAGAAATTCCTCACCACACATAAGTACATTCAAATTATTAAGCTAATTTTACTCTAGTTGAAACTCTATTACCAAAGTTACAACCTACTATTTCAATTAAAACTATATTACTAAAATTCTGAATATTATAATCATCTATCATATAACTTAAGGTAATTTTTTAGAATTTTTATTAACTATTTATTGTTCAATTTTGATGAAATTTGTGAATATTTTCTTTGTTTTACTTATGAATTTCTACTAACCCGTACATTGTATTCTATGGACATATTAGATATTACCAGTAAATAAATAAAGAGTATATGCACAATTTGCCTGAGATTTGGAATTGGATCCTATATACCTTTTGATATATTCTTTGTTTGTTATAATCTTCAGGTTTAAGAAAAAGAGCCCAATTTGTTGGTCACAGCCTGTTTCTTCAAATGTCAATTGTGATTGTAATTTTGTTACAGCAAGTAGGTAGGGCAGTATGGCAGGGACATGAAGTTTGGCGGTTACCTAACAAACATTATATTGCTTATCCTTAGCCAGCATAACAATTGCTGGCATCAACCTTGAATGGCAAATACAATGATCAGTTACCCAATATTGCACCAATGAACTCTATGCCCTACATATTTAAGACAATTGATACCATTTATCCGTGAAACCAACCTTCTATCCCCACCACTTTCAGCATCAGGAACAATGGGTGAAATTAAGAATTTTCGCCTTGGGGAGCAAGACTATATGTGTATATTTATATATAGTTATATATAACACATACAAACTTAAATACATGTATGTATTTGCTTGGAAAGTGTGAAAGAAAAATTTAATACTTTATGATAAAGAACTAAACTAATATCATATGAAAGATTTTTTATTCAATTTTTTTTTTAGACTTTTTAAAATCGGAAGTTATGACTGGAAATCAATATCATTATGTATAAGATTGTACAAGAATAATGAAAAGTATCATACAATATAGAATAATTTAAAGATATATAAATTTTATATAAACGATTGAATGTGAATTAAACATTTGTAGTGTCTTTTT
>OU015763.1:37100877-37141028 GCA_907173295.1 Fagus sylvatica
CGAAGATAAAAATGACAATGTCATCTTAAGTCTAATACGTATCTTAGGAAAATTTAACACAGAGAACAAAAATGTTAAGATGTTATTCCTCTGCCCCTAAAACAAATTTACAATTGCCTTTTTTGGTTATCTCTAAATGATAGTTCATTGATGTCCTAAATCTAAGATAATTTGAATGTTGCCTCATCAATTCCAATATGAGTGATGAAATATAATTTATGCTTAACACTTCCCCCCAAAATATATATTAAACATATACTTACCACGCAATTTAGCATATCCAATTGTATAAAAATAAAAAGATCAAGTCAAACTAAATTTTATATGCAATTAGATAGTATCAGAAATTGTAAAAAAAAAAAAAAAGGCATTTTTGGTTGCATAAAATAAAGGATTACAACTTAACCAAGCAAAAATATTTTGAATGTAAAATATACATACGTCGTAAAATTATATTCTAAACGATTTGTGGATCTCGGGAATTGAACTCACACCCTCACAGAAGGGTGAGACTTTTTGGGGAGAAAAATGACCACTGGGCCAAATGTCCAAGTTGTAATTTAAATGCATATTTGAAACAACATATTATAACTATTGTGTTTAAGGATTAAAATAAATGGGTTAAAAAAAATATATAAGGTCATTTGACATTTTTGGCAATTTCAAAGTCATGGAATATGAATGATTTGGAAAACTGATTTGCAAATGAGAAATTCAAAATTAATATATATATATATATATATATATATATATGAAGAAGAAATTTGAAGGGACATTTTTTATGTTTCAAATAATTAATTGCCATATATATTATATAGATAGATATTGACACATATTAACTCGTGACAATTAAGGAGCAATAATATACACTATTAAAGCTTCATTATTTATAAGTTATTTTATTTTATTTTATTTTTTCCCTTGGTGAAACCACATAATTTTTGAAGTATGAATATAGGAAATTAGTGGAATTAATAGTTCACATTTAATATTGCACATTTAAGGGCATTACTTTTTTTTTTTTTTCATTTATTATAGATAAATGGCAAATACGTGGCAGCATTTATCCAACTAAGCTACCACGTGTCATGCAGAAGACGTTGCCATACATGCCAAATGGCAGATAGATGGCAACGTCTTCTGCTTTAATATATATATATATTATAGATTGTAAATACTAAATTACATCACATCCTCCGCTAAAATAATCTTAATAAATAATTTATGCACATTAGCTAACTCCTAAATGAAGTTGCTTTCCTCTTTATTTATTTTTCCTTTCTTTTTCATAATTAGATAGTAGTGAGGAATTTTTTTTTGATAATATTTTTTTTTTTGAGATATTTTTTTTGATAATATAGTAGTGGGGAATTTGAACCTTGAGATTTGAACCATACTTATCCACATAATTTTTTTTTTTTTTTTTTGAAAAAAAAAAAAAAAATCAAATCAATTGAGCTACAATACTAATAATGAACATTATCATCATTTAAAAGCTTCCAAATACGGCATCCAAGAAATAAAATGACAAAAATTAACAACATTTGGCTTCACATCATCCAATTCCTTTTTAGAGTACAATCCTAATATTCTTACCAAATAAAAAAAAAAAAAAAAAAAAAAAAAAAAAAAAAAAAAAAAAAAAAAAGAAAAAAAAAGGAGTACAATCCTAATAAGTAATAACTCATCATTTCGTTCACAATTCTCACAAGATACCAAAACCTGCAACTCTTTTTTTGTTGAGTACCTGCCAAATCAGTTATTATAAAATATTATGTGCATTCCTATGCGTCTAGGCACAGAGTGCACTTGCGACCTTATGCATTTAATTTAACATCTCTTCTTTTTTTTTAAAAAAAAAAAAAACAATTTCATTAACTAACCAGAAAAACCGAATACATCCATCTGTTAGGCATTCCAGATGGCCTGGTGAACATTCTCAAAATTACAGACAATATAATCAAAGAAGAAGTAAATTGAGCAATAGTATCAACCAAATTATTTCCTTCCTGCCTAATCCACTGTAAATCACACTTAAGAAAGCAACTGAAAAGAGTATGGACATTCCCAATAATGGTGGAAATGGACCAGTCACATTTAGCATCTCTTATTTAATCTTGTTGTAGAGGTGCTTTGGGCCAGCTTGGAGTTAGCCCGAAGTACAAGTTTGGGTTGGATTGCTTCAATTGGGTTTTGGATGATTCACTCTCTGCAAAGTTCAACGTGCCTAACTTTTCTTTTCTTTTCTTTTTTTGTCCTTTTTGTTTGAAAGGTTCGATGGAGTTCATTTGAAGTGCTCTTCGTTTTTTTCTCACTTTTACTGATGTAAACCTATCACCTATGGTTAGAAAGAAACATATTTATACATTTGTAATTTTTTTTTCCAATTTTCTTGGGCAAAAAATTAGATCAATCTCACATATCACTTAAAAGAAAAACGATTTGTCTAAGACCACAACTATTGTGAGAACTTACTTAAGTGGTAACTTATGAGTAATTAACAATCAATCCACAAGGATCCACCACAAGTCTACCATGGTTTTCTATCAATTATTACATGACATCTCACCAAGTTGCAGAATTATGGTCCAAGACTTATTCAAACAAAAATATTTGTTTCAATTTTCTTGTTCATTATTTATATATATAATTGAATATTGAACCTCTTTCACTAAATAATAGGAAAAATACCATTGAACTAAAAGGTCATTCATATAAGTATCATTTCCTTAGACAAAACTTATATACCATTAGTTTACATTTGGTACATTCGATTCCATTACTAAAATTTAGCCACGTGGCTAATTAATGCCCATAACAAACGTGCGTTAATTATCTTAACATTCTCCTCTCTCTCTCTCTCTCTCTCTCTCTCTCTCTCACACACACACACACACACACACACATACACACATACTTGGTCCAAGCCATGAGAGAGAGAGAGAGAGAGAGAGAGAGGGGTAGCGCCAAGAGAGAGCGAAGTAGAAATTGTATACACATCTTTTGAACCAAGATTTGGAAATCTTTGCATTCAATCTTTCTTAAACCAAAAATTCCATCTAAAAAAATCTTAAAGATTTTGAAGGTTGATAAAATCATATTGATTTTGTTTACCCTTAATCATCTTTATAACTTAGGTTTGGAATGATTTCACCATCAACCCATACACTCAAACACTTCTAGGATTACAAATACAACTCACAAATTATATACACATTCTTGAGAGGTCTTGAATCACAAAACTCACAACCACACAAGCTATTAAGCTACATACTTGACTTTTATTTTATTTTGCATACGGGTTAGTTTTCTAACTATTTGTTCACATTATGTTTTAGGTTCATTATGATTATGTGTTTAGTTTACAAATTACAACTATAACATGAACATCATATGCAACAAAAATAATAAGAACAAGGACAACTAAAGATAATTTGGTTGCATAATGTACATGTTAATGCATTGATATTACATACATGCTTTGCTATTTTCAATATAACGAGAAATGATTTTTATCAGGCAAACCGAGGTGCCTAACACCTTCCCTTTTTGTAACCATTAACCAAGCCTCCGAACCAAAATTTATGGTTTGCATACATAGTGCCTTACAACACAATTTATTTATTTTATTTTTATATAGATTGTAACTAAGAAATACTTGCAATACCATTTCTTTAGATTGTATTCTAGGAGAATTTTATTTGTAACAATTTCACAGAATTTCATTTAACAATTGTACAAATTCTAAAATGGAATAAAAAAGAATTTACACTCTTGTCCTGGAATTTCTTAATTTGTTCTCCAAAGTATATTAAGTGGCAACTCCACAAACAACATTGCACCCCAACTTTTGATCTAGAGGGTCGGTTATTAACATTTATATTTCCATCCCAAATTTGAGACACGGTCCCATTTTATTTCGAAATTGAAACCAAAACTCTTAAAACTTAAGGGTTTTTAGTTTCGGTTTACAAAAGGGGCGAGGTTCTCATAGAGGTTTTCGATGGTATGGGTTTTGATGGAGCTTGTGATTATGTAAAAAGTGGTTATGGTGTTTGGGTTTAGGCCTGTGTATGGGACTTTTGTATTCATAAAAGAATGGGTGGAAGAGATTTGGTTTATTCCCGATTAGGGAGTTGAGGTTGTTTATGGGTGTGCGATTGAGGGAGGTTGGTTGTGGAGAGGTGTTGATGGTGGTTTCAAAGTGGTTGTTAGCAGTTTCTCTTATGTTTCACTCTCTCTTGGCGTTATCCATCCATCTCTCTCTCATGGCTTAGACTAGCTTGGCCATGGCAGCCTAGTGTGGCCCAAGAGAGAGAAAGTAGGTCAGATGTGAGAGAGAGAGAAAGAGAGAGAGAGAGAGAGAGAGAGAGAGAGAGGAGAATGTTAAGATAATATGTTAACGCTCGTTTGCTGAGGGTGTTAACTAGCCACGTGGCTAAATTTTAGCAATGGAACCAAATGTACCGAATGTAAACTGTACTTTATAATGAATCTTTTAAGATACTCATAATAAACCATAGCTTAACCGCCATATGAACTCAATTATCTTATTGACTTAACATTACTAATGGATTACATCTCCTACAATTTACAATAAAATAATAACAATAATGAAAAGTAAAAAAAAAAAAGAAAAAAAAGAAAAGTGTAAAATAGAAAATGTAAATAATTTTTCTTTACGCTTAAAAATAGAAATGATCATTTTTATTATATCTCATCAAATGTATTATACTGATTTTTATTATATTTCATCAAATGTATTATAAGTCTATAAAGATAACTACCAATAACTTTCTAGCCTAGTTGTATCGATTCCTTTCAATGGGGGTTTATATCCCGGGGTTGTATTCACTTAGCAAAAAAAAAAAAAACTCACTTCACATCGTTTATGAATTTCAATCACTTTGGTGAACCTCAATTGTTCCATATAGGGATTCTAAATGTTCAGAGGTTTCTCATTTTTGTTTAACTTACAACACTTTGATAGTACAAATAAATAATACAATTTGTCGCATATTTATCCCATCTTTACCTTTTTTTACTTTCTTTTATTTCTCTTTTCATATTTTTTTGGGCAATTTATCACTTATAAATAATCACATAAACAATATCTGTGACCTTAGAAGTCCATCATATAACAAATTGGTCCACGGAGATAAAAATGACAATGTCATCTTAAGTCTAAAACGTATCTCTTAGGAAAATTTAACACATAGAAAAAAAAAATGTTAAGATGTTATTCCCTCTACCCTAAAAAAAAAAAAAAATAAAAAATCTACACAATTGCCTCTTTTGGTTATCTCTAAAATGATAGTCCATTGATATCCTAAATCTCAGATAATTTGAATGTTGCCTCATCAATTCTAATATGAGTATTGGAAAATAATTTATACTTAACACGTACCCCCCAAAAATATATTAAACAGATAGTTGTCAAGCTATTTAGCATATCCAATTGTATAAAAATAAAATGATCGAGTCAAACTATATTTTATATGCAGTTAGATAGTATCAGAAATTGTTAAAAAAACATTTTTGGTTGCAAAAAATAGAGGACTACAACTTAACCAAGCAAAAATACTTCGAATATATCTAATTGTATAAAAATAAAAAAATCAAGTCAAACTAAATTTTATATACAGCTAAATAGTATCAGAAATTGTAAAAAAAAAAAAAAAAAACATTATTTGTTGCAAAAAATAGAGGACTACAACTTAACCAAGCAAAAATACTTCGAATATATCCAATTGTATAAAAAAAAAAAAAATCAAGTCAAACTAAATTTAAAAAAAAAAAATTGAAAAAGAAAATAACATGTTGATTGAAAAGGGAAATAGAATGCTAAAGCGGTTTTTTATGGGAATAGAAAGTCTGATGTGGCATGTTATTTTCTTTTTCAATTTTTTTTTTAAATATTCCCTTCCCCCCCCCCCTCCATTTATATCTATCTATTAATACTCACATTCAGTTGAAATTTGATTAGTCAAATAATTTAAAATGTTCATTTGAGAATATATTCCTTTTATGCGACCCATATTTATATCTATCTATTAATACTCACATTCAGTTGAAATTTGATTAGTCAAATAATTTAAATTGTCAATTTAAGGAAATATCTATATACAATATCAAATAGAAAAGACTATACATGAAGCCACATCATTGTATGCCATATCACATTCAGTTGAAATTTGATTAGTCAAATAATTTGAAGCGTCAATTTAAGGAAATATCTATGTACAATATGTAATAGCCAAGGCTATACATGAAGCCACATCATTGTATGCCATATCACATTCAGTTGAAATTTGATTAGTCAAATAATTTGAAACGTCAATTTAAGGAAATATCTATGTAGAATATCTAATAGCCAAGGCTATACATGAAGCCACATCATTGTATGTCATATCATCTGTATTTTTCCTCTTGCAAACCAATATTGCCACCCACTTTGGAGGTGAAGAGCCATCATTATTTCTTACTAGACTATAACCCGCGCAATGTGCGGCTTTTTTTCATTATTTTTCTAAAAATATGTTTCTAACAAATCAACTTAACTAAGAAGAAGGAATAAATAATAACAATAATGAAAAGTAAAAAAAAAAAAGAAAAAGAAAAGAAAAGAAAAGTGTAAAATAGAAAATGTAAATAATTTTTCTTTACGCTTAAAAATAGAAATGATCATTTTTATTATATCTCATCAAATGTATTATACTGATTTTTATTATATTTCATCAAATGTATTATACTAAGTCTATAAAGATAACTACCAATAACTTTCTAGCCTAGTTGTATCGATTCCTTTCAATGGGGGTTTATATCCCAGGGTTGTATTCACTTAGCAAAAAAAAAAAAAACTCACTTCACATCGTTTATGAATTTCAATCACTTTGGTAAACCTCAATTGTTCCATATAGGGATTCTAAATGTTCAGAGGTTTCTCATTTTTGTTTAACTTACAACACTTTGATAGTACAAATAAATAATACAATTTGTCGCATATTTATCCCATCTTTACCTTTTTTTACTTTCTTTTATTTCTCTTTTCATATTTTTTTGGGCAATTTATCACTTATAAATAATCACATAAACAATATCTGTGACCTTAGAAGTCCATCATATAACAAATTGGTCCACGGAGATAAAAATGACAATGTCATCTTAAGTCTAAAACGTATCTCTTAGGAAAATTTAACACATAGAAAAAAAAAATGTTAAGATGTTATTCCCTCTGACCCTAAAAAAAAAAAAAAAAAAAAAAAAATCTACACAATTGCCTCTTTTGGTTATCTCTAAAATGATAGTCCATTGATATCCTAAATCTCAGATAATTTGAATGTTGCCTCATCAATTCTAATATGAGTATTGGAAAATAATTTATACTTAACACGTACCCCCAAAAATATATTAAACAGATAGTTGTCAAGCTATTTAGCATATCCAATTGTATAAAAATAAAATGATCGAGTCAAACTATATTTTATATGCAGTTAGATAGTATCAGAAATTGTTAAAAAAACATTTTTGGTTGCAAAAAATAGAGGACTACAACTTAACCAAGCAAAAATACTTCGAATATATCTAATTGTATAAAAATAAAAAAATCAAGTCAAACTAAATTTTATACCCACTAAACAACCTTGGTTTTGATAATACCCACCAACTCAACCTTGGTTCTGATAATACCTACCAAATCAACCCTCGGCTCTGATACCACTTGTTGGGCGCAGCGGAAGCACTGATACCACTTGTTGGGACCACAATCTAATCTTATGTAAATTAAGGAATTCTACAAACAATTTAATCAATCACCAAGATATCAATCACACATAAGAACACAAATATTTACGTGGAAAACCCTTTCTCCTTGAAGGGAAAAAACCACGGGACAAACTCCGAATAAATCTACTAGTATAATACGCAATTACAATAGTTCTTCTCAAGTTAATGCCTAACTTGACGTACTCACCAAATACAATAATATCTCTCTAAGAATTAACACTCAACAAACTCTCTAGAGGAAACCCTAAATATATCTGTGATACTTCTCTGCATTAATACAAGCGTCACAAATTCTCCTTGATTTGTGCGTTAACCCATAAACCTCAGAGAATACCCAAACCTTTCACCTCTCCCCACAGGAAGGAATCCTAGGCCAAAGCCTTCTTCAACTTGTACTCTTCTCAAGGTGCTCTTTCTCTTTCTCTCCCTATAGGGGAGAACCCCTTAGGGCTCCAAGCCACCAAATACTTGGTAAAATAGTCTATTTATAAGACTTCAATTCTATTACTAGTGGGCAAGGAATACATTAATTCTTTAACAAGGAATAGACTTTTCTTGCATACCAAAGAATAGTCTTTCTTTTCACACTAAGGACTCACCTTTTCTTCCACACCAAGGAATAGTTTTTCTCACACCAAGGAATTTTCTTCCACATCACCTTTTCTTCCAGGAAACCAAAAATCACCTAATTAGTTTTCCTTCTTCATTAAGGAAACTCAATTAGTTTTCCTAATCAACACAGGAATTTGAGGCATTTTCCCAACAGCTAAAACCTCATTCCTATGTGACCAGTTCTACATTTCAATCACTCAATTGTCATTTTAGAATGTGATTGTAATAGTTATTTGAATAGAAGATGGCAAATGGTATTAGAAATTTGAATTGACTTCCAAAGCTAATAGACTATGAATGTGACAAGGTTTAGGTTGAATGCAAAAACGAAACAACACACGCCATGATTAGGTTTATTAATATTGTAAGAGAAAAATACACAAAACATAAAAATCTTACTGTAAACTTGTTTTCTTGTCAAACATGGATCCTCTTGAAGTTTGAGTATATATTGGCTCAATGGTTGTGGTCCACGGTCCAAAACTCATTCCTATGTGGTCAGTTCTACATGTCAATTGTCATTTTAGATTGTGATTGTAACAGTTACTTGAATACAACAAAGAAAACATAAGAAAGAAAATGGTATACGTAATTTGATTTGACTCTTAATAGGCTATGAATGTGACACGGTTTAGTCTGAATACAAAAAAACACACACGCCATTTATAAATGATTTGGTTTATTAATATTATGAGAGAAAAATAAGCTAAACTTTTGTTTTCTCCTAAAACACAGACTTCTATGAAGTTTTGTTTTATGTATATATACAGTTAATAATTACACCTCCAGTTAAAATAAACAGTGAGTTGCCCATGTGATGACACATGTCCATATTATTTTTACATAAAACAATATCATATGAGTGTTTTGTATTACATTCAAAACCTCTAAAGATTAAGTACTATGTTTACACATAAAAATAGTATTATAAGAGGTGCAATTAAAACATAAACAGTAAAATAGACAAAATGAAGATAACTTGAAATGACGACAATCTTGTTTCGACAAAGTTTCGCTACAAACTGGTTTACTAGCAAATCAACAAGTCATGTGATTCATTAAATAGATAATTTAATTAAAAGTATAAATGAATGGTCTTATAAGTGACTACATAGTGGGTTATATAACAAGATAAACATATATGAGAGCCAAGTGGATGATAGCAAGATGAGTACAAATGAGACAAACGTAGATATCAGCTGAAAGATCAATTAGGTGTGGAATTGTCATGAATTTTTGTTGCGACCTTGACTATACTGATCTTTGAAAGGTCTATAGTTGATTTCATATTTGGATGGATTTTGCTTTCAATGTGAACCCTGGCTTCTTCTCTTAAGGAGTTCTAAAAAAGAACAAAGAAGAAAAAAAAATCTAGATTGTTAGTATCTTGTTGAACTTGCCAATCCCTTACATTCCTTTATTTTGAAATTTTGTTCTGTTAGTTTATTAAGCCTTATAATCAATCAACAACCCTATGATCTTCCTAAATATATACTTACTATTTGCTGCTTTGGTCACTGTTCTTCCATGAATTTTGCTACCATGTTGCTTAAGTATCATGATATTTGATTGAATGTATGATTGCTTCAGAAGCACAGTTTTAATTAATTGATTTTTCTTGACCTGGATATTTCTTTTATGGCAAGTAGATGCAATGATATTGATGATATGACATCAGCTATGGAATTTCATTAATATATATAAAGCCCTTGGAATTGTGTAAAAATTAAGATTTTCGCTTACTGAGCTGCAAAAATGGCCTTGGCTTCTGCTGTAAAAGTGGTTTTAGGCTCGATTGCTTTTGCAATATTCTGGGTATTGGCAGTTTTCCCAGCTGTTCCTTTTCTACCAATTGGGAGGACTGCAGGGTCCCTCCTGGGGGCCATGCTAATGGTTGTATTTCGAGTCCTAACTCCAGATCAAGCATATGATGCAATCGATCTCCCAATCCTTGGTCTTCTCTTTGGGACAATGGTTGTCAGTATCTATCTTGAAAGGGCAGATATGTTCAAGTACTTGGGAATGATGCTCTCATGGAAGAGTAAGGGGGCAAAGGATTTAATTTGTCGAATCTGCCTGATTTCCGCCATTTCAAGTGCTCTTTTCACTAATGATACCGCTTGTGTAGTTTTGACTGAATTTGTCTTGAAAACTGCAAGGCAACATAATCTCCCACCTCATCCTTTCCTTCTTGCCCTGGCCTCTAGTGCAAATATTGGGTCTTCAGCCACTCCAATTGGCAACCCCCAAAACTTGGTTATAGCTGTTCAGAGTAAGATATCTTTTGGGAATTTTCTAATCGGAATTCTCCCTGCAATGCTCATGGGTGTATTTGTCAATGCTCTAATTCTTATATGCATGTACTGGAAGTTATTATCTATACAGAAGGATGAAGAAGATGTAGCTGTAGAAGTTTTTTCAGAGGAGGAAATGAATTCTCATCGGTTTTCACCAGCTACACTATCACATAATTCTCAGGAATGGAACTCTAGATTGGAACTTATGGCTGTGCAAAGCCCTCCCCACATGAGTGGGAACATGGGCCATGTTGAGGCGCTTAGAAACCGAGCAATTTCAAGTGAGACTGTAATCCAAAAGGACCCAATTGTCACATTGGACTCTGTAAGAAATTCTAATACATCAAAAGAGGCGGCAAAAGATGTATCTACTCAGGTAAAGGAGGAAACGATCCCTTCAAAGAGAGTTGCATCAATGGATAGACTAAGAGATGCACTTTCTGTACGTTCTTCAGAAGGAAAGGAAGATTTCACCACAAAATGGAAAAAACTGTGGTGGAAATCACGTGTTTACCTTGTTACTATAGGAATGTTGATTTCTTTGCTTAGCGGTCTAAATATGTCATGGACTAATAGTACTGCTGCAGTTGCTCTTGTGGTTCTTGATTACGAGGATGCTTGGCCAAGCCTTGAAAAGGTATAATCTACAAGCTTGATGCTTTTCTTTATACATTTTTTTTAATTATTTTTCCCCTTGAACCATCAATGGGACTTGAAATTTTAAACCATCTCTTGTTGGAGAGTTTATAATATGTAGTTTATTTCTCTTCTTTGCTAGGTCTCCTATTCGCTGGTAATTTTCTTTTGCGGAATGTTTATCACAGTTGAAGGCTTTAACAAAACTGAAATCCCAAGTACTCTATGGGACTTGATGGAGCCCTATTCACGAATTAATCATGTTAGCGGGATAGCACTTCTTGCCATTGTCATACTTGTAATGTCAAATTTGGCTTCAAACGTACCAACTGGTATGTTGATGGATTTCTTCCATATATTTTTTCTATTATCTGTTTCATCATTCTTTTTTTTTTGGGTATCTGTCAGATGAAATTAGCTAACAACAGGTTGTAAGTCTGTTTACAATTATTGTTGTCCTTTACTGTCCTTCTTAGCAATTTCAAGCAGTGCAGAGACTAATTCAGTATTGAAATTCATATAATCTGAAAAAAGTTTGGCACGGTGTCTTTAGATTTCTGGAGAAATATTAGGGTATAGTTTGGACTTTGTATACAAAGTATCTCTTAGGGATGTCATAGACTCATAGTATTCCCAGTTTTTAATTGCATATTTCCGGTTTTCACTTCTTCTCAAGATTCCTTTCTCTACTGGAGACAAACTGACATTAATCTTTCTTATGCATGTTCAAATCATACTCAAGTTGATAGTAAACCACCATTTTACTAAACAGGTCTTTCAGTCTGAGAATTCCACCATATAGTTCAATGAAACAACAAACTTGTGCAATAAACAAAATTTTCTTTTAGTAACAAAGGATTTTCATACCTGTAACAGTAACTGTGAGTTGCCAAGGCTCTCAGTATATCCATGGCCCTTGTGCACATATTATAGGGAATAATGATTACTTAAGAAGCAAGGTATTCTCTTGCACTGAATCTTTGAGATTATTTTTCCTAAATAATCTGGTACTGATGGTTTAATCATCTTTCTATCTACATCTCTGATTAAGAATTGTTTTTTCTTTTATGTAATAAGTACCTAATGAGTTTGGTGATACATTTCTAAGTTGAATAATATTGGTGTAGTTCTCTTGCTTGGAGCACGAGTGGCAGAATCGGCAGCTGCAATTTCTGTAGCTGATGAGAAAAGGGCATGGCTAATCTTAGCTTGGGTCAGCACGGTAGCCGGGAACCTCTCATTATTGGGATCGGCCGCCAACTTAATTGTGTGTGACCAGGCTCGCCAAGCTCCACAATTTGGCTACACTTTATCCTTTTGGAGCCATCTCAAATTTGGAGTCCCCTCCACTCTTATCATCACTGCTATTGGTTTGGCCCTTATAAGATAATATTCATGTTCTTACACTGTTACACATCACATAGAGAATGTTTTTATGTAATAAATTTTGTAGAGGAAGATTGTTTAACATTTGAGCAATTCAAAGCAGACAGTTTTTAACCTTAATGTTTTTCAAAAGCTGCTGAGTGATTGGGTGAATTGTACTTCACTTGTCTATTTGTTACTGTTATTTTGATCTCAGCAATTGTGAAATGGACAGCTTTCTTTTTTCTTTTTTGTGCCTTTCCTTTATGCAAGATTTGATCTTATTGTCACGGGTTTTGAATATAGTTGCAAATTCTTTTTTGCTTAAGTGTATAAAAATTACAAATATTGTCCAAAAGAATTGTTAAAAATGTCAAAATGGAGTGAGATGGCCCATTAAAAAAAAATGTAAATCTAAAAAAGATGAAGTAAAAAGGTCAAACCATAAATTTTTCAAAGCATTAAATAATGGCTGTAGTTTGCGTTTGAGAAGAGTGATACATGAAGGAAATGAAGCTCAACATGACGCATAATGAGAGCACTTAAAAACTCAAGAATTTATTGCAAACATTGATCTCTGGGCAAAGTGGTGGGAGGCCCAAAATAATAGCTTTGCATTCATTATCACTGGATGTGGTTCGTGCCAAGTATTCAAGCCCAAGGGAGCATAACTGGAGCCATGTGACTATGTGAGAGCCATGTGTGCATGTTTTAACTATGGACAAGCTGGATACTTCCCTCATGATTGTTTGAAGTCGTAAAAAGTACTCTCTAACTTACTTTCTTGCCCTTTGTGTTTTGTAACGTCATAAGAATTGGTTACTCATTTTCTCCTTAATTTGATACTAGATACAAGAGAGTACGTAGGGAGAGATAGGGTTAAGTTGTTAAGTATCATCTAGTTTTAGCAAATAGTCACATGATATATAATCATAGTAAATAGAAAAGGCGAATTAAGGTGCTAGGGCCGCATGGGGTACCTATAAGTTGCAATTGTGCCATAGGTGCACTTTGTTTCTTAATAATGTTCTTTATGTCAGGCTATGTGGAGTTTGGTTTGTGTCCGATCCAATTTGGACTTGACTCGACATTGAAGCGTTATGATTTCAAACGCGAATTTTGTTGAATATTAGTTAATTAAATGATTAAATTCATCACTTCTTAACAGTTTAAACTTGTGAAATAATTGATATTTTATTATGGTATTTAAAAGGGGATACAATTGGTACTTTATCAGACATTTACTTGGGGTGAATTTATTATGGACATGTTTTTACATTTTTACCACCTTATTTTTAAAGCCAAATACACCAACAAAAATAAACTATATCAAATTTAACATTAACCCATTTTGTTGCAAATTTTATGTGGTGTAACACCTCCTCACATGGGGGACCTCACAAACGTAGGACCCCACAAAATGACAAATAACAGCTCGTCTTATTGCCATCTACGAAAATTTCATAGATTGTCCCACTTCCAAATAGATAAGACACAGTTTTGGTAGTTGCAGAAAAATGAATGTGTTCAACACTCATTATAGGCTACCTATAGTGTACTGAGATTATTTTGTAAAACATGTCCTCTATTCGAGTACATGATCATAGCATGAGCATATAAGCAACAATATTATATCGGATGTGATTAGGAGAACATACCTGAATCCATTGATGAAATTAATAGAAGCAATAGAGCGTCTTCTGCTCTCTTACTCTCTTGAGTTCAAGTCTAATGGGGAGACTTCAAGGTGACGGTAGGTTAGAGTGAGAGCAGGGACGCCTATAACGTTATATTTATATGATAAATATAGGGCCTTAATGTAAACCCTAAACCCATAAAGGATTTACCCAACTTAGGCCCACACATTAAAATACCCATGTCCTACATTATTAAAATGTAGCTAAGGTGCACCAAAGCCCAATAAACAATATATGATCACATTAAACTTAATGGGCTTTTGCTGGTCAACTCTCTATCATACAGGGCATCCTATCAATTCAGTTTTTACACAAAAGAATGCTGCTCACAAAATAAAATCTTACATTCTCCCACTTGAGAAGCATAAGTCAAAAAGATTTTTTTTTTTTTTTTTTTTTTAAAGAAGAAAAAATTGACTCTCCAAATTGATAATACTCTATGTGGCCACAATTAACAGAATGCCCAAGAGAGTAACACCTCAAACTTTGTCCTTAGTTAAATGAAAACATAAGTATCCAATTATGTAGGTCAATACATCCAAAATTGATATAAGAACATATATAGTCAAAATACTTACAATTCCATCAAGTCAGGTAATATGGTATGATTATGTGTGGTATGGAAATTACATGCAACTGTGATCGCCATGCCGATTTCCATAAGGTCCAACAATATGTTCTTATCAAGAACCAATAACGCTTCCTAAGAAGCTCTTTAAGACCGGCGAAAAGCATGAAATGAATATAAAAGACCCGAAATTGTTTAATACAAAAATCCTCAAGCCGTTGATAAACTCAAAACCCGAGTTATCAACAGCTGGGATACCGCTTACTCATTGCTACTTGAGATACGCTGTAGCAATGGTACACTAGTCCACGTCTTTGCTTCCTCTCCTTGCTGGCAGCGGCGGATCGGTAGTATGGTGGAATCCCCCTCTGTGGTGATGGCGTTGATGCTCAATTCTTCTACTGGTGGGGGGTCAATCTGTGGTTCTCCGACGGTAATGCTATTGTCTGGGCTCTTGGCTAGTGGTGGCTCGGTCTGCTTGGTGGGTACTTCTTCTTCTTCATTGGTGGTAATGTTGTCTGGGCCCTCTGCTAACTGGGGGTCAGTCTGTACTTCCCTTTCTTCGGCGGTGGTGGCTTGGTCTGCTCAGTGGGTACCTCTTCTTCTTCTTCGGTCAGCGCTGGTAGGGTTGACATTTCCACTTCCTCTTTGATCTCCATGATCACCACATTTACTCCTAGGTTGGGGATGAAATACGGTTTTTCATTCTCCTTTAACCCCAAATATTCAAGTATTGATTTAGGGTTGTAACGATACCGATCTAAAAAGGCTCTTGCCAAATCCTCCCAACTGATAAGGTCCCTCAGCTGACAAAACCAGGCGGTCACATGCCTCGATAGACTCTCGAGGAATGTCGAGATCATCAAGAGCTCATTCTCTGTGTGCAGGGCCATCTTTTCGCAGTATTTCCGCAAGTGAGACTTCGGGTCTCCATATCGTAGAATGTTTCAAATTTTGGAGTCTCGAACCCGCGTGGTACTATCAGGCATGGGAACTGGAGTAATTTAGAGAAATCAACATCCTTCCAGGTGTCCTCGTCAGGCATCTCCTCTATGCGATATCCTTTGAAGTCTTCTTCGTTTAGTAGGTCATCAAGATCCATTTCTTCTTCTAGGTCAATCTTTCCGTACCAGTCGAGGTCTGATCGGCTGTTTGAAAAGAAACTTCCTTCTGGTCGCACTTCCTCCCTTCTTATCAACCTCCCTTTCTGTCAAGCTAGTGATCTCCTCCCTAAACTCCTTGCAACATTCTAGGCTGTGCCCTCGTGCCCCAGAGTGATATTCGCATACGTCACCTGTTGATGGCCCTGGTGGTGCTTCCAACGGGGTGATGTATCCCTGCTCCCTCAAGGTGTGGAATAGACGCTTCCACAAGTCTTGACCATCGGCTAGGTCAAGCCGGTCGTCCTCTTCCTCTGCTTCAACCATGTTCACATCTCATTCCGGATGGTTAGGCAGGGGGTTGGTGGTGATGTTGGGCAGTCCTTCGAACTTCAAAATCCCATGGTCGATTAAGTCCTGGACCCGATGCCTCAGTTGTTGGCAATTCTCCACTGTGTGTCCCACTTCTCCAAAGTGGAAATCACAGGTCAACTTCTGGTCAAAATCTCTCCTCTGTGGGCCGTTGTAAGGCCTTGGGACGATTGGCGAGATTAGGTTCTTTTTTATCAGGATTGGGTACAACTGTGTCAAAGGCATGGGCAGCAGAGTGAATTACCTTAGCTCCCTTCTAGCTGGTCTATTGTCATTGGCTTGGTTTCCCACTGGCCTTGCAGGCATTTGGGGGGCTGGGGCCGGAGCCGGAGTTGGAGCTGGAGTCAGAGTTGGGATCGGGGTCAGCCTGGGTTGGTTTTGTATCGGCTGCATTGTGAAGGTTGGGAGAACCTGTCTTGGTCTTCCATTGTTCCTCCTGATCATCTGTACATCGCCTTCCTTCCTCTTCGCAGGAGCCTTCTTGGCGGTTTGTTCAACTAGTGCCAACAAAGCTGACATATCCACTATCTTCTTCGTTTTCACGGCATCCTCGATTCTCTCTCCCACTGGTATTAGGTCGACGAAGAACTGTAATTGTAGACCTATCATCTGGTCAAAGTAAGGGTTCTTCAAAGTATCGACGAAGATCTTGATCATCTCCTTCTCATCCAGAGGCGGGCGTGCTTGGGCTGCCTTTTCTCTCCATCGCTGAGCGTATTCCCTAAAGGTCTCGCTACTCTTCTTCTCCATTCTCTAGAGATCAAACCGGTTAGGTGTTATCTGGGAGTTGAAGCCGTACTAGGCTAGGAAGGTGTCTGCCAGCTCCTTCTAATGAGAGATCTTCTTCAACTGTGAGTACCACTCTACTGCATGTCCCGTTAGGGTGTCTTGGAAAGTTTGGATTAATAGTGGCTCGTTATCCACATACCGCGCCATCTTCCGGCAGTACATCTGTAGATGGATCATTGGGTCTCCTATCCTGTTGTATTTTTTGAACTTTGGGACTTTAAATTTGGGTGACACCGTCATATTGGGGAACCAGGACATGCTAGAAAAGTCCGTATTCCTAAAGGAGTTCAAGCCCTGCATGAGCCGGATCTTCTCTTCTAGGTCGTAGATCTTGCTGCCCAACTAGGAGTCCTTATCTTCTGGTTTTGGTGGCATTGACAGCCTCAGTGGCGTTGGCGGCCTTGGTGATGGGCCGGCGTTGGTGTGAGGGTGTCCTTCTAGCACTTCGTCGTTGGTGTTTTTTCCATCTCCTTTCCTTCGGTCTTCCATCTTTGAGTCTCGCTTCACCATCAGGTGCACGAAATTAAGGAGTTCGTCAAATTTTCGCTCAAAGACGATCATCCGAACTTCATGTTCATTAGGTTCACTCGTTTCTTCCGCCATTTGGTTGCGTGTACGGATGAAATCCTACAAATAAACAGTGCTAAGTGAGACTTTGAATTCACAGTTAGGGACATGACCCTGGCTCACCTTGTGGGTAAACCATGGTTAAGTATGCATGTGCATGTGATATGCATGATTGCATTATGCGTTGACAAGTAGATGGATTCTCACATTGGGTTACTAAGATTTGGCAAGCCTTCTAGCTCGCAGTTCCATTTTGAAACTTTGGGTAACCAACATTGGTTGATGTGAGGGTCATACTTATTGTCGAAACTGACAAAACGGGTGACTATCTACATTCCCATACAGAGTTGGAAACTCTTAGGATTTACACGTGTATGTACACAATGGTCATGGACAAGTTAACAAAGAGATGGACTCTAACATCATTGAAAATTGACGAGCCTTTCGGCTCTCAGTTTCATTTTGAAAAACTTTGGGAAAACCGACGTCGGTCGATGTGAGGGTCATACTCTTGGTTGAAGGTGACATAATGGGTGAATGTCCATATTTCTATATAGACTTGGAGACTCTTAGGGTTTACATGTACGTGTACACAATGGTTATAGGGACATCAACAAAGAGATGGACTTTCACACTACCAAAATTTGACGAGCCTTTCGGCCCTCATTTCCATTTTGAAATATTTTTGGGAACCGATGTCGGTCGATGTGAGGGTCATACTCTTGGTTAAAGATGACAGGACTACATACATCCCCATAGAGTTGGAAACTCTTGGGGTTTTCATGTGTATGTACACGATGATCACAGGCATATCAACAAAGAGATGGCTCTCACACTACCAAAATTCGATGAGCCTTTCGGCGCTCGGTTCCATTTTGAAAAATTTTTGGGGAACCGATGTTGGTCGATGTGAGGGTCATACTCTTGGTTGGAGACGACAAGACTATATACATCCCACGTAGAGTCGGAAACTCTCGGGGTTCTCATGTGTATGTACATGATGATCACAGGCGCATCAACAAAGAGATGGACTCTCACACTACCAAAATTCGACAAGCCTTTCGGCCCTCGGTTCCATTTTGAAAAATTTTTGGGGGAACCGATGTCGGTCGATGTGAGGGTCATACTCTTGGTTGAGGACGACAAGACTATATACATCCCCATGTAAAGTTGGAAACTCTTTGGGGCTCCCATGTGTGTGTACATAACGATCATGCGTATCAACAAAGAGATGGACTCTCACACTACCAAATTAGACGAGCCTTTCGGCCCTCGGTTCCATTTTGAAAAATTTTGAGGGAACCGATGTCGGTCGATGTGAGGGTCATACTCTTGGTTGAGGACGACAAGACTATATACATCCCCATGTAGAGTTGGAAACTCTTTGGGGCTCCCATGTGTATGTACATGACGATCATGCGCATCAACAAAGAGATGGACTCCCACACTACCAAAATTCGACGAGCCTTTCGGCCTTCGATTCCATTTTGAAAAATTTTGAGGGAACTGATGTCGGTCGATGTGAGGGTCATACTCTTGGTTGAAGACGACAAGGCTATATACATCCCCCTGTAGAGTTGGAAACTCTTGGGGCTTGGTTTGTTTGCACAGGTATGGACAACGTGGTTGTCCTTTCTCTTTATCAAACAATGACATGCAAACAAGAGTTCAGATAGATAGAACCTGGCTTGACTCCAATTTTATCATCACTTGGAAAACAGCATAACGCTTTTCCCTTGACTCATTTTGAAAAAACACATCCTATTTTTAGGTATCCGATCTTAGGTTGGATGTTCACTCAGTTGGCCTTTACCAGAGTCCTCACAGGTAGGTTTTCTACTTTATCGCTTACTATATGAGACATGGTATAACTAGTTGTGGAATTCTGTTTCCTAAAGGAGTCGATGATCATGCTAGCATTGACCTCTCGAAGGAAGTCAAAGGGTATTGGATCAAAGGGGAATCACTTTCCACCAGGCCCTTGATCCCCACGGGTGTGGAGGAAGAGAGGTGGGTTTTCATGACTCTAGGTCCTAGATATAAAAGGGTTCGTGGTGGGTCCGTACCAGCCAGACAACCACCTGAGTTCGGATTCGACCCATAAGTCCAATGAGGGTAAATGTCATGATTTTGAAAACAAAAAGGGAAAAGACTTTTTTTGTACAAAGCACAATATATAATATGTGTTGTATGAATAAATCTTTATTCTATGTTCGCGGTATATATGTATAGGAATATAGACATGCTAAAATCAAAACACTATACAAGATGAAATAAAGAGAGTAAATCAAATAATGAATACCAACAAATGTATAAACACATGCTTAACAAATAAAAACACTGAAAGACTATAGGCTTAAACCCTCTAAGTCCCCAGTGGAGTCCCTAAGCTGTCGACACCGGGGCAAAATCAACTAGTAATTATTCCTTGATCCCGACCCCCATTTGGCGAGTCTCTCTCTCTCTCTCTCTCTCTCTCTCTCTCTCTCTCTCGGAAGAAAAGATGTGTGTATAAAAAAAATGTGTGTGTGTGTGTGTGCAAGTGAGTACAAATTTGGAGTCGCCACCAACCATTGGGAAATTTAAGGTGTGATTGGGCACCTATGTCTAATAGATTTTATCTTATTTAGACATATTAAAAAGAATGGTCTTGAACCAGAGATGGGTTCGGGGGTTTGCTTATGCGTGGGGAAGGTGTTAGGCACCCCACGACATCTGTTAAAAGAAACGGTTACCTCCCTTCTAGTGTTCCCTTATGTTTGCTAAGCCTAGATTTGTTGGTTTTAATTATGTACAAATGTCCCGATTTCCGTCATGCGATATACCAAGAATGGCAAAAGCAATTTTGACTTCATTCGGTTTTGATTAGACTCTTTATTTCACCTTCCCTCATCTTTGTATTTTTTAAGGTTCCGGGCAGTTCGATGGTAGAATGCACTTGAAATCCTAACATCGAGTGCCGGGACAAATAATTATGTTTTTGGTGCCATATTCGGGATCTCTTTACCTTTGGTCTCCAAGAATAAAGCGGTCCGTCAAATGGCGGGGTTTTGGATGATTAATTCACATTTTGGGGAATTTTAGACCATGATCTTGTGAGAGTTAGAACGTGTAGAATCCCTTACAATGTGTCTACGGCCAGCCACATCGACGCGTAAGGGACTCCTACCATGGTGTCCCAAGGCCAGGTCAAGCCATAGCTCGTAGGTTGCACCAATTTTGATCACATTTATATTAAAGCAAATAAACATCCAAGCAAGTAATCACGGCATGTTTGCAGCACGTAAATCACGAGTATCAAAGTGAGTAAATATTCAAATGAGTAATCATGGCATGTTTGCAGCACATTAATCACAAGTTAAATATGGGATGACATCAAATTGAATAAATGTTTACACAAGTAATCATGGTATGTTCGCAGCACATTAATCACAGAGAACAAATATCAAGTGAGTGATCACGGCATGTTTGCAACGCGTTAACCACAAGGGACAGTTTAATCAAATGATCACGGCATGTTTGTAGCACGTTAATCACAAGTATGGGGATAAATGCAGTATAATGACAAGTATAGGATGATCATGACATAATGTGACACTTAATCAAAATGACAAAGTGTAATTCATGACAAGTATGAGGGGATTACGGAAAGGGTCAAGACCTTGTGGGACCGGAATTCAATGCTACTGAAAGACTTACTTACTTTTTGATACCACTGTAGGATTTACATGAATAAAATAAAATAATTTAGAGGGGAGTTCAACGCTTCTCGGGATTACACGGAGGATTAGTGCTATTGAAAGACTTACCTAATCCTCCGAGACCGAATAGGACTTATATGAGTGAAAAATCAGTTAAAAGCATGTCAAGGATCTCGTGGGTCCAATATCTTGTGGATTTACATGGGGTTTAGTGCTATTGAAAGCCTTACCTAAACCTCCAATATTGGTCGGGATTTTCATACCCAAATCAAAGTGGAAAAATAGACAATATTTACGATAACGTAGTAAATAATGTAAATGGCGGAATTTAAAGCAAGGGGATTCTTGTGGATCCAATGCCTTATGGGATTACGTGGTTGTTAATGCCTCGTTAAGGTCTTACATAATCCACCACGACCAATCGGGATTTTCACGCCCAAATTACAAAGGAAAAGGGGGAGAAATAAACAATATTCACAACATAGTAAATAATGAAAATGACGGCAATAAATATATTTAAAGCGTAACGGAAAGAAATAAATGTATTTAACAAATGGGATTTTCGTGGGTCCAATGCCTTATGGAATTACGTGATTGTTAATGCCTCGTTAAGGTTTTACATAATCCACCTCGACCAATCGGGATTTTCACGCCCAAATCACAAGGGAAAAATGGGGAAAATAAACAATAATCACAACGTAATAAATAATGAAAATGACGGAAATAAATATATTTAAAGCGTAATAGGAAAGCAATAAATGTATTTAAAGCATAATGAAATTTAAAGCAAAGGGGATTTTCGTGGGTCCAATGCCTTATGGAATTACGTGGTTGTTAATGCCTCGTTAAGGTCTTACATAATCCACCACAACCAATCGGGATTTTCACGCCCAAATCACAAGGGAAAAAGGGGGAAAATAAACAATATTCACAACGTAGTAAATAATGAAAATGACGGAATTTAATCATGGGGGGGTGTGTTCATGGATCCAATGCCTTGCGGGTTTACATGGTTGTTAATGCCTCGTAGAGGTCTTACATAATCCGCCAAAACTGCTAAGGATTTTCACTCCCAAATTACACGGGGAAAGGGGATAATCACAATAATGTAGTAAATACAAAAATAAAAGCAATAATCCACATAGTGAAAGAAATAAATGTATTTAAAGCGTAAAGCGATAAAATGGTATTTAAAGCAATAATGGAAAGCAATAAATGTAAGCAATAAATAAACTTAAAGCATATAAATAAAGCAATAAACAAATTTAAAGCATGTAATAAAAGCAATAAATGAACATGGATCCTTGTGAATCCCTTCCCATTGTGGGATCATCACTAGTCGCTTCCATGAAATGAAAAGAAAATAGTGGAAATGGGTGAGTATATGAGTGAAGAAAAGGGATGAGAGGAGCTTGGAGGGGTAGAGAGAGAGATTACCTAAGTAGGTGTTTCTCACTCTAACTAAGACTAACCCAAAGCCCCAAAAGAAGACCCCTAACCCCAATTTCTGCCTAATCTATGTTTAGAAACTGCCTAGAAGCTTGAGCTAAGCCCTTAGAAATGGGGGGAGGGGGGTCCAATTTATAGTCGGAATTTGCGCAGCTTGGTGATGCGCCACACGTGTGGCGCACCCTCATGATGCGAGGCTCATGGTGAGGCTGCTCTACGCGTGCAGCTGCCACGTGGCGATCTTATCTGCCACGCCGCCCCTCCGACGAATCTTCCTCGATTCATGCGCCTATATAGTTTTTCGACCCGATTTTTGGGGTAGCTTTTGGAGGCCTTATGGTACTCAAAATGGCTCATGCGGGATATCTTTGGAAAGATTAAGAAGTCTAATTTCCAACGATTTAAAGTTTGCATGAATCGGAGTTCGGATGGAAAAGTTATGGCTCCCGGAAGTTGGGTCGTCCGAGCTATTTTTTTGTGTTTTTCCGGCGAAGATTCTGGCCAAACGGGGGATGCTACTGGCGAACCGAGAGTTGCGTCTCACAGCTAGAGTTGCAAGCTTTCTCAAGGTTCCAAGCTTGTGGATCAACTCGCAGTGAGTTGGAAGGAATCTGTGTACGAAGGCGGTTGTCCGGGAGGAAAAACTCATCAGATTTTCCGCGTGTTTTCCTTATTTTCGCTAGTTTTTGCGCGCATGGTTGACGTAGCTCCCGACGTTGGATTTCAAAGATCTTGGTGTCCTCAGAAAGCTTACGATACCTTCTTTCTTAAAGTTATGGACTTGCGGGAAGTCGAGCTTGGGTTCGAGAGATATGGTCCTGCGAACAGAGGGCGTTGGAGTGTTTTCGGCTCGCCGGAGGGTAATTTTCTGATCAAGATTCCGGCTAGACCGGGGAAAATCTTGGTGATCCGAGAGTTGCACGTCATGTCTGAACGTGTCCTCTTTCTTAAAGTTGTGGACTTACGGATCAAATCGTTGTGTGTCGGAAATAATCTATGCGCGAACGCGACATCCTCGGGGGGAAAACTGTGAAATTTTCAACATAGTTCCCTTATTTTCGTCGATTTTCCTGCGCATGGCTGATGTAGCTCCTGACGTCGAATTTCGATGATCTTGGTATCCCTGGAAACCTCGCGATACCTTCTTTCTTAAGGTTCCGGACTTGCGCAAAGGCGAGCTTGGGTTCGTGAGATGCAGTCCTGCGAACAAAGGCTGTTGGAGTGTTTTTCATGCCGGGGTGTCATTTTCCGATCGAGATTCTGGCGTGACCAGGGAAGCTCTTGACGATTCGAGAGTTGCGGATTGTAGCTGAAGTTACCCTCTTCCTTAAGGTTTCCCACTTGCAGACCAAATTGTTGTGGGTCGGAAAGAATCTATGCGCAAACGTCGCTCCTTAAACGGGCTGTTTTGTCAACAACACTTAGTAAAATTTAGCTAAGTGTTGGGCCAATTTTCACAGTTTTGCCCATAACTTCCTCGTTTCTCGTCCGTTTTTTACCCGTAAAGTACCGAATCGAAGCTCTCAATGTGCTTTATCCAACGGTTAGAGGGCAGTCAGGCCAAATCCTACTTTTGGTTTGGTCAAAGCCTTGGTCAACCTTGGTCAACTCTGGTCAAACTTGGTCAGACCTCCCCCAAACCTCGAGAAACATGACCCTGGCCACATTTTGAGGGTCCTCAAGTGTAATCAGACCCCTCTCGGGTCAACTCGACTCAACCCGGGTTACCTCTTTTTGCGTGCCGACACCCGAGAAAATCCCAGAGGTAAAAATAGGGTTATGACACTAATTTGCTTCATAATGAAAACATGCATTGATTCTTATGTGATTAATACATCAACTCTTGTTAATATTTCCTAATGTGTAAAAGTGTGTTATTTGGTTGTGGGTTTGGGTGTGTACTTGACCACCCACATCATCTTTTCTATTAATTCAAGTTTAAGCTTAAGCTTCACCTGCGACACCTTTTTTATTCTTTATTAGTGTGTAGCTTTTAATTTTGTTGTTATATGGTTATAATATTATTTTACCTCTTATTCTTTTGTGGATTATTAATTTAATTATTTTGCAAGAAAAAAAAAATCATTTTTAAAGTTGGCATTTCAAGAAATTAATTGATAACAAATCCAAAAGTTCTAATGAACAAAACGACATATTATGTGGTTAAATCGGATCATCGGATTGCAAGATCAAGCCGAATCAAGATTTTAACACTTAATATACGTCCCCTTGATTACGGTTAATTGATCATGTGATTATGACTAATTAATTATGATTGGTTAGTCAAATAATTAATTATAATTAATTACGTGTTATAATTCCATTAGTTTTAAAACTTAAAACAATGGTATGCATTCATCTATTGAATAATTCCACTGATAATTAAGATATTTTGAATGTGGCTCACTAATTATTAAGATAGTTTGCTCTATATGAAATTCTATTACAAATAAATAATTTTTAAATATTTTTAAATTAAAATTATATTACTATATGTTTGTTGAATTTTAAAAAGAGATTTCACAATATATTTTTAGTTATTTAATCATTTACTATAAACTTTGGATCTAGTTAAAAATAAAATAAAAAATAAATAAACGTTGGGGCACATTTAATGAACCTTAGAGCCTGGTGATTCATGTACATCACAAACTCCCTATGGATCAAGTAGTGCTCCCAATGCTTTAGACTTCATACCACGACATACAACTCAAGTTCATATGCTGACCATTTAAGTCATACCTCACAGAGTTTCTCACTGAAAAAGGCTAGTGGCTTGCCTTTTTGGGAAAGCTCATACAACTCAAGCTCATATTACGAAGACTGAGATGTTACACTCTACTTGAAAGAGCTTCTCAAAGTTAGGAAGGGTTAGAACTAGGGCGGTGCTCAACTTCTCATTGATTAGTGCAACTTTTTTATGCTACTTCTCCCCATGAAAACTTTTCATTCTTTAAGCACTCAGTAATGGGGGCCACCCCCATTACTTGAAAGAGCTTCTCAAAGTTAGGAAGGGTTAGAACTAGGGCGGTACTCAACTTCTCCTTGATTAGTGCAACTTTTTTATGCTACTTCTCCCCATGAAAACTTTTCATTCTTTAAGCACTCAGTAATGGGGGCCACTATACTATTGCAATTCCAAGTTGCACTAAGTAATTAAATATGTTATATGAAATTATTAATTACTCAATTTCTTAACTTTTCTTATCATAGGTGTATACCCTGACACTATACAGGTAATGGAAATGATTAATTTTTTGGTGAAAGCGACTATGGTAGAATGGAATAGAATGAAATAAAGAATTATGAATGAGTGGAATGAAATATGTTGGTGAAAAAAGGTGTAAATTTTATAACAACATTATTTATTATTAGGACATGGTTTGGCTACAAACTGGTTTATAGCCAGTTTGCTACAACTCATTACATGGTAGCTTATAAGACTATCCACATTGATGGTCTGCCTAAGGCTTCTCAAAGTAACTAATAAATAAGTAGATATCAAAAGAAAAAAAAATAATTAAAAAAGAAATTAGGGAAATAGTAGATTGGCGGGACAAACAAATAAGAGTGGCGGGCAAATATTTGTTTGTCCCTGCCCAATCAAATTTCTATTAACTATAATAAAAAGTGTGGAGCCCCCAATGTACAGTGCTTTTTCTTTAGAAATAGTTGGTAATTTTTTCTGACTTATCTTTGTTTTAGTTACATTCTTGCCCTTGACAAATTTGTTTACAGGTAGGAGTAATTGGTTCTTTTTGTCTTTTAAAAAGTTTGATTGACAGCCAGCAGTCACAATTTGGTGAGAATTATCCTTTTGGTCCTTTAAAGCAAGTTTGGCCTTTTGAAGACATGTGGGGTATTTGGTCTTTTTGTATTTATTAAAGCTTCAGCCAGCAACTCAACTAATAGACAATCAATCAAGACCATGCTTTTACAGAAAGAAATAGAGAGGGAGATGGAGAAAGAGAAAGAGAGAATCTTTTTTTTTTGGTCAATCACAGCCTAATCTCAGTATGGATAGATTTCTGCAGCGAAAATCCGGGGAAACGGATGGTTTCCCATTTGTTCTAGATCTCATCTAAAGGTTGAGAGTCAAAGAGATTTCATTTCTCATGTGTCTTTTTATTTTATTTATTTATTTTTCTTTCTTTCTATACTCTCTGCTTTCATTAGTCTCTAATCCCTATTTTCTTTTCTCTCTTAGTTTCCGCCGAGCTCAATAATATAGAATTGAGAACTGCCTTTTTTATGATACTCTATTTTATTCTTACATGTTCTATGTTTGAAAATTTAAAACCTCAAAAACTGTATAAAAGGGTTCTTTAAATAATTTTTTATGGATTGACTTTTTTGAATAAGGCATTAGATTTACTAATTCTGATTTAATACAAATAAAGATTAAATGCTTTATTGCCAACTTATCGTATTTTGTTTGTTTCAGATAACCATCTACAACTGGATGTTCAAATATTTTTACAAGGCATAAGTGTGTTTTGTATGTTCAAATATGAATAAGGCATTAGACAATCATATATTGTATTTTGATTGTCTGCTTTATTTTGTAACTTAGATATAAGTGTTGAATATTTGGTGAAAATGAATTTGAAATATATAGTGTGTGTTATTTGGATTAACAGGTTATTAAACGTCAATGAATCATTATCTTTGAGTTGGTTTATCAACATGCTTATGTTGGCTTTATATTGTTAAGATTAACCAATTCTGAAAGTAAAAGTCACAATTCATGAGCAAAACTTGTATTCAAATTTTCTAACCATTTTTTTTATCACAAGAACTAGAGGAAAAGAGAAAAGAGAGAGCTTAGGTAGCATATGAGCGGAAGAAGAAGCTGACTAAAGTTTAGGGTGAAGGCTGCAAAGGAGAAACTTGGCCTATAATCAAATATCCTTGCAATGGTCAAGTACTGAAATTTTATACATTAGGTAGTTGCTTACAATTTTGTTCGAGGATTTTGTCATAGTGAATCTTCTGTCAATTTTGTTGATTTAGGTGGATTTTATAGAGCTCTTTTTGTACCTGAAAATTCTGCTGCTCTACACCTACTAGGTATATTTTGGAAGAATGTCTATTTGTTATGTGATCCTATGATATTTGTTGTTTACTGGTTGTAGAGAAAACATATGTATTTAATGTTTGTAAATTAGCTAGATTTGTTATAACCAATACGATGCATTTAATATTTCTATATTTCTCTTTGTAACGATTGATTATCTAGCATTCATGTGGATGGAAATTTAAATATTGATTATTCCATATGATATTATTGTATACTATAAAATTGATAGGTTGGAATTCGAATTTTTTTTTTTTTATAAAAAAAAACATGAAAATAATTTTGTTTTGAATGAGGCTTGGCTTGTATAATGAATTTTTGTACTATAAAATTGATGCCTTGATAATAACTCCCTAAACTTTTTGTACACAAATAAAACATGTGCAATTGCATCCAAAAAAAAAAAAAGGAGAGAGCCTATAATTCACAAATTGTGGGCTCATATCATTCACAAATTGCATGATGTCAAAGCTTATATTTTTCAATTTAAATAGATATGAAATCATACAATATTGTTTACAGTTAAATGAAATTTTCCACATTTTCTCAAAGTGCATAAAGGATACACATTGAGGTCAACAAAATTACAATGAAGAAGAAGAGAACTAAGTAGTAACTAAAGAAAATACAAAATCAATAACAATATTTGTTAAACCTAAGCTCCGAGACCAATCAAATAGCTCACTCACAAAAGCACCATTTAGTTTATCCAAAGAGCTAGCTTTGTCCTAAAAAATCCAACTATTACTTTCCTTCCAAAATGTATATATTTTCTAGGTAGACTTGAATGTTCATACGAACATTGTTCACATTTTTTGTGTAGACTTGAATGTTCATACAAATTCCCAGAAAATGTGAACAATATTGTCCACACTTAAATAAAATTGTCTACATTTTCTGGGTAGACTTGAATGTTCATACTAACATTGTTCACATTTTCTGGGTAGACTCGAATGTTCATACCAATTCCCAGAAAGTGTGGACAATATTGTCCACACTTAAATAAAATTGTCCACATTTTCTGGGTAGACTCGAATGTTCATACTAACACTGTTCACATTTTCTAGGTAGACTTGAATGTTCATACCAATTCCCAGAAAGTGTAGACAATATTGTCCACATTTTCTAAGTAGACTCGAATGTTCATACTAACACTATTCACATTTTCTGGGTAGACTCGAATGTTCATACCAATTCCCAGAAAGTGTGGACAATATTGTCCACACTTAAATAAAATTGTCCACATTTTCTGGGTAGACTCGAATGTTCATACTAACACTGTTCACATTTTCTAGGTAGACTTGAATGTTCATACCAATTCCCAGAAAGTGTAGACAATATTGTCCACATTTTCTAAGTAGACTCGAATGTTCATACTAACACTATTCACATTTTCTGGGTAGACTCGAATGTTCATACCAATTCCCAGAAAGTGTGGACAATATTGTCCACACTTAAATAAAATTGTCCACATTTTCTGGGTAGACTCGAATGTTCATACTAACACTGTTCACATTTTTTGGGTAGACTCGAATGTTCATACTGAAATGTGGACAATATTCTCCACATTTAAATCAAATTGTCCACATCTTCTAGAAATTAGTATGAACATGTTCAAATCTTCATACTAATTGTTCATATTTCTTAGCATTGATTCAACATATTCAAACATAATTGTCTATAATTTCTACAGTATGTGTATGTCCAAAAATTTGGAAAATAAAACTGTGGTTCCATCTTTGTAACAATTTTATTATTTTCTATCTCAACAAAAATCACTTAAAATTAAATTTCTATTCACAAACACAAAAGAAACTACACCTTCAAAACATCACAAATACAATGAAAATCAAAATTTTATTCCCAAATACCGTGAAACCCACAACTTCAAACATAAAAATCTCTCTTCGTGAAACCATTCCCATACTCAAAGAAACCCCAAATCTTCAAACATCAAAAGCTTTTTCTGTAAAACCATTCTCGAACCCAAAGAAATCCACTCTTTCAAACATCAAATCCACACCTTCAAATATCAAGCCATGCTTTCATGAGAGAGCTCAGATCTTCAATGGAAGAGAGAGTTTTGGGAGCAGAGCTTCAATGGAGGAGAAAGCTTTGTGGGAGTACAACTTCAATGGAGGAGAGAGCTTGGGGAAGGAGAGAGCTTCTGTTGCCATAATTTATCTAAAATAGATTATTGTTCAAAAATCTTTCCTTGACTTAATTTCTTCTTCTTCTTCTTCATTATCTTGACAATTGAAAGAAAAATTAAAAAAAATAGTAGATAGCAGTAGGTTGACTGCGAAAGGAGAAAGCAAAGTGCATAAGAAATCAAGTGCTCCCCGGGTACAACAACGGCAATTTTGATGTGTTTGGTTATGAGTTTAAGTAATTCATGGATGGGATACTTATTTGCTTGAATTTTAAGTAGTGAGACCAGTGGGCCCTATCCAAACACGTGTCCTCATGTGGTTCATCCACATCCATGGTGTGAAAACACTTTCACACCTTGGTGTGAAAGAATCATTTTCCTTTGTCACGAAGTGAGGACCAAGTGACCAAAGCCAAGTTGCCAAGAAACATGTCACGTGCAGGGATGATAGTGGAGGGAGGGTTAAATGATAAGGACCCCACAAATGCCCTATAACTAAAACCTATACATCTCCCCTAGTATAGATTGGCCATCTTTTCCATCTCCAACACCAATCACCAACACCCCCATCCTACATTTCTCATTTGCATAAGTATTGAACTTGTCCCTTAGAGCATTCCCAATGGGTTTGCCAAAAGCCAAAATAAACTCAAATATAGCTCACAAGCCCCAAAAAATGGCTCCCAATGGATGAGCTTCATGTGAGGCAAAATGGAAATTTGCTACAATTTCAAGCCATTTATGCCTTACATTGTTCATTTGCCCTTTCATTTTTTTATTATTTTGTTTTCTGAAACCTCACTCCCTCTCTCTTCCTTTTTTCTTTCTTCTATTCTGCTCCGTGGCTGTCAAAGCCATGGGAACCAACTATTCTCTGCCATCAACCAAAAATGGGTCTACAATACCCACTGAAGATGAAGATCTTAGCCCACTGGCACCAAAGTCGTGCTAAGCCCAAACAAATCAACTAAGATTCCCATTTTCTTGGAAACCAAACAGAGGATAAACACTAAACAACCCCCAAAATCGACAAGAGAGAGATTCGATGGGTATTGCGGTGTGGGTCGCGATTACCCATTCAATCACTTGACCACCGCAGGCCAAACAAAAACGAGGTCCACGATGCTGATTGAGAACTTAGAGAAATCTAAGAAATTGGTTGAGAAATCGACCACTTGGATTTCAGTTGGCCATTCAAAGCACTCTTGGCCCTCTAGTCTGTAGTCGGTGATGTCAACTACTTGGAAGAGAGAAAAGAAGGTTAACGGAAAACGGTAGAGAGTTTTTTGGGTTTTGTTAATTGTGAAGTGGTGGTTGCCGGTGTAGGAGAAGGTGGCGGAGGTCTTGGCGGCAGACGATATCGGTGTTGGTGCCTGGGCGGTGGGTTTTCCATGGGAGGTTGCTAAAACATGTGATTTAGAGGAAATAATAAAAAATGAATAAAGAATGAATATTTAAATGAAATAGAGTTGAGAATAGAGAATCGGATGTGAGTGTTTTGAAAAGTGATAAGCTAAAATAGAAAAAGTAGGGTCTTAAGCTAAATTTTAACTTAAATTTTAAGCAATCCATTGGGAATGCTCTTACATTGTTCCCACTTCTCGGATTTTCAGGAAGGAAACGGATTTTCAGGGAAAAAAACAAAACAACCTTTCATTTTCTTTTGTGGAATACAAAATAATACGCTGCCCTTGCACATCAACATTAATATTTTGGTCACCTTATAATTACTTTATTTGTTATATTATAATTATATTAATCACATCGTAAATAAGAGTAGTGTAGTTTCGTAACACAACCACAAATGACAATACAAAATCTAAAAGCAATAAATTCACGGTACCAGATTTGATGACGAAGTAAAAAAAAAACTCTTTAATAGAAAAACTATTACAAGGACGATAGAAGGTTCATTAAGGAAAAATAGTTAAAACTCCTTAATGTAATCTCTTCAAATGCCTCTCTTGCCTTCTTACCACAATAATCCCATAATTTCCCTTGACAAATTTCTTCAATGAACTTTTTGTCTGCATGAACCATAACCTTTGATACTCCAAAAAACCTCCTTGAAGATTTAGTAGCAATGAACCTCACTAGAAAATAACACTGTGGTTTCAATCTCTCACAAGGGACCCAGAAAACAAATTTACGTTATCTCGCTCGAGTGAGATACAACGAAGTCTCGGATTCATTAATGATTCGCTCGAGCGAGCTTCTCATTCTATTGAGTGAGTCTCTCTCTTTGCTTGAGTGAGCTTCACCTTCACCAACAACACTCCTTCAATTTATTTTTAAGGCTTTTTAAACCAAAGTTTTACATGGAATGAAATACATAAAAATATTAAAATTTTATTACAACCAAAGTGCCAACACTAAAATCTTAATCGTAAACACTTCATGTCCTTATAGGTTCTCTTTTTCTTTTTCTTTTTAATGGTAAATTTCTCCATTTGCATCCAATCAAAATGCATTATATATCCGTTCAAATCCTAAAACTTATTGGGGATATCAAAAAATAAAAACTACATTTGTTTTCGATATTCTATACATCATATGATAGTACAAATTATTGCTGATTGTTAGGGTCATTTTTTTCGCCACACCACATGTCGAGACTTGATTGGCTTAGCTTTTGGACCCGGGTTCATGAAAGGGGTAGTCAAGTTCGGAATTCCTTCGTTATCGGGTGGACCGAGAAGGCTACCGTTTTGTTCCTTGCTGAAAATATGATTTTGCATTAATAAGCGATAATCATAGCTAAATGACATAGGGAAAATCATATATAACACTTGTAGAAAAATGTTATTGACAAACTTATAAGATTGAAATGGCTAAAATATCATAGAAAATGTAATAATGTAAGAACAATGATAACATAAGGGAAGTAACAATTTGACAAAAAGGGTGTTTGAGAGTCTTAGTTTAGGCGCACTTTGGCGCTAGTGCTACAAACACATTGCTTGTGTGTCTTGTTGTGACTATAAGGTTTGACAACAGCATTCAGCGACTCATGGTAGATATTATTTGTCCAGCAGTGTTCTTGGAAACTTGACGGTAACTTATCTATCCATGGGGTCTTCGTATTTCCGGCAATGACTTCACATTAAGAACAACTCAACTGTACAAGAGGGTGATGTTGAGGCGAGCTTTGTAGCCATTTCCGTGTAGAGTTCTTAGGTTGAAATTGACACCTAAAGCTTCCTTTTGCTGAGTGTTGGCTGAGTTTGGCATTCCCTCCATGGTTGGACTTGTGGCTCATCATTGTTGCATGTTAAGGTTATTATGCAAATCAAGGCTGTTGTTGGTTGCTGGTCTGATCGGGCAGCTCTATTGGCCCGAGTTTAAGTTGGGAAGTCGAATCCGTTGTCAGACCACCATAGAAGAGTAAATCCAGCAGCAACCAAGAATGAGAAGAAAGGAAAACAAGATCTCCAAACAACGTTTTTGTAAAGGAGTAAGGGATACTCCTATTCGTGCAATGATTAATCACTAGAAGTGAATTTCACATCTGCTGGATGGGTTTTTGTTTGGTTTTGTTCAAACTTAGTGATTTTTTTTCTTTAAGTTTCTATTGGCTGAACCCCTTGTACGTGGGACTTATACTCCCTTTTATAGAGCTGGTTAGCCCATGGTAAAATCCCAAAGGATGGGTTATATCTGCTGAATAATAGCATTAGTTTTTCTTGTGCAGTGAACTATTTTTGGAAGCAACAATATACTGGTTTTTTGCCAAAACAGATGGTGTAGTTGACCAACCTTGGTGTGACTGGCTTCCTTAAAAGGAATGCTTTTTTCTGGAGCTGCTAAATCACAGACCCATGAATTTAGGCATTTATTGAGGGTGGCTATATGTTGGGCAAATACTCTTTATTCAGCAGATTTGCAATTCTATCCAGCAGATTTGTGACCTCCTTCTGCGTGACAGAACTTTAAATGTTGAGTTCACATGTGTGCAACCTCATTGAGGTTAAAACCAACAGAGAAACCCCATTTTCCTCCAATCCACTGCATCTATCTTTTCCCTAAATTCTGACTCTTTCTTCTTGTGGGCTTGGACCACACAATGAGACAGCAAAGAATAAGTGTCCAAGCTTGGGCTTAGACCCAATTGAAGCTTTTCTGAGATTTTGGGCCTCAACGCTTAGTTTATTTGGTTAGGCTTTTGTTTATGTATGGACTGTGAAAAATCACCCTCTAACATTGATTAATCATATATATGCATGTGTCCATTGACATTTAGAAATTTCTCAAGTCTTTCTTCAAAATTCCCAAACCCAACCCATTTCCTTTTTTTTATATATAATAGGAGAAAAAAAAAAAAAAAAAAAAACTATTAAAGTTCGAGGCTGTGATTATTAATAAGAGTATTCCACATGGCTTCCTCCCAGATTGCACGCACCCCAGGTGGAGAAGAGCATAAGAACAACTTGTAGGAACCATCCAATGCTATTTCAACCAGTGTAATTCTGGCCATAAAGAAAGCAACATGTATAAAGGTTATGTTATTTAATTTGGTGGGTGAAGTGAAACTGCAAAAAACTATTTTCTAATTCTGTTAAGGAATCTCACATAGGTTAGATAAGAAAGTTATGTTAGTAGTTTTATATATAAATAGGACACCTCAAAACACATTGTAATCATCCAGAAATATCAAAGAGAGAATATAATAAAGATGTAGCCCATTAGCTACATCCTGTGGACGTAGGTTCATATAGCCGAACTACGTGAAAACCCTAGCCGTCATTCCTCTCTCTCTCAATCTCTTTTATATTTTCCATTGTCATTAGATTTAGGTTTTCCACATGGTATCAAAGCCTTAAAGCTTTAATGAGAAACTCAATCTTTCCGCTTTCGCATTTCAAAAAAAAAAAAAATCCATCCCAAAAGCCCCTCAGCACAAATCTCATTTTTTCTAAAAAATTGATCACACAGATCAGTAGACCATCCAGAGATCGGGCAAATAGCGGGAACTAGAGTCCATTCTGAGAATCAACGCGCCTCCACGCATCGGAAAAAGTTTCAGATCTTCGCTCACGCGCCACCAGCACCGCTAGAACCACCAAGTCTCAAATCTTTCGTCTCCAGTCACCGAATCAAGAATCAAACACCTCAGATAGATATATTGGCAACCGATCTATTGAAATCCGCAAAAATCAACGCAAACGGAGCAGGGACGCGCCGCCACGCGCAACAATAATTTCCGGTTGTCCGATCCACTCACTTCACTTGCCCCATCAGTTAAGTGCCGCCACGTCAACCCTACCCGAATCTCTGACTCGCAGTCCTCCTGACCCGGATCTGTGACCCCGTACTATTTGCAGATTAAAATAATAAAAAAAAAATCCAGAAAACTGGCAGCGACCAGTGAGAAAAAAAAAATCATTTTTATTTTTGGTTTTGTTAGCATTTTATTTTTTATTTATTTATTCTGTTTGCAATATTGAAGGGAAAAAAAAATTCAAACTTCAAAAAAAAAAAAAAAAGGGGAAAACCATTTGTGGGATATATATTTTGATGAGCCGAAATCGAGTCAAGCCATCGAGCCACTGAGCTGAGATCCCGAGCCAAGACCACTTCAAGATCTGAGCCTCTGAGCCACTGAGTTGTGATCCGAGCCATTGAGCCATGATCCAACCAAGCCAAGCCAAGATCTACTTCAAGCCAAAATCCAAGCCACCGAGCCTCTGAGCCGAGATCCGAGCCATCGAGCCGAGATACAAGCCAAGCCGAGTTAAGTCAAGATATTTGAGCTATTTTTTTGTAAACAAACTCAAAGGTTTCATTAAAATTACACATTGAGTTTGAGAGGCCCACATAGGTTAGATAAGAAAGTTGTATTAGTAGTCCTATGTATAAATAAGACATCTCACAACACATTGTAATCATCCAGAAATATCAAAGAGAGAATATAATAAAGATGTAACCCATTGGCTACATCCTGTGGATGTAGGCTCATATAGCCGAACCACGTGAAAACCCTAGCCGTCATTCCTTTCTCTCTCAATCTCTTTTATATTTTCCATTGTCATTAGATTTAGGTTTTTCACAATTCATGGGGTAAAAACTTTTTTTTTTTTGACTTTTTGAAAGTAAACGCTGGTGTCCTCTGGCGACTAAAAAATTACATCATGTTTTTCACCACAATGTCAATACTTGACTTTTGGTGCATGCATTGCCAATTGCGAGATTCAAACTTAAAATAATTCACAGATTTAATTTTAAATTATTTATCATAAATTAATGTGTTTCAAAATCTTATTTATATCATACACATGACCTTACACAATGGGAACATATGTGAAAACTGAAAAGGACTATAAGATGACAAAAGCGACGACTAAGGAACTTTCATTATAAATTTGTTGGAGAAAACTAGCTAAAATTGCAAGACCTTCAAACATCAATAGACCAAACCAACACGATTCGAAATTACATTGAAATAACGAGAGTGATGATTATGTGACTCTATTGGAAATATGTTACAATTTTTCTCATTCGGGGGACCTCAATCATCAAGTTGTATATTATTCAATAGTAATAATAGTAAAGATATTTGATGAATAGCATAGTCCCCTATCCTTTTTCACAATGAGTACCCCAAAAAAATAATATATGGCATAAATATAAAAAATGAGACTTGGAGTACAACTTTGTCCACAACTTACTGAATTTTTGTGTAGTAATTGGTAGAAAATAAAGATAATTTCAATGGTGAGACTTTGTAATATTGATTGTTAATTAAGCACAATTTGTTAGCTCAATAAGTTGTGACAAAAGTTATTTCCATATACAAATTGTATTTTGAAAACAATAAACAATATTAGAATGACAATAGAGGGACTTTGGTGGAGACCACCGAATCTACAATTTGGGTGGTACTTCTACCTACAAGTTCTAAACACTTTGAAACTATTTATAATAAATAAAATAAAAAAGACTTTGGGAGGAGATTATGATTATGATGGAAAAACCATTGTTAATGTACATTCTAACATTAAAGTAGAGATACCCATAAACAAAAAAGATCTGATCTCCTCCGAAGTCCAACTTATAAACAAGAACTTCAAAAAAAATTAGATTAAATTTCAAAAAATGTTTAATTAGAAGAGCTAAAGAAAGTTTGGTGTCACACTGTTTATTGTTATTCACTTTTTAGAGGTACACACTCTGTCCATTGAGAATATTGTAGAGTTAGTTGATTGTTACTGAAATGGAATCAAATCTAAAAGGCCAACTTTTAAGTTTTAACCCAAAATATATATAAAAAACAGATATATAAACTCTAAATAGAAATTTATTAAGTGAAGGAAGTTTAGACCTTAGTACATATATATATATATATATATATATATATATATTCAAGCACTGTAAAAAATACTAGTATAGTAATATATAATAAATACCATTAATTATTTTAAAATAAAAATGTTAATATTAGTAAAAATCAGAGCTAGTCTCTCAGACAAAGACACCATGTCTTAAGCTGAGCTTAGACATATATACAGAGTCACAGACTCTCTCTCTCTCTCTCTCTCTGTCTTTACGCGATCTCTTTCATAAGCTTTCAATTAAAGAAAATTCCGTCCAAATCCCAACAAATATTTTTTCCCATTTCAGATATCTAGGGTTTTGTTTATTTATGGTCTAAAGCTCTGTAATTCACTGAAAGATTCAAGGAACTTGTATCTTTCAGATTTTTTAGCTGAAGTACCCAGTTGGGTTTATCACAGATTCAGAGCTTCTATATAGTAAGTCTAGCTTTGTTTCTCTTGTCTAAATTTAGTAGAATTATTTTTCAAAGTTAGTTAATTTAGTTGGGTTTTCAGTTTTCTTTTTTTTTTTTTTTTTTTTCAAGATTATTAGTAGATCTGTGCTAAGAGGTAGTGTTTCTGAGCAATTTGGGATAGTAATCCTTTGTTTGGCTTCTGAGAAAATTGGGGAAAGAGTGAAAGAAGAAAGAAAGTAGAGGGTATTAAATATTTTTATGTTGTTTTGTTTTCTGGGTTTATGGGTGGGTCAGTGACTTTCAGTAGAGTGGGTTTTTGGTTTGTTTAGAAACCCAGTTGATCAAAATTTGAAATTGGAATGTGTAATTTGATTTGTAATGTATATTCTCTTGGGAGCTAATGGAGCATTAATGCTTTTGGATTGGAGATGAATGAGTTTTAGCTGGATTTAAGATAGTGAAACTGAAACATATATGTTGAGGTGCATATGTTAAGTTAAGAAGTTGAATTGGACAGATATATTGTAAGAAAATGAATGTTGGGAAAATCATGAAGTTGCTTGGATTGAGGGAGTGGATGCTGATCTTTTGTGTATGATAAGTTGTAAATAGATGCAAAGTTGTGAAAAACGCATCAGTTTGGATGCTCTTAGGTGCTATTTGTGTGACTGAAAACCCAGGTAAATTGAAGATTGGCGGTCAAGTTTTGATTTTTAATATGTTCTTTATACCAATTTTACATAGAAGATTGGCGTTCAAGTTCTGAAAAACCCATCACATGTTCTTAATGTTGTTTAGAAGAATTTTTTTGTGATGTAAACTCGATTAAGCAGATTCTTCTATTTATGTCTTTCATGCATTTTAATTTTTGCATGATTTACAAAGTTACATAGCTTTGGTGATCATCAAACACAGTACCTAAGCTCTTCCCAAAACTAAGATGTAGCTTCTCTTCCTGCAGGCTCCAATTATGTGCTACTAATTGGGATCACTGGTATGGGTACTGATAGATCATTCTTTTTAGTTTTTCATTACCTCATGTATACAAGAAAGAGCATTCACATATAGGTATTATGTTGTGGATTATTGTTTCATGTCATATGTAATAATAAGAAAGATCATTTTTCCACACTGTGACTTATTTATGCATATATTGATTTGGGCTTCCTTTAGGCGGTTCTACTTTCATTGATCCCTTAGATGGCTTTATCCTGTATTGATCAAGCCGCTGAAGCTGCCATTAGATGATGCATAGTATCAATGTGCTACAAGCAGAATGACTATGAAGACCATCCTCATTGTATTGTGGGGTTGTGAATTGTGAGTTGTGACATCGACTCTGTTTCAATGGCCTACTGAATAAAAAATCTGTTAATCCCATATATAAAATATATGGTAAAATGTAAATTAGTATTTACATCCCTTTGTACTTAGATCTCTTATATTTTTTTGGAAAATGATATTTCCACACTAAAAATTGTTATTTTCAAACGAACATAAAAATGTATGCCTTTAAAAGACTAAATAGCCCTTACGTATTTAAGGGCATTTTGGTCTTTTGCAAACACAATTTCCAATGTTAGTGTGGAAATATCAGATCCCATTTTTATTTTAGTCAATTTAGACTGCAACTTTAGCAATGTGCCAAATAAGTCCTTTTGTCACTGTGCCTCCAAAAAAATATTATGATCTCTTCCTTCTCCAAGAAAAGTTGAGGTATCTGGAAGAAATTATTCTCATAAATATATGAATAAAGTTACAGTCATATTAAAAAGACACTACAAATGTTTAATCACATTCAATCGTTTATATAAAATTTATATATCTTTAAATTATTCTATATTGTATGATACTTTTCATTATTCTTGTACAATCTTATACATAATGATATTGATTTCTAGTCATAACTTCCGATTTTAAAAAGTCTAAAAAAAAAAATTGAATAAAAAATCTTTCATATGATATTAGTTTAGTTCTTTATCATAAAGTATTAAATTTTTCTTTCACACTTTCCAAGCAAATACATACATGTATTTAAGTTTGTATGTGTTATATATAACTATATATAAATATACACATATAGTCTTGCTCCCCAAGGCGAAAATTCTTAATTTCACCCATGTTCCTGATGCTGAAAGTGGTGGGGATAGAAGGTTGGTTTCACGGATATATGGTATCAATTGTCTTAAATATGTAGGGCATAGAGTTCATTGGTGCAATATTGGGTAACTGATCATTGTATTTGCCATTCAAGGTTG
>OU015763.1:37141128-37167057 GCA_907173295.1 Fagus sylvatica
AAAAATCCACTAAGAGTTCTCCCATAATCATCCATCTCATCATTTTCAAGACCTGCGTCAATTCAGTGTTTCTAATTGTGTCCGGATCTTCTATTCATGTTTGAACTTTGAAGGTCCTGCAATTACCTAAATTCTCCATCAATTTTCTACTGAAAGTTCTTTTTGTCATTTTAGTCATTCCCCACATATTTTCCCATTGTGTTAAATAAAATTTGCAAATTGCAATAAATTAATTTCTTTGCAAATTCACTTCACCCACCATATTAAATAACATAACCTTTACACATGTTGCTTCCATTAAGGCCAGAATTACATTGGTTGTAATAACATTGTTGGATGGTTCTTCCGAGTTGTTCTTGTTCTTGTACCATTCTCCATCTAGGGTGCATTGAATCTGGGAGGGGAATACAAATCTTTTATCTCACTTTTTGTGTTCCACTTTATACTTCATGTTTTTTTTTTGATAAATAAGTAAGATTTAAAATGGAAACAAATCAAACACAATCTAACATGTAGTATATTATAGTCGGTGGAGTATAATTTAGAATACAAAAAGTGGAATAGAAGATATTCATTCCTAAGAGGGAGTCACATGGAACACTTTATTGACAGAGAATATGGGAAAATAATGGAAGAAGAATAATGAAAGTATAATTGCAATACTTTGTTGACCGAGAATTTGGGAAAATAATGGAAGAAGAATATGAAAGTAAACTTAGAGGCTTCCTTAAGACGATATTTACCCTTTGCTCAAGAGTTTTGTCAGGCAAATTGTCTCCAATATACAACTGAATTTATGAGATTTTATTTATTTACTCTTACTCAGAAATGTGTTAAGGCCTAAGGGTTACAGACAAATCGTCTCCAAGATATAATCGAATTTATGAGATTTTATAAATAACAATTCTGGAAAAATCCCAAAGAATTTCCTTACGTTTTTTTTTTTCCTGAATTTCTTGATTAAAAAAAATCTAAATATGAGTAAACACACCTATATAGAGTTATAGACCATGAAAGGTCACTCTTGAAGAGTTAACTTATGTTTGTTAAAAAATAGTTAAAAATCATTTAACAGTTGTTACCAAAAATATATTGAGAATCCACTGTACCCAAAAATAACTAAAAAAAAAAAAATTAAGAAAACGTTTTTTTTTGGGTAAACTACACTATTGGTCCCTAACGTTTACCCAAGTTGCACGTTTGGTCTCTAACGTTTTCCTGAATTTCTTGATTAAAAAAAATCTAAATATGAGTAAACACACCTATATAGAGTTATAGACCATGAAAGGTCACTCTTGAAGGGTTAACTTATGTCTGTTAAAAAATAGTTAAAAATCATTTTACAGTCGTTACCAAAAACATATTGAGAATCCACTGTACCTAAAAATAACTAAAAAAAAAATTAAGAAAACGTTTTTTTTTTTTTTTTTTCTTTTTTTTTTTTTTTTTTAAGAAAATTCCTTTAGTTTCATGCATGTAAATTTGCTCATTAAATTCCGGGATTCATAATTGAATCTTGAATTCTCTACCATTGAAACATTATGGATACATGTACCAGGACTTGTGATAAGTGAGGGGTTATTCAATTATTTTGGCCGCTAAAAAAAAGCATTTGAGAACGGTATCACTATTTTGAGTGCTTCCCAGATACTAAAACTTGTCCACACAAAATAGTTTCCTTTTGATGAAGGATACTGGCAATACTCGATGAGTATCAAACCAACCACAATGACTATAATTGTGGAGGGGACCCCAAATTTGAGATGTTTCCAAAAGGATAAGTTGTAGTGAAGGTGTGGAGCACGACGAGCCTGCTCACACACTATCAAGTTGGCAGCTGAACCCAGTAGTGATAAATTCCCTGACACCGTGCTGACCCAAGCTAATATCAGCCAGGCCTTCCGCTCGTACCTCAAAGAAATTGCAGCCGCTGATGCTGCCACCCGTGCTCCAAGCAAGAGAACTGAGATAATGTAAACATGATAGATGTCAAAACCTACTATATGGCCTTGTAACTTGTAACGCCGACTAAATATTATATTATCAATTTTACTATAAAAGACTTACAAACTGATATAGCATATGTTTCTTAATTATTTTTTGTGTTTAAAGATTAACACGTCAATTCATAAAACTATGTATTAAAATTTTTAATATCGCTAACATCACCCTTTTTACATTACATGCAAGAACAAAGTCAAGAAATGATCTTAGGGTGGTTTGAACTTATTTGGAATTTATTTTGCAACAGAGAGATTGGGTTAGGAGAGCTTAGAGAATGTGTTAATAGCTTAATTATGCAAAATACTACTCCAAATAAACAAGAAAACCACATCGTTATGAACTTGATTTTGTGCAGACTAGACTATGAATGCAATCACCAAGAGTTCAAAAAGGCCCAACCAAATAATAAATCAAGGCTCAACAGTCACCCTTTTTTTTTTTTTTCCGTTCTTTCTTATAGGTTAGACAACGAGGTTATATATATTTACTATAGTAAGCTAATATTACCTGACAAATAAAAGAACAGCATTGAGAAGAGAGACATGAACATACCGGTCGATACATTTGAAACCAAATTTGATAGGACAAGGATGACAAGTGCTAAAACAGCTATCCCACTAACTTGATTAATCCCTGCATAGGGCTCCATCAAGTCCCATAGAGCACTTGGGATTCCAGTTTTTTCAAATCCCTCCATCGTGATAAACAGTCCACAAAAGAAAACCAGGATGGAATAGGACACCTGTTCAAGGAGAGAAATAAGCACAGGAGTATTTACATTATATCTATCCAACTAGCAGCCAAATTTTATGTTCTTCTCTATGTTATGTGGTACCAATCATATTTGTTGTCACATAAGTATGTAAGCCTTATACGGCAAAATTGATAGTAGCTTTAGCATTTTCCAATAATAATTCTCATTCTTAACTGAAAAGGCAAAAAAGGATCATTGCAGCTTCAAGCAAGCAGATATTACCTTTTCTAGGCATGGCTGAGCATCCTTGAAATCAAGAACCATAAGAGCAAGTGCAGCAGTAATTGAAGTCCAAGACATGTTCTCACCCATAAGCAAAGAAATCAGCATACCAATTGTAATAAGATAAACACAAGATTTCCAAAATATCATTTTCCATCTCAATGATGTAGTAGTCCTTGTAGATTCCAAGGCACCATTTGGGATAACTCCAGGTCTTTCACTCTCACTCGAATAAACTAGGCTTCTAAGAGTTACAACATATGAAGAGTTCACAGCAGCAGTGAGGGAATCATGCATATTCCCATTGCTGAATTGTGACATTGTGGCTGGTAAAACCTGATGAGACCTCACATCATCCTCAGCAACAACTTCATCACCAATTGTATCTTCCTCATTCTTGTGCCCAGATAATAAACTCCAATACATGCACAATAAAATAAAAGCATTCATGAAAACTCCCACAATTGCAGCAGGAAGCATTCCAAGAAGAAAATCTCCAAAGGAAATATTACTCTGAGCAGCAATAACAAGGTTTTGGGGGTTGCCAATTAGAGTTGCTGAAGACCCAATATTGGCACTTGAGGCAAGGGCAAGTAAGAATGGATGAGGTGGGAGATTATGTTGCCTAGCAATTTTGAGTACAAACTCTGTCAAAACCATACATGAGGTATCATTGGTGAAAAAAGCACTTGAAATTGCAGATATTAGGCAAATTCTACAAATTAAGTCCTTTGCACCTCTGCATTTCCATGAGAGCAGCCTCCCCAAATACTTAAATGCATCTGCTTTCTCAAGATAGGTACTAACAACCATTGTACCAAAGAGAAGACCAAGGATAGGGAGATCAATTGCTTCATATGCTTCATCTGCAGTTATGACTTGGAAAATGACCATGAGCATAGCCCCTAGAAGGGACCCTGCAGTCCTCCCAATGGGTAGAAATGGGACAGAAGGGGAAGCAGCCAATACCCAGAAGATTACAAAGGAAATTGAGCCTAGAATCACTTTCACTAGAATAGCCATTGCCACTGAGCAGATTAAAAAGTTATATAATTTGTTAATATTAATACAAAACTTCACGGATCCAAAATATTACATAATAGAACTCCATCTCCATGGCTTATTCCATAACAGTAATTTCCTCCTGAACCATGAAAAGAATCCAACATTATATTAGTACTGCACAAAAAATCAGCTTAAAATCCAAATGACTTGTAGTTCAGTGGCATAGTCTACTCTTTTTAATGAGAAGAATCAAAATTCAAATCCCCCATTTTCAATGTTGTATATATATATATATATTCAACTTTAAAGTGCTATCACAAACTCAAGGCATCAACGTGAAACATAAAAGAGTTCGGTTGAGTTACATAGCAGGCATACAAGATAATCTATTCTTTTCTTTTTTCTTTTTTGTGGGTTAAACTTAAACGGCATACAAGATAGTCAAAGACAGTGTTTTTGCAGCTCTGGATAATGGAAAATTATAGAATAAAAGATGACCACAAAAGAACCCCATTATCACAGAAACCGATGATGATATGCCAACTAGTAGTGAAAGTTTTCGTTTTTTGTCTTCAAACAAAATGAACCCAGAACATTGCAAGCACACTCAAACACTTGGGTTCTTATACATTTTGCAATGATTACACAATGAATCATTAAAGCGATACTTAACAAAAGAATGATAACATAACCATTAACCATAAGCATTGCTATCTCATCCATTACTATCCTAGTGAAGCTTTCCAGAATTCAGACAACCATATTCTATAAAACTCTTTGCAAGGAAAACAAGCTTGTAATGCACCAAGCATTACAAAAGTAAAAAACAAACCTCAAACCTTTAACATCTGTAGCTTCCAAAGCCATCTCAGTGAAGTTATACGCCTTCCAAAAATTAAATTAAAACTAAAGAGAGACAAATAATCTCAGTACACTATAGGTAGCCTATAACGAGTGTTGAACACGTTCATTTTTCTGCAACTACCAAAACTGTGTCTTATCTATTTGTAATTTTGGAAGTGGGACAATCTATGAAATTTTCGTAGATGGCAATAAGACGAGCTGTTATCTGTCATTTTGTGGGGTCCTACGTTTGTGAGGTCCCCCATGTGAGGAGGTGTTACACCACATAAAATTTGCAACAAAACGGGTTAATGTTAAATTTGATCTAGTTTATTTTTGTTGGTGTATTTGACTTTAAAAATAAGGTGGTAAAAATGTAAAAACATGTCCATAATAAATTCACCCCAAGTAAATGTTTGATAAAGTACCAATTGTATCCCCTTCTAAATACCATGATAAAATCTATATACAAATTAAAATAGAAGACGTTGCCAAATGTCTGCCATTTGGCATGTATGACAACGTCCTCTACATGACACATGACAACTGAGTTGGACATATGTTGCCACATATTTGCCACATGTTAATATATTTTAATATTTATGTCATAATAAATATGTGTCAACTTTATTGTGTTATTAAAACACACTTAAAAAAACAAACACTTAATAATAACATTAAATCTTAAAATAATAATAATCATACGTTAGATATAAAAAAGGAAGGGCAAAACTTACATACAGTAAGTTAGGTCCAGTTGGTCCTGTTCCCTGCATAAAATTAGGACACGTGTCTAATTATCTCACACCAAACGGACGTTACTTTTTTTGCCCGCATCTCACAGCTTCTCTCTCTCTCTCATCTCACTTCTCTCAGCTCAACTACTTCCTCTCTCTCTCATCTCAGCTGCTCTCTCTCTCCCATCTCACACACCGAAACAAACCCAAACACCATAAACCCATAAAGTAGTTGAGCTAAGAGAGAAGTGAGATGAGAGAGAGAGAGAGTAGCTGTGAGACGCGGGCATAAAAATAATGTCCGTTTGGTGTGAGAGTTAATTAGACACATGTCCTAATTTTATGTAGGAAACAGGACCAACTGGACCTAACTTACTGTATGTAAATTTTATGTAGGGAAAAGGCAAAACTTACATACAGTATGTTAGATACTGTTTGTTAGGTACACTGGCTAAATTTTTGCCACATGGCTACTTAACCCAAACAACCAAACGGCGATAACTATTAAAAAAAAAAAATCCCAATTTTTACTTAGCCGGCGAAAACCCCATCAATTTCAGATTTGGTTTTGACGTGAAACTCAATTCCTCATATTTCTCACTAACCACAGACTCCTAATCAAAGAAGAAATCAATAGACTCTTAAACTTCTCACACAAAAAATCTCAGACTCCTAATCAAGGAAGTAATCAAGCTTTCAAAACCAAAACCCACCTCCTGCACATAGCGGTTTTCTTGATTTTTCTCAAGAAACCTCTTGTGTTGATAGATTTGTGCATTTCTCGTGGCTAATGTTGAAGCGAGGAGGTCGTGGAAAAGGGCGAGGACGTCCTTTCAAATCTACTTTGCTTGAGAAATCGAATGAGTCTTCCCTCCCTTTGTCTGCTCAGGTCACTTCTTAGGCTGACGATGCTCTAATGGTGAGCATGAGATGGTTCAGTTTGAGGCTGAGGGCAGTAATGCTTGGTGGAGGATGATTTGGGGTCATTGGGCTACGTGCCCACTAATGGAGAAATGTATTAGGCGTGGAATGGAGCCTAAAGATTCGTAGAAACCCCACATATGTAAAAATTGGGTTTTTTTGTTTTAATAGTTAACGGCGTTTGGTTGCTTGGGTTGAGTAGCCACGTGGCAAAAATTTAGCTAAGGGTTTTTTTTTTTTTTTTATGTACTGTAAATTGAAATATGGGTTGGGTTTATATTGGATTTGAGTTGATAACTTTTGATCGGAAATTTTATCATCAATTGTGAAGCTGGAAATTCAGATTTATAATTTGGAAACTCATCAGTGAAGTTCTTTGTCAATGAATTCTTTCTCTCTGACTTCAAATTTCTTTTTCCAGTATTATGATTATTGGTTAATGATTAGAGGTCAAAGAATTTCCAAGATAGTTGCAGAAAAATTCCTCACCAAACAGCCATCGGATATTCAAAAGTTGGGACGAGTCTTTTGGATATCATTCTCTCTAAGATCTCTCTCTCTCTCTCTCTCTCTCTCTCTCTCTCTCTCTCTCCAATTGTTTTTAGTTTTTTCTTTCTTCTTCTGATTTTGAGTTTTCCTCTACGAAAATAATTAAGAGCCAGATCCTCCAGTTATTAAATTAGAGACGAAAGCAATCGATGGACAATGTTAGAGGTGTAGCTGGAATTAGCAACTTGCTGGTGAGGTTCTAATTATATCTCCTTATTCTTTTTGTTTGTTTGTTTGTTTTCCCCCTTACTCACAAATCTTAAGGAAATATGAATTCTTGAGGTGTGCCACTGTTTTGTTTTTCATGATTATGGTCATGCCATTTGCTGAGAAATCATTTATGTTCTTTTTATTATTTACCTGTTCTTTAAAGTGAACTCCACATGGTTGATGAAATGTCTGGGTTAAGTTTTATTGAATTGGATGGATAATTTAAATACATTGGACTAATATTTTGCATTGGCTTCATCTCCAGTCTGTAAAAATTCATTTGATTGATGGGAATATGAGGTGTTACTCCTCTTAGAAACCTATTTAGTAAGGAGGAAGTGCACCTAGGACAGACTGTTGTAACAGCAGAATATTAACAGGTTTTGGCTCACCATGAGGGTTCTTGAAACAGATAGCACATGCAACACCAATGAAATGGGTTTTCTTCTTTTCCTCATTTTCCATTAATTTTACAGACTATGCATTTGCATGTTAATCTCTTGATTTAGTTGAGTCATGAAGGGGTCTTTGCTTCTTTGTTTCAATTTGTTTTGAATTCTGAATATTGTCGAAGCTTTGCTGCTTTGTTCTCTTCCTTATAGGTAGCACCAGTTTTCAAATCTGTTCCTCAAAGGCTTGCTTATTTGCCTTCAACTCCATCACTCCCTCTCTCTGCATCACCAACACCAAGTGAGATTCTCAACAATGTAATTGTATTTTACTATTGCTTTTTGGGTCTTTTTTTTAATCAAATATATATTAGGAAAATGTAGGATCCATTGGCTATGGTTATCGATCATACTGACCAAGTTGTGTCTGAGGCTGAATGGGATCATCTGTTGATGATTTTATACAATCTAATGTCATTTTGGGAAAGATTAAATTGAGTCAGTTTCATTGTTTAATTAGGCACTTCCATTTGTTATCTCCTCCCTCAAACTGTTTGAAGAAATGATTGAATTAAGGTTTCATTTACGGCTGTTTGTTGCTTTCTTATGTTAATGTTGGTGGAAAAAAGCTGAAGCTTGCAATCTGGAATACAGGTAACTCCAAAAGTGTGTCATGTGCATTGCCATTTAGATATCAGAAAATTTATAAAATTGAAATATTTCTTACATATTGTGTAGTAAAGGTCATAAGACCACAGAATGTTGCTGGGTTTCTATATAGTTTATTGAGTAGAGTAACTCGGTCAATTTAATTCTTATGATAAGAGGTGTAATGCCCACAACATACATACAAATGCAACATGCTGAACACCAAAAAGCAAAGTTGAGTTTGTATTGTTGACCCAGATTATATATGCTTACTTGAGAAACAAGAACCTGCCCTGAATTAATGGTTTTGTCTATGGTTGAGGCATACATGAACCAATTTAAATTAGTTTCACCCTTTAAAAAACACATCTGATAAAGCAAATTCAGCTACTCAACATCAATAACCACATTAATAGCGTGGATATTGTTTCCATGTCAAGGAATCCAAAATATATACATGGACAAGGATCAGCTCAACAGATATTGATATCAAATTATTAAATGGAAAAAGATACTATAGTTGGTAGTAAAAAAATTTATCAACAGACCTTATTAGTTGATGTGGTCACATGTGTGCATGGTTGAGCAGTTGTGTTTACATTTTAGCCAAATAACTCAATGTGAGTTTACTTTCTATTGACCCAGGTTGATCCGGCTGTACAACAATATATTAAAATGCATTTTCCATATGGCTAACACGAGGTACCACACACCCTCTTTTTTTTTTTTTTATTTATTTTCTGAAACACAAATACTGAGCACTCTTTCATTCATACAATCTTTGTCTCTCACAACCACTTAAAATAAAAAATTTCCCATTTGCATTTAATGGTTTATTATGCACAAGTAATTGGATGGGAGTTTTGAAGAGCATCATTGTTGGCGAATGTTAGTGCAAATCTTTCATTTTGTTTCGCTTAATAAAAAAATAAAAAATCCCTAACCCATAAGAGCTTCAATTTTCGCATACATGTATGGTTGCAGTTGCAGTGTTAAGTGGGCTGGTTCTTGATTTCTATACAATTCCATTTGTTGATGAGTAATGTGCCCCTTTTATGTGGTGTGTGTGACAGCTAAAATTGATGTTAATGTTGATCTCACTGACTCACTCACAAGCTATGCTCTTCTTTGATGCTTACTCCTTCAGGTTCTTGCTTAATTAATGCTTTGATTATCTTTTCTTCCTTGCCCAAAATTTTTCATTGAGGAATATTTTTCTCCTTATTCCTTTTAACAGGATCACTATCAGTCTTTTTTCTCTGCTAATTGGGAGGTAAATTTTTGTTTACTTTCTCTCTCCCTCTCTCTCTCAAATTTTCTTAGTGTTTTTTATTTTTTGGATTTTTTTAGTTTGATTAATTTTATAAAGAGATGATTAAATGTAGAGAAATAGAAGATATATATTACAAATTTTAGTATTTTTCCTCAGTGTTTGGCCCTAAGAGAACAAAAAGCTTCACTCATCGTTGCTAAAATCAAATATGTTTTAGGTGGTTTTCTTTTTTGTTTTTTGGTAATCAAAACAATGTGAAAGTTAAAATTAGAAATTTAAATTCTTTTACTAAGCTTTTTCAGCAACCATATGGAGAAAAATAAATGGTTCGGTTTGTTTATTGCGGTCTTTACATCAAACACTTGAACTTATTATCTGGAAGTGAGAAGCTTGAGATATCATGGGACAAGGATCTCTATGATTCAAATGTCCAAGTAGCTTATAGGAGGCCAAGACTTGAATGCCTGCAAATCGGAATTGAGCTTTATGGAGACCTTCCAAACCACTTTAATCTAAATTTAAAAAATCCAATCAATAAATTTGAAATATAGATGTTAGTTTGAGTAGAAATTTTTAATTTCTTTCTTTATGTTTTTTTTCTCCTCCCAACATTCTATTTCACTTGAGATTGGGATCCATGGTGTTCCCATGGACAAATTCTCCCGTAAAGGGTACAAAGTTGTGAATTTGTCTTGATTATCAATTGGATTGGATCTGAATAAGCCCGCAAGTACGAAATGGAGCAGCATAACAACATAAAATTGAGGACTGATGTCCAGTTCTTATCTTTTCATGTTACTGAATGTTACAGGTCTTGACTTTCTTTTCCATACATCAAATGCAACTCTCCTTATATGGCCTATATGGTATTTGCAGTAAAACGAAATTGGCTGAAAATCATTGTTATTCCTTTGGTATAGCCTGCAATCAACAACTCCAACCAACTGTTGGAAAGACCCATCTTAAGGAAAGAGGCATGTTACAGATGAATATTGGTGTTGAATTTGTATTGTAGCACTTCTCGGTTTTCTCTTCTTTTTTATATTCTTTCTGCTGTAACATAACATTATTATATCATAAGTATTTTGCATTTCTTACGATGGTTTTTCTTATGACAATGATATCCATCTATTGACTTTTTATTGTTTCCTTCCTACTTAAGGTAATTACTAAAGCTATGATTGTGGATGATATGTCTGAAAGCAACTTTAAAAGACAATGTGCATCCAATCAAAATGTATTCATTTTTCATGTTCATGCACTTGCATGCATTTATGTTTTGTGTTTATGTAGTTGATCTATGTTAGTTTGCTTCTCACCAATTTGAATGAAACCTATAACTACAATTAATTGGTAGTAGCTAGACAATAAACTTTGTGGCTAAATGCATGTGTCATCTTTAATTTATATATAAAAATAATAATAGCTTTAAATTAATTGTATATATACTTATGGCAGGAAAGGAAAAACAATGGCAGAAGAGGTTCCCAAGTTGTTGATGTACATACCAAAGATAATACTCAAGGAAAGAAAGAACAATGAACAATGGGTACTGAGGAAAGTCCAATATAAGAATAGGAAGTTTGTAACAAAGAACTTGCCCTATCAAAAAAAGAAGATAACTAAGGACTTCAAAAGAGGGGTTTTAGTTGGTTTTGTGGTTTTGCATTTTTTAAGTACAACTTTTCTTATGTACTATTTTAATCCTTATGTGGGTTTGAACAAGAGAAATAAGATGATGATAATTTCTTATAAATTAAATGTGTCATATAGAAATGTTTTTTTTTTTTTTTTTCAAAATTTCTCGTGCAATGCACGGGTTAACAACTAGTATCAATTATTTCACAAGCTTAAACTGTTAAGAAATGATGAATTAATTCATTTAATTAAGTAATATTCAACAAAATTTGCGTTTAAAATCATAACGCTTCAATGTCGAGTCAAGTCCAAATTGGATCGGACACAAACCAAACTCCACATGGCCTGACATAAAGAACATTATTAAGAAACAAAATGCACCTATGGCACAATTGCAATTTATAGGTACCCCATGCGGCCATGCCCTAGCACCTTAATTCGCCTTTTCTATTATCATGTGACTATTAGCTAAAACTCGATGATACTTAACAACTTAACCCTATCTCTCCCTATGTACTCTCTTACACAGGGCCGGTTTCGGGATTTGGGTTGCCCAAACCCGTCCTGAATTTGGTTGCCCACCTATTTATTAAATATTAAAAAAATAACATTAAGTCCTTTTTGCAAAATCAAGGTTACTTTGTGCTTTTTAGCTTAGCTTAGTTTAAATGATCACTTGGTTCTTGTCATTACCATTCTTCGTCATAGTACCTACAACCTATATGATATAATAATCTCGTTCAAATAATAAAAAATTATATTACAATCCTAAAAATCTAAAACTAATACCTATTTAACATTATTATATGCCTAGTAGTTTTTTAATTAAAAAATTCATTAATAAATGTAACACATTAACACTATTATACTCAGTTAATTTTGGTTGCCCAAATGTTGGTTGCCCATAACACATTAACACTATTATACTATTACATTAAAAAAAAAAATGTAACTCTTATGGTGCTTTATTAACGAAAAATACTTCTCCTTGCATTTTTTAAAGCAAATTCTTCAAAAATTATTGAAATTTAGCAAAGCATAACCCGCTATTTTTGCCAATCTTTTCGTTGCTTGGCTTTTCTATTATAAGTAGTTTTGTTTTCTCTTCGTCATGTATCTACAACCTAGGTTAAATCTCGTTCAAATAATAAAAAATTATATTACATTAAAAATCTAAAACTAATACCTATTTAACATTATTATATGTTGTTTTTTAATTAAAAAATTTATTAGTGTTAATAAATTATAAGACATTAACCTAACATTTACCCAAAAAAAAATAAAAATAAAACAAAGTTTACACTATAATTACACTACTCAAATAATTATAAAATACATATTTGCACTCAACTCACTTAGTTTGTCACACCCTGTCAAAGAGTTAAGACTTAAGACTAACAACATATTCGTTTAAAACAGACAGAAAAGCACTGTCTAAACTCTAAAGTCCCCAGGCAGCCAGGCACTAAAGTGTAAAGAAGATAAAGTTTTGATAAGGAAAAGGCGTTTCAAAACAGCAACAATCATTTCCCAAATTCAAAATTCATCAGCACTATTGATCCTTCCGTTAGTCTCCATTAACTTTATATATACGTGGCTAACAGATTGATGACGTGACAAATTTTTTTATTAAAATAAAATTTATTTTCATTTACATGTAGGATTTGACATGACATACCCAATTAAAAAAATAAAACCCAATCCACCCACCCAAATCACATTCACTAAACCCAATTAAAATTTGCTTTACCATTCTCTCTGCTTCCTCTGCCTCTCTCTCAAGTCTCACCTCTATCTCGCAACATGGTTCTCTTGTTAACAAATCTTTTTTTGTTTGCTAAATCTTTCTTAACAAATTTGGACATATTTGTAGGTCCAAAGATGATTAATAAATAACCAAATATGCCCTCCTCTTCATATCAGATAGCACAGCCGCAAGGCCAAATCTGTATATAGAAGATGCCAAATAGAAAATGATTGATGACCTGATTTTGTATCGATTGCATCATTAGTACTTGGTGGAGGACTACGAAATGGATATGTATCCCTAGAGAAGAGAACGGAAGAGAAAAGAAAGAAGACTTTATTTGATGGTGGAGGGTTAGGCTACGCTCATTTATAAAGCAGATCGAAGAGTCATAAAGAAAAAAAAAGGGTATTGCTGGAGTTGAAAGAGAAAATAAAAGAGGAACCATCTGATCCGTTGGACATGCATTTTCCTCCTCTTCTTTTGGCTTTCACCCAGTTGTGAGATAAAGGTGAGAGAGAGGGAACTATTTAGCAAATTTTAATCGGGTCTAGTGAATGTGATTTGGATGGGTGGGTTGGGTGAGTTTTATTTATTTTTAATTGAGAATGTTATGTCAAATCCTACTTGTAAATGAAAATATATTTTACCTTAATTGAAAAATTTGTCACGTCATCAATCCGTTAGGCATATATATACAAAGTTAACGGAGACTAACGAAAGGACCGATGACGCACGCTTTTGGAACGTTAGGGACCATTTCTGCCCGTTTTAAACGTTAGGGACCATACGTGTAACTTAGATAAATGTTAGGGACTAACAGTATATTTAACCCAATTGTAATCTATGTTCAGTACACACAGGCCCACAACACATGCACTTATGACTTATGCACAGCACAACAAACACAACATTTGGCCATTTACTCAACTCACACTCGGTAGTCAGTACAGTACTCTGTACAAAGTCACAATTTTTCAATAAATTCGATCAAATAAAAGCACTAAGACAGCACAAAAGTCACATGATTTCTCAATAATTCAGTCAAATAAAAGCACTAAAGCAATTATTCTGCAAAAAAAAAAAAAAAGGCACTAAAGCAGTTGAAAAGTCACAAACACTTTTCAATATAATTCGGTCAAAAGGCTGAAAGGCTTTTAAAGGCATAAGGCAAAAACTAGCAGAGCAACACTCATTCAAAACAAAATAAAATGAGAGACAGAGAAAAAAAGAAAAGAAAAGGGAAATACCTGTTGCTCCGGCCTTTGTGCTCCGTGCTCCGGCCTCTGTGCTCTTGTGGACTGGTGCCTGGTGGACCGATGGTGGTTCCTTGGTGGCTCGGGTTCCCTGCGTGTGGTGCGCTGCATGCCGTGGATCTGTGGCGTTTCGGACCTCTGGTGGATCGTGGTCCGTGATTCCGTCTCCGTAGTTCTGGTGAGTGCTTGAGTGGTACTTTTTGGCGGCAGATCAAACTTGTGTAGGATTAGGGATTAGGGATCAGCGCTGGCCCCGAGGTTTGGGTTGCCCAAGCCCAAACCAATTTTAGTTGCCCTAAAAAAAATATATATTTAAAAGTCCAAATTTTTTTTTTTTTATGCAAAATCAAGGTTACATTTATATCTATATAGATAAATATATATATATATATATATATATAATATATATATATATATATATATATATATATATACCATTTAATTCTTTCTTCCTCAAGACCTGCCAACTAAGACTCCATTCTCCCATAAATTTCTTCCTATTTTAATTCACCAGATTTGGAAGGTCAATTGTCTCCACTAATGTCTCCAATTAAAATTTCTTTTTAGAATCATATCAATTGCAATTATTTATTATCCATACTAAAATGCAATCAAATGAAATATTTTATAACATTCTTAAATTATATTAAGCCACGTCAACCTCATTTTTAGGGGTTTTTAATTTTTTTTTTTGCGTGACTTCCCATTTTATATCCACATTTAAGTCACCGGATTTGGAAAGTCATTTGTTTGTACTAATGCCTCTTTAATATTTTTCTTTTTCGAGGTGATTAATAATTCTTTTTAGAATCATATCAATTGCAATTGCAATTAATTATTGTCTTTACTAAAATGGAGCCAACTCCAAATGGGTGGAATACTTTATTAGATTCTTAAATTTTTTATAATCTAGATTAATGAGGATTTAAATATTAAGTATTGATATGTCTCATTAAATTACTCCAATTTACCCAATTTCAAAACTTTAGTTCCGTTTCATTTGCCTCCATTAATTTGTTTGCCTCAAATCATTAATTGACTTTTTGTTTGCCTTATAGATTTCGTTAGATAAAACGATTTCAAAACATTTAGACTTCTAGTTATGTGTTAATAAAGAAAAAAGAAAAACAACAACACAAATAAACATTAATACTAAGTGATTAAAAAATACTAAATAAACCCAAGAACAAAAATTAATACTAAGTTATAAAAATTATCATTAAATCAAAATGAGTATCCACTTTTTAATTTTCACAAACACATGTCCACAATCTACACTCTACTGACCGACCATCACACACATTACACAGACAAAATTAAGATGACTAATAAATATTAACAACTCAATAACAGCCACACAACACTTTCAGAAAGAAAAAAGAAAAAGCCACACAACATAGCCACAAGATTCATTATGAGAGAGAGAGTGAATCAGAAAAATATGAGAGAGGGGAAGCAAAGAGTCAGAGAGAGAGAAAACACCGGAGCAGAAGTTGCAGATCGCGTTCGCCGTCCAGTCCAGGCGGCGGAGTCACAATCCAGTTCTGGCGCCAGGCGGAGTCACCGTCTCACGAAGTCCTCGAGTTCTCAAAGGTCCAGACGTTGTGTTTTGAGAGTTGAGAACCTTTTGTGTTCTTCAACTCTGTTATCTATTGCCGAGATAGTATATTTTTTTGTTTTGGTTTTGATTTTTTTAATTTTTTTACTTTAAATATTTGGGTGATTTCTTGATCTTTTGGTCTCTGTTGGTCTATGAAATGTTGCCCTTTGTTTTATTTTAATAATTTTTTTAATTGAAATTTTGGTTGATCTCCAGATCTGTTGGTTCATGTATGTTGATCCAAGGATTGTTATTAAAGTGAGAGTCTTGTCCCACATTGACCAAGTATTCTTGGATTGTGCAATTAATAAGCCATGGGCAATCCTCATCTCTCAAGGCGTCTTTTGAGATTGAGTTAGGCCCATTGGACTTTAACATGGTATCAGAGCCACCCCTTGGGTGTTGGGCAAATCTCTCCCCCAATTATGGTCCACGTGTTTGGTTAATCCGCCACACGTGATGGGGCATATTAAAGTGAGAGTCTTGTCCCACATTGACCAAGTATTCTTGGGTTGTGCAATTAATAAGCCATGGGCAATCCTCATCTCTCAAGGCGTCTTTTGAGATTGAGTTAGGCCCATTGGACTTTAACAATTGTTGCAGACTAATTTTTTTTTAGTATACTAATTTTTTTTTTTGGGTGTGGTTGCCCCATGGAGGGGGGTTGCCCTAGCCCAGGGGCTTGCTGGGCTTACCCCAGGGCCGGCCCTGCCCACACCAAGATTGATTGTGCAAAATAATTATGGCTTGAGAAAGATAATCAAAACAAATATAGAACGAAGGAAACTGTAAAGAAAAAATAAACAATCACACCAACACCAAGGATTTACGTGGTTCGGCTTTTGGCCTACGTCCACAGGCGACGACGGAAAATTTCACTATCAAAGATGAAGATTACAAATATGGTGTAGAGGCACTCTCAAATCCCAAAACCCCAATACACCCAAATAGCTCTCTCTCACAAATAACAAATAATAGAGAATTCCTATTCTCTATTCAAGTGGGCAGTTCTAAACAAATACCAAATACCCAAACCAAATACTAGAGAAATTGGTGAATTTCCTCTAGTCAAATTGTCCAAGACGGCACCAAAGAACCCGCACCACACCAAAGCAAAGACGCTGCACCACAAATCCAAAGAAGCCACAATGCTTCTACAAAGCTCTCTGCTGAAACCAAAACAAAGGAACCGCCAAACAAATATTTGATGTACTCGCTACTCAAACCAAAGTCACACAAGACTAGTAACAGTACCCAATCAAATATGCAGCACCACCAAGAGAGAAATCTCTCACAAAGAGTTGCAACAAACAAAGAGAGAGAGCACCTAAACAAAATTGCCGCACCACCCTCTTTTCTCTACTCTAGCCGCAAACATATATATATCAAAGAGCTGTTGTAATCGGCTAGGACTAGAAGTCTAGGAGTCCTATATTCTTGAACTCCAATACCATGCACAACCAATTCAAATAGAAATATAATTCCTTTAGGTTTGCTATACACGGACTAAAAAATATTAGTTCAATTAGGACTCCTTTATCAAAGTCAGCTGTGACCCACCTTCTAATGGTTGTGATCCCATGTGGCAATGTATTTGGTGAAATCAATTCAAGCCAATAACTAACAAATCTCCACCTTGGCTTGAATTCTATCAAGCCTTTCCAAACTGAAACTTCTCCGTCGTCTCCACCAATGCCCCTAAGGGCTAATCCAAATTGCAAATACCAAACAAGTCCAAGCAATGACCTGAACTTGTGCCAAGGAACTTTTGCAGTCCCAATCTTCTGAAGAAGAGTATCTCCTTCCTCAAAAAATTCACAAACAAAGCGGAAGAGAACATCAAACATCAAATCCAAATCAGTAGTTCCCTTCACCCAAACTTGGCGAGAGTAGTCATTAACAAAATAATTCCTACCTCCAAAAGAAGCAACCTTAGTAAGCCCCCACACATATGTGTGCACATAGTCAAGCGTACCATTAATCAAATGAACTGCTATGCCAAGCTTGACTCTAATTTGCTTCCCCAAAATACAAAGCTCACAAAATTCAAATTTGCAGGTCTTGACATCCTTTAACAAGTCTTGCTCCATGAGCCTTTGCAAAGCACTGTCATCGGCATGTCCCAAAAGTCTAGTAGTGTCTGAAGCAAGCTCCCCAATTATATCAGAAACTGTAGCTGCTCCACCTACAACTGTACTTCCTTTGAGGAAATACAAGTTCCTATGACGTGTGGCCATCATCACTACCAATGCACCATTTAAAATCTTCAGAGTTCCATTCTCCATGGCAATCTTGAAACCCTTGGATTCTAACAAACCAACTGAGATGAGATTCTTCTTGAAGTCCGGTATATATCGAACACCAGTCAAAAAACGAACTGTTCCATCATGCAACTTCAACTTGATTTTACCTATCCCCAAAATCTTACAGGTTTGATCATTACCCATGTAGATTGAACCACCTTCGAACTCTTCAAGGTGATAAAACAATTCCCTACTGGGACAGATATGACATGTAGAAGCTGAATCCATAATCCACTCATTTGAATGGCAAACAAATGATGAACAAGTCAATGCAAAATCAGAATCCTCATCACTGCCTTGTGCAACACTTACATTGGAATCCTCATTGTCCATATTTTTCAAAAGAGGACAATTTTTCTTCCAATGCCCCTTTTTGCGACAATAGGCACACTCATCTTTTCCAAAATTCCTATTAGACTTGCAACCAACTATCAAAGCCTCACTGATTGTGTCCCTATGAGCCTGCTTATCTTTCTTACGATACTCATTATTAGTCAAAGCATTGGACACATCATCAAATTTAATCTCATCCTTTCCATACAACAATGTAGTAATTAGATGATCATAAATATCAGGTAGTGAGTTCAATAACAAGAGAGCTTTATCTTCATCACTAATCTCAACGTCCAAATTTTTTAAATCAGCAAGTATTTTATTATAATCATTCAAATGCTCAGACAAAGAAATACCTTCGCGGAATTGGAAACGGAAGAGTTTTTTCTTCAAGTAGAGTCGATTCTCCACGCTCTTCGTCATATACTTGTTCTCCAATTTCTTCCACAATTCTTTAGCTTTTGTCTCTCTCATAACAAAATACTTCTGATCCTTGGCCAAACACAAACGAATGGTGCCACAAGCTTGTCTATTTATCTTCTCCCAATCTTTAGTAGACATCTCTTCAGGTTTGTCTTCTAAAGCAATATCCAACTCTTGGTGGACCAAAACATCCATAACTTCACATTGCCACATGCCGAAGTTGTTCGTTCCATCAAATTTCTCTACCTCAAATTTCGCAGTAGAGACCATAGTCCTAACTGTCGAAGGTTTTGTAGAGGATCCACTTGACATCTTTCTTCCCAATGATTAGATCTACGAACCAATCGCCAAAATCTCCTAAGAGAACAAATCCAAACGCCTAGGTAGTGAACCTTGGCTCTGATACCAGTTTGTTGTGCGAAAGCACCTCCGGATAGCACTCCCACACCAAGATTGATTGTGCAAAATAATTATGGCTTGAGAAAGATAATCAAAACAAATATAGAACGAAGGAAACTGTAAAGAAAAAATAAACAATCACACCAACACCAAGGATTTACGTGGTTCGGCTTTTGGCCTACGTCCACAGGCGACGACGGAGAATTTCACTATCAAAGATGAAGATTACAAATATGGTGTAGAGGCACTCTCAAATCCCAAAACCCCAATACACCCAAATAGCTCTCTCTCACAAATAACAAATAATAGAGAATTCCTATTCTCTATTCAAGTGGGCAGTTCTAAACAAATACCAAATACCCAAACCAAATACTAGAGAAATTGGTGAATTTCCTCTAGTCAAATTGCCAAGACGGCACCAAAGAACCCGCACCACACCAAAGCAAAGACGCTGCACCACAAATCCAAAGAAGCCACAATGCTTCTACAAAGCTCTCTGCTGAAACCAAAACAAAGGAACCGCCAAACAAATATTTGATGTACTCGCTACTCAAACCAAAGTCACACAAGACTAGTAACAGTACCCAATCAAATATGCAGCACCACCAAGAGAGAAATCTCTCACAAAGAGTTGCAACAAACAAAGAGAGAGAGCACCTAAACAAAATTGCCGCACCACCATCTTTTCTCTACTCTAGCCGCAAACATATATATATCAAAGAGCTGTTGTAATCGGCTAGGACTAGAAGTCTAGGAGTCCTATATTCTTGAACTCCAATACCATGCACAACCAATTCAAATAGAAATATAATTCCTTTAGGTTTGCTATACACGGACTAAAAAATATTAGTTCAATTAGGACTCCTTTATCAAAGTCAGCTGTGACCCACCTTCTAATGGTTGTGATCCCATGTGGCAATGTATTTGGTGAAATCAATTCAAGCCAATAACTAACATGTCTATCATATATTAACACTTCTTTTAAACAATAAAGTTTGGAATTCCGAGTATCTAACAATTGTTATATCATATAATCATAGTGCGTGCAATGAGATATGTAAGTGGTAGTGCGAGAGATAATATTTAACTATCATTGTGCGATAAGATGTGTAGTATCATATATTAACGTTGTTTTTTTTTGGGATAGAAACGATAGGTATTTTGTTGAATAGAATCAAACTGAACAAATGACAAAATGCATGGAGGACATTCCTCCAAAACCGTAAAATCCAAATTTGAGGATGCAGTCTCTCTAGCCAAAGCCAAAGCAGCTTTGTTACAATTTTTTCGAATGAAAGCAAACTTCAAAACATTAAAAAAAGGAATCCAAGAAACTATATCATCAATTAAAACCCCACATGGGGCCAAGCTCGGAGATCCTCGGTTTATCAATCTGAGCAATTCAGAAGAACACACCTTCAAGCATATGTGATGAAACCCGGTTTCGTGAGCAAGTTGAAGAGCACAAAGAACAACCATAGCTTGTGCGTGAAGAGTATCCAAGAAGACATCGCAGGTGGACCCAACAGCAACAGCAACCAAACCCATGCTATCCCGAATGACAATGCCCAGACCAACAGACGATGCACCCAAACCTTCATGACACGCCACATTAATCTTATAAAGACCAGGTTCTAGGGGACACCACTTGTGAGGAACACTTGGAACAAATGCTGGGGCGCTAAGCTGGAACTCTGGCTCATAGTGCTCCAAAAAATCCAAAGGAAGACCTGTAGCTCTATGACAAATATCATCAACATTGGGCACCTTCGCATCCCAAATTAAATTGTTACGAGCAAGCCAAAGGGACCACATCGTGACAAAAACGATCTCCAACTCTGGGGATGACAACTCACGCAAACATATAGAGATAAAGTCCCACAAGGGCAATCGGGCATCACAAGATGAGGGGAGATTTACAGGGCAGGCCCGCCAAACCTTCTGAGCAAAATCACACTGCCACAAGACATGATCATTAGTCTCGAGTGCTTCACTACACCAGCTGCACGAAAAGGAGGAGGAGGCTTTCCTCTCAAAAAGTTTGGTTAGAGTTGGCAAAATATTCCTACAGGCACGCCAGATAAATAGCTTGACTTTTGGGGGGACCTTGGCAGCCCATACTCTATTCCAGAAAACATTGATCACCCCATTCGAAGAAGATGAAGTATGAACTTGCTGGTGCTGCTGTTGATATACCAGGAGCCAATAGGCACTCTTAACAGTAAAGTTACCCCTTCTTGTGCCAATCCAAACTCTAGAATCTAGTGGTCTTCGATGACTCAATGGAATTTGCTTAATGGCCCGAGCTTCATTAGGCATAAAAATCTGATCTATCAATCCCTCCTTCCAACACATACGAACAGGATCTATCAGTTGCTCAACCATGGCATCTTCATCTAACACATGGACAGGGCTCAAGACCATTGCATTAGAGTTGGTTAAAACCCGTGCGTCCTTCCAAATTTTAATGTGGGCCCCATTACCTACTCTCCAGCGCAATCCTAACTTCAAAGACTCCTTTGCTTCACAAATGCTCCTCCATAAGTATGAGGCGTGACCTCTAACAGAAGCCTCCAGAAAGGATTGAGTAGGGAAATATTTAGCCTTAACGAAAAACCAGAGAGTTGGGATGTTGTAGAAGTCGCCATCCTTGGCATGCCAACAAAGCGATATTAAAGAGTTGCAAATTCCGAAACCCAATACCACCATCTTTCTTGGAGTGGCTCAAATGCTGTTTCCTAAGCCAATGGATTTTCCTTTCTTCACCCCACTGACCCCACCAGTAATGCATAGCCATAGAACTAAGCTCAGCACAAAGACCTCCTGGAAACTTAAAGCAAGTCATTGCATAAGTTGGTATTGCTTGGATGACTGCCTTTATTAAAACCTCCCTTCCAGCTTGCGATAAAAATTTCTCCTTCCACCCCTGTAATCTTCTCCACACATAATCTTTTATGGAAATAAAATGCTCTCTTTTTTGATCGACCAATGATTGGGGGTAAACCCAGATACTTTTCAAACTGGGTTGTTGGAGAAGTCCCAAATAAGTCTATAATCTGAGCACGACATGGCTGGGGAGTATTGTGGCTAAAGAAAAGTGCAGTTTTTGCTCCATTCACTTTTTGTCCCGAAGCTCTTTCATAAACAGACAAAACATTCAACAATGCTTGACTATCATCTTGAGAAGCCCTACAAAATATAATACTATCATCTGCAAAAAATAAGTGGGAGATTCTCGGACCACCTCTACAAATTGAGACACCTTTAATAAGACTATCTCTCTCCGCTTTTCGCAACAATGCAGACAAGCCTTCCGCACAAATAAGGAACAAATATGGAGACAAAGGATCTCCTTGACAAAGACCACGCCCAGGCTTAATATAACCCTTCGGAACACCATTCACCAATACAGTGTAAGAAACCGATGTAACACACTGCATAATTAAATTCACCCATCGCTCATGGAATCCTAACTTCAACATGATAACTTGCAAGAAATCTCATTCCACCCGATCATACGCCTTGCTCATATCGAGTTTCGCCGCCATCTGAGCATTTTGACCACCCCCTGAGATTTTTGAGATAGTGCAACATCTCAAAAGAAATTATCACATTATCTGTAATCATCCTTCCGGGAACAAAAGCGCTCTGACTATCTGAAATGACTTGGGATAGAATAAATTTCATCCTATTCACCAAAACTTTAGAAATAATTTTATACAGGACATTGCACAAACTAATGGGCTAGAATTGTGACATATTATCATAAACCTGCACCTTAGGGATCAAAACAATATTAGTGAAATTGACACAACCAAACATCCTACCCTGTTGAAGAAAATCCAACACTGCATTTATAACGTCTCTGCCCACAATATGTCAATATTTTTGAAAGAAAAGAGCAATCATACCATCCGAGCCTGGTGCTTTTGAAGGATGCATTTGAAACAAAGTCGTCTTAACTTCATCTGGGGAAAAAGGCAATAGGAGGTCAGCATTCAATTCTGGCATCACCACCTTATCAACTAACTGGACCACTTCAGCAATCTCGGATGGACTAGATGACGTGAACATATGCTGGAAATACTCTGTGGCAATATTAGCTATTTCCCCCTGAGTGGACTTCCAAACATGGTTAGAATAAAAAAGGCCCACAATAGTATTTGTACGTTTGCGCTGATTGGCACTCTCATGAAAAAATTTAGTATTTTGGTCACCTTCCTTAAGCCATGACACACGGGACCTTTGATTCCAGAAAACTTCTTCCTTTTCATTCAAAACATTCAACTCCCTCCGAAGAGTATTCACCTCATGACCATCATAGAAATCAAGATCTTGTTCTTCTAGTTCTTGAAGCCGAGCCTTTTTGTCTGCTATAAGGTGAGGAGTAGCATGAACCTGGACTTGATTCCATTTGAGAAGATGGACTTTGCAAGCCTTAATCTTCTAAGTAATGCAGTGCATAGGAGTGCCCATAACAGGAGCGTGCCAAGCTTCATGAATCACATCCTCACAACCAGGCTCACGAACCCATACATGCTCAAACCTAAATAACTTCCGATGCCTTGGAGATTGTTAAGCAAGCCCCAGTTCAAACTCTACAAGCAGACCGAGATGATCCGAGGAAATCACTACAATGTGCCGAACAACAATGTTAGGGAAACACAACGTCCACTCCGGGTTAGCAACTCCTCTGTCCAAACGGACACGAACCAAGTCACCATTCACGCGACAATTAGTCCATGTGAACAATGGGCCTATGAAACCCAAATCCAAGAGGGTGCAATCTGTAAGAGCATCACAGAATGCTTGCCATCTGGTGCAGGTTCCTATCATCCCTCCCAAATTTCTCTTCCAATGCAGTAATTTCATTAAAATCCCCTAGAACCAGCCAAAGCATAGCAAAAAGAGCATGAAGTCTTCGTAAGAGAGTCTAAGAACGAGACCGAAGACTAACCTTAGGATGGCCATAAAAACCGGTAAGTCGCCAAGTAAAACCATCAGCTTGGACAACATGAGCATCAATATGGAAGGTAGAGTCAGGGCCGGCCCCGAGGTTTGGGTTGCCCAAGCCCAAACCAATTTTAGTTGCCCTAAAAAAAATATATATTTAAAAGTCCAAATTTTTTTTTTTTTATACAAAATCAAGGTTACATTTATATCTATATAGATAAATATATATATATATATACCATTTAATTCTTTCTTCCTCAAGACCTGCCAACTAAGACTCCATTCTCCCATAAATTTCTTCCTATTTTAATTCACCAGATTTGGAAGGTCAATTGTCTCCACTAATGTCTCCAATTAAAATTTCTTTTTAGAATCATATCAATTGCAATTATTTATTATCCATACTAAAATGCAATCAAATGAAATATTTTATAACATTCTTAAATTATATTAAGCCACGTCAACCTCATTTTTAGGGGTTTTTAATTTTTTTTTTTGCGTGACTTCCCATTTTATATCCACATTTAAGTCACCGGATTTGGAAAGTCATTTGTTTGTACTAATGCCTCTTTAATATTTTTCTTTTTCGAGGTGATTAATAATTCTTTTTAGAATCATATCAATTGCAATTGCAATTAATTATTGTCTTTACTAAAATGGAGCCAACTCCAAATGGGTGGAATACTTTATTAGATTCTTAAATTTTTTATAATCTAGATTAATGAGGATTTAAATATTAAGTATTGATATGTCTCATTAAATTACTCCAATTTACCCAATTTCAAAACTTTAGTTCCGTTTCATTTGCCTCCATTAATTTGTTTGCCTCAAATCATTAATTGACTTTTTGTTTGCCTTATAGATTTCGTTAGATAAAACGATTTCAAAACATTTAGACTTCTAGTTATGTGTTAATAAAGAAAAAAGAAAAACAACAACACAAATAAACATTAATACTAAGTGATTAAAAAATACTAAATAAACCCAAGAACAAAAATTAATACTAAGTTATAAAAATTATCATTAAATCAAAATGAGTATCCACTTTTTAATTTTCACAAACACATGTCCACAATCTACACTCTACTGACCGACCATCACACACATTACACAGACAAAATTAAGATGACTAATAAATATTAACAACTCAATAACAGCCACACAACACTTTCAGAAAGAAAAAAGAAAAAGCCACACAACATAGCCACAAGATTCATTATGAGAGAGAGAGTGAATCAGAAAAATATGAGAGAGGGGAAGCAAAGAGTCAGAGAGAGAGAAAACACCGGAGCAGAAGTTGCAGATCGCGTTCGCCGTCCAGTCCAGGCGGCGGAGTCACAATCCAGTTCCGGCGCCAGGCGGAGTCACCGTCTCACGAAGTCCTCGAGTTCTCAAAGGTCCAAACGTTGTGTTTTGAGAGTTGAGAACCTTTTGTGTTCTTCAACTCTGTTATCTATTGCCGAGATAGTATATTTTTTTGTTTTGGTTTTGATTTTTTTAATTTTTTTACTTTAAATATTTGGGTGATTTCTTGATCTTTTGGTCTCTGTTGGTCTATGAAATGTTGCCCTTTGTTTTATTTTAATAATTTTTTTAATTGAAATTTTGGTTGATCTCCAGATCTGTTGGTTCATGTATGTTGATCCAAGGATTGTTATTAAAGTGAGAGTCTTGTCCCACATTGACCAAGTATTCTTGGGTTGTGCAATTAATAAGCCATGG
>OU015763.1:37167157-37321491 GCA_907173295.1 Fagus sylvatica
TAGTTTGACTTGATTTTTTTATTTTTATACAATTAGATATATTCGAAGTATTTTTGCTTGGTTAAGTTGTAGTCCTCTATTTTTTGCAACCAAAAATGTTTTTTTAACAATTTCTGATACTATCTAACTGCATATAAAATATAGTTTGACTCGATCATTTTATTTTTATACAATTGGATATGCTAAATAGCTTGACAACTATCTGATTAATATATTTTTGTACGTGTTAAGTATAAATTATTTTCCAATACTCATATTAGAATTGATGAGGCAACATTCAAATTATCTGAGATTTAGGATATCAATGGACTATCATTTTAGAGATAACCAAAAGAGGCAATTGTGTAGATTTTATTTTTTAATTTTTTTTTTTTTAGGTCAGTGGGAATAACATCTTAACATTTTTTTTTTTATGTGTTAAATTTTCCTAAGAGATACGTTTTAGACTTAAGATGACATTGTCATTTTTATCTCTGTGGACCAATTTGTTATATGATGGACTTCTAAGGTCACAGATATTGTTTATGTGATTATTTATAAGTGATAAATTGCCCAAAAAAATATGAAAAGAGAAATAAAAGAAAGTAAAAAAAGGTAAAGATGGGATAAATATGCGACAAATTGTATTATTTATTTGTACTATCAAAGTGTTGTAAGTTAAACAAAAATGAGAAACCTCTGAACATTTAGAATCCCTATATGGAACAATTGAGGTTTACCAAAGTGATTGAAATTCATAAACGATGTGAAGTGAGTTTTTTTTTTGCTAAGTGAATACAACCCCGGGATATAAACCCCCATTGAAAGGAATCGATACAACTAGGCTAGAAAGTTATTGGTAGTTATCTTTATAGACTTAGTATAATACATTTGATGAAATATAATAAAAATCAGTATAATACATTTGATGAGATATAATAAAAATGATCATTTCTATTTTTAAGTGTAAAGAAAAATTATTTACATTTTCTATTTTACATTTTTTTTTTTTTTTTACTTTTCATTATTGTTATTATTTATTCCTTCTTCTTAGTTAAGTTGATTTGTTAGAAACATATTTTTAGAAAAATAATGAAAAAAAGCCGCACATTGTGCGGGTTATAGTCTAGTAAGAAATAATGATGGCTCTTCACCTCCAAAGTGGGTGGCAATATTGGTTTGCAAGAGGAGAAATACAGATGATATGACATACAATGATGTGGCTTCATGTATAGCCTTGGCTATTAGATATTCTACATAGATATTTCCTTAAATTGATGTTTCAAATTATTTGACTAATCAAATTTCAACTGAATGTGATATGGCATACAATGATGTGGCTTCATGTATAGCCTTGGCTATTACATATTGTACATAGATATTTCCTTAAATTGACGCTTCAAATTATTTGACTAATCAAATTTCAAGTGAATGTGATATGGCATACAATGATGTGGCTTCATGTATAGTCTTTGCTATTTGATATTGTATATAGATATTTCCTTAAATTGACATTTCAAATTATTTGACTAGTCAAATTTCAACTGAATGTGAGTATTAATAGATAGATATAAATATGGGTCGCATAAAAGGAATATATTCTCAAATGAACATTTTCAATTATTTGACTAATCAAATTTCAACTGAATTGGAGTACTAATAGATAGATATAAATGGAGTGGAGGGAAAAAATTTAAAAAAAAATTGAAAAAGAAAATAACATGCCACATCAGACTTTCTATTCCCATAAAAAACCGCTTTAGCATTCTATTTCCCTTTTCAATCAACATGTTATTTTCTTTTTCAATTTTTTTTTTAAATTTAGTTTGACTTATTTATTTTTTTTTTTTAATACAATTGGATATATTCGAAGTATTTTTGCTTGGTTAAGTTGTAGTCCTCTATTTTTTGCAACCAATAATGTTTTTTTTTTTTTTTTACAATTTCTGATACTATTTAGCTGTATATAAAATTTAGTTTGACTTGATTTTTTTATTTTTATACAATTAGATATATTCGAAGTATTTTTGCTTGGTTAAGTTGTAGTCCTCTATTTTTTGCAACCAAAAATGTTTTTTTAACAATTTCTGATACTATCTAACTGCATATAAAATATAGTTTGACTCGATCATTTTATTTTTATACAATTGGATATGCTAAATAGCTTGACAACTATCTGATTAATATATTTTTGGGGGGTACGTGTTAAGTATAAATTATTTTCCAATACTCATATTAGAATTGATGAGGCAACATTCAAATTATCTGAGATTTAGGATATCAATGGACTATCATTTTAGAGATAACCAAAAGAGGCAATTGTGTAGATTTTTTTTTTATTTTTTTTTTTTTTTTAGGGTCAGAGGGAATAACATCTTAACATTTTTTTTTTTTATGTGTTAAATTTTCCTAAGAGATACGTTTTAGACTTAAGATGACATTGTCATTTTTATCTCTGTGGACCAATTTGTTATATGATGGACTTCTAAGGTCACAAATATTGTTTATGTGATTATTTATAAGTGATAAATTGCCCAAAAAAATATGAAAAGAGAAATAAAAGAAAGTAAAAAAAGGTAAAGATGGGATAAATATGCGACAAATTGTATTATTTATTTGTACTATCAAAGTGTTGTAAGTTAAACAAAAATGAGAAACCTCTGAACATTTAGAATCCCTATATGGAACAATTGAGGTTTACCAAAGTGATTGAAATTCATAAACGATGTGAAGTGAGTTTTTTTTTTTTTTTTGCTAAGTGAATACAACCCTGGGATATAAACCCCCATTGAAAGGAATCGATACAACTAGGCTAGAAAGTTATTGGTAGTTATCTTTATACACTTAGTATAATACATTTGATGAAATATAATAAAAATCAGTATAATACATTTGATGAGATATAATAAAAATGATCATTTCTATTTTTAAGCGTAAAGAAAAATTATTTACATTTTCTATTTTACACTTTTCTTTTCTTTTTTTTTTTTATTTTTTATTGTTATTATTTTTTCCTTCTTCTTAGTTAAGTTGATTTGTTAGAAACATATTTTTAGAAAAATAATGAAAAAAAGCCGCGCATTGCGCGGGTTATAGTCTAGTAAGAAATAATGATGGCTCTTCACCTCCAAAGTGGGTGGCAATATTGGTTTGCAAGAGGAAAAATATGGGTGATATGACATACAATGATGTGGCTTCATGTATAGCCTTGGCTATTAGATATTCTACATAGATATTTCCTTAAATTGACGTTTCAAATTATTTGACTAATCAAATTTCAACTGAATGTGATATGGCATACAATGATGTGGCTTCATGTATAGCCTTGGCTATTACATATTGTACATAGATATTTCCTTAAATTGACGCTTCAAATTATTTGACTAATCAAATTTCAACTGAATGTGATATGGCATACAATGATGTGGCTTCATGTATAGTCTTCGCTATTTGATATTGTATATAGATATTTCCTTAAATTGACGTTTCAAATTATTTGACTAATCAAATTTCAACTGAATGTGAGTATTAATAGATAGATATAAATATGGGTGGCATAAAAGGAATATATTCTCAAATGAACATTTTAAATTATTTGACTAATCAAATTTCAACTGAATGTGAGTATTAATAGATAGATATAAATGGAGGGGGGGGGGGGGAGGGAGGGAATATTTAAAAAAAAAATTGAAAAAGAAAATAACATGCCACATCAGATGAGGCATGCCACATTCTTTATTCCCATAAAAAACCACGTTAGCATTTTATTTCCCTTTTCCATCAACATGTTATTTTCTTTTTCAATTTTTTTTTTTTAAATTTAGTTTGAATTGATTTTTTTTTTTATACAATTGGATATATTCGAAGTATTTTTGCTTGGTTAAGTTGTAGTCCTCTATTTTTTGCAACAAAAATGTTTTTTTTTTTTTTTTTTTTTTACAATTTCTGATACTATTTAGCTGTATATAAAATTTAGTTTGACTTGATTTTTTTTATTTTTATACAATTAGATATATTCGAAGTTTGTTGATATTTTTGCTTGGTTAAGTTGTAGTCCTCTATTTTTTGCAACCAAAAATGTTTTTTTAACAATTTCAAATTATACTATCTAACTGCATATTCTAAAATATAGTTTGACTCGATCATTTTATTTTTATACAATTGGAATATGCTAAATAGCTTGACAACTATCTGATTAATATATTTTTGGGGGTACGTGTTAAGTATAAATTATTTTCTAATACTCATATTAGAATTGATGGCCTAGGCAACATTCAAATTATCTGAGATTTAGGATATTAATGGACTATCATTTTAGAGATAACCAAAAAAGGCAATTGTGTAGATTTTTTGTTTTGGGTCAGAGGGAATAACATCTTAACATTTTTTTTTTTCTATGTGTTAAATTTTCCTAAGAGATACGTTTTAGACTTAAGATGACATTGTCATTTTTATCTCCGTTGACCAATTTGTTATATGATGGACTTCTAAGGTCACAGATATTGTTTATGTGATTATTTATAAGTAATAATTTGCCCAAAAAAATATGAAAAGAGAAATAAAAGAAAGTAAAAAAAGGTAAAGATGGGATAAATATGCGACAAATTATATTATTTATTTGTATTATCAAAGTGTTGTAAGTTAAACAAAAATAAGAAACCTCTGAACATTTAGAATCCCTATATGGAACAATTAAGGTTCACCAAAGAGATTGAAATTCATAAACGATGTGAAGTGAATTTTTTTTTTTTTTGTTTTTGCTAAGTGAATACAACCTCGGGATATAAACCCTTATTGAAAGGAATCGATACAACTAGGCTAGAAAGTTATTGGTAGTTATCTTTATAGACTTAGCATAATACGTTTGATGAAATATAATAAAAATCAGTATAATACATTTGATGAGATATAATAAAAATGATCATTTCTATTTTTAAGCGTAAAGAAAAATTATTTACATTTTCTATTTTACACTTTTCTTTTATTTATTTTTTTTTACTTTTCATTATTGTTATTGTTTATTCCTTCTTCTTAGTTAAGTTGATTTGTTAGAAACATATTTTTAGAAAAATAATAAAAAAAAAAAGCCGCGCATTGCGCAGGTTATAGTCTAGTGTCATCTTAAATCTAACACGTATCTTTGGAAAATTTAACACAGAAAAAAAAAATGTTAAAATGTTATTCCCTCTACCTCATTTATGAATTTCAATCACTTTGGTGAAGCTCATCAATTGTTTCATATAGGGATTCTAAATGTTGAGAGGTTTCTCATTTTTGTTTAACTTACAACACTTTGATAGTACAAATAAATAATACAATTTGTCACATATTTATCTCATCTTTACCTTTTTTGACTTTCTTTTGCTTCTCTTTTCATCTTTTTTTTGGGCAATTTATCACTTATTAATAATCACATAAACAATATTTGTGACCTTAGAAGTCCATCATATAACAAATTGGTCCACGAAAATAAAAATGGCAATGTCATCTTAAGTCTAACACGTATCTTAGGAAAATTTAATACATAGAAAAAAAAATATTAAGATGTTATTCCCTCTACCCCTACCCCTAAAAAAAAATAAAAAAAGAGTTTTACATAGGGATTGAACCCACACCCTCGCCCTCATAGAGGGGTGAGTCTTTTTGAAGAGAGGAATGATCACTAGGACAAATGCCTAAGTTGTAATTTAAACTAGTCGCAAACCTGTGCGATGCACATGAAAATAATTGAATATAAGATCTAAATTAATTTTGATTCCGTTTACTTCTTTTTTGAATATGTATTTTTTTCTTTTTTGTAGTTCGAAATGTTGTAGGCAAGATTGATAAAAGAGATTTTACAGATCAGATTTAGGATAGATCTTACTTTTTGGTTAAAAAAATAACTAAGAAAGTATATTTATCATAGGATAATTAAAATTTAATATAATGTAATTTTTTTTTGGCATTATTTGAATATAACTCAATTTTTATAAGACACTATTCATGCTTTGAATTGCTCAAATGTTAAAGAATCTTCCTCTACAAAATTTATTACATAAAAACATTCTCTATGTGATGTGTAACAGTGTAAGTACATGAATATTATCTTATAAGTGTCAGACCAATAGCAGTGATGATAAGAGTGGAGGGGACTCCAAATTTCAAATGGCTCCAAAAGGATAAAGTGTAGCCAAATTGTGGAGCTCGGCGAGCCTGCTCACACACAATTAAGTTGGCGGCTGATCCCAATAATGTGAGGTTCCCGGCTACCGTGCTGACCCAAGCTAAGATTAGCCATGCCTTTTTCTTATCAGCTGAAGCTGCCGATTCTGCCACTTTTAATCCAAGCAAGAGAACTACACCAATATTATTCAACTTAGAGATGTATCACCAAACTCAATAGGTACTTATTACATAAAAGAAAAAACAGTTCTTAATCAGAGATGTAGATACAAAGATGATTAAACCATCAGTACCAGATTATTTAGGAAAAATAATCTCAAAGATTCAATGCAAGAGAATACCTTGCTTCTTAAGTAATCATTATTCCCTATATTATGTGCACAAGGGCCATGGATATACTGAGAGCCTTGGCAACTCACAGTTACTATTACAGGTATGAAAATCCCTTTGTTACTAAAAGAAAATTTTGTTTATTTCACAAGTTTGTTGTTTCATTGAACTATATGGTGGAATTCTCAGACTGAAAGACCTGTTTAGTAAAATGGTGGTGTACTATCAACTTGAGTATGATTTGAACATGCATAAGAAAGATTAATGTCAGTTTGTCTCCAGTAGAGAAAGGAATCTTGAGAAGAAGTGAAAACCAGAAATATGCAATTAAAAACTGGGAATACTATGAGTCTATGACATCACCTAAGAGATACTTTGTATACAAAGTCCAAACTATACCCAGAATATTTCTCCAGAAATCTAAAGACACCGCAAACTTTTTTCAGATTATATGAATTTCAATACTGAATTAGTCTCTGCACTGCTTGAAATTGCTAAGAAGGACAGTAAAGGACAACAATAATTGTAAACAGACTTACAACCTGTTGTTAGCTAATTTCATCTGACAGATCCCAAAAAAAAAAGAATGATGAAACAGATAATAGAAAAAATATATGGAAGAAATCCATCAACATACCAGTTGGTACGTTTGAAGCCAAATTTGACATAACAAGTATGACAATGGCAAGAATTGCTATCCCGCTAACATGATCAATTCGTGAATAGGGCTCCATCAAGTCCCATAGAGTACTTGGGATTTCCAGTTTTGTTAAAGCCTTCAACTGTGATAAACATTCCGCAAAAGAAAATTAACAGCGAATAGGAGACCTAGGCAAAGAAGAGAAATAAACTACATATTATAAACTCTCCAACAAGAGATGATTTAAAATTTCAAGTCCCCATTGATGGTTCAAGGGGAAAAATAATTAAAAAAAAAAAAAAGTATAAAGAAAAGCATCATGCTTGCAGATTATACCTTTTCAAGGCTTGGCCTAGCATCCTTGAAATCAAGAACCACAAGAGCAACTGCAGCAGTAATTGTAGTCCATGACATATTTAGACCCATAAGCAAAGCAATCAACATTCCTATAGTAACAAGGTAAACACGTGATTTCCACAACAGTTTTTTCCATTTTGTGGTGAAATCTTCCTTTCCTTCTGAAGAACGTACAGAAGGTGCATCTCTTAGTCTATCCACTGATGCAACTCTCTTTGAAGGGCTTTGCACATCCAGAAGTTCCAATCTAGAGTTCCATTCCTGAGAATTATGTGACAGTGTGTCTGGTGAAAACCGATGAGAATTCATTTCCCCCTCTGAAAGAAATGGTACAGCTACATCTTCTTCATCCTTCTGTATAGATAATAACTTCCAGTACATGCATATAAGAATTAGAGCATTGACAAATACACCCATGAGCATTGCAGGGAGAATTCCGATTAGAAAATTCCCAAAAGATATCTTACTCCGAAAAGCTATAACCAAGTTTTGGGGGTTGCCAATTGGAGTGGCTGAAGACCCAATATTTGCACTAGAGGCCAGGGCAAGAAGGAAAGGATGAGGTGGGAGATTATGTTGCCTTGCAGTTTTCAAGACAAATTCAGTCAAAACTACACAAGCGGTATCATTAGTGAAAAGAGCACTTGAAATGGCGGAAATCAGGCAGATTCGACAAATTAAATCCTTTGCCCCCTTACTCTTCCATGAGAGCATCATTCCCAAGTACTTGAACATATCTGCCCTTTCAAGATAGATACTGACAACCATTGTCCCAAAGAGAAGACCAAGGATTGGGAGATCTGTGGATTGCATCATATGCTTGATCTGGAGTTAGGACTCGAAATACAACCATTAGCATGGCCCCCAGGAGGGACCCTGCAGTCCTCCCAATTGGTAGAAAAGGAACAGCTGGGAAAACTGCCAATACCCAGAATATTGCAAAAGCAATCGAGCCTAAAACCACTTTTACAGTAGAAGCCAAGGCCATTTTTGCAGCTCAGTAAGCGAAAATCTTAATTTTTACACAATTCCAAGGGCTCTATATATATTAATGAAATTCCATAGCTGATGTCATATCATCAATATCATAACATCTACTTGCCATAAAAGAAATATCCTGGTCAAGAAAAATCAATTAATTAAAACTGTGCTTCTGAAGCAATCATACATTCAATCAAATATCATGATACTTAAGCAACATGGTAGCAAAATTCATGGAAGAACAGTGACCAAACAGCTAGAGGGCAAATAGTAAGTATATATAACAAGTGCTAGGAAGATAAGCAAGTAGGGTTGTTGCAGCTTTTCATAGATTATAAGGCTTAATAAACTAACAGAACAAAATTTCAAAATAAAGGAATGTAAGGGATTGGCAAGTTCAACAAATACTAACAATCTAGATTTTTTTTTCTTCTTTGTTCTTTTTTAGAACTCTTTAAGAGAAGAAGCCAGGGTTCACATTGAAAGCAAAATCCATCCAAATATGAAATCAACTATAGACCTTTCAAAGATCAGTATAGTCAAGGTCGCAACAAAAATTCACGCTTGATCAACTATAGACCTTTCAAAGATCAGTATAGTCAAGGTTGCAACAAAAATTCGCGACAATTCCACACCTAATTGATTAGACAATTCCACACCTAATTGATCTTTCAGCTGATATCTACGTTTGTCTCATTTGTACTCATCTTGCTATAATCCACTTGGCTCTCATTTATGTTTATCTTGTTATATAACCCACTATGTAGTCACTTATAAGACCATTCATTTATACTTTTAATTAAATGATCTATTTAATGAATCACATGACTTGTTGATTTGCAGTAAACCAGTTTGTAGCGAAACTTTGTCGAAACAAGATTGTCGTCATTTCAAGTTATCTTCATTTTGTCTATTTTACTGTTTATGTTTTAATTGCACCTCTTATAATACTATTTTTATGTGTAAACATAGTACTTAATCTTTAGAGGTTTTGAATGTAATACAAAACACTCATATGATATTGTTTTATGTAAAAATAATATGGACATGTGTCATCACATGGGCAACTCACTGTTTATTTTAACTGGAGGTGTAATTATTAACTGTATATATACATAAAACAAAACTTCATAGAAGTCTGTGTTTTAGGAGAAAACAAAAGTTTAGCTTATTTTTCTCTCATAGTATTAATAAACCAAATCATTTATAAATATCGTGTGTGTTTTTTTGTATTCAGACTAAACTGTGTCACATTCATTGCCTATTAAGAGTCAAATCAAATTACGTATACCATTTTCTTTCTTATGTTTTCTTTGTTGTATTCAAGTAACTATTACAATCACAATCTAAAATGACAATTGACATGTATAACTGACCCCATAGGAATGAGTTTCGGACCGTGGACCACAGCCATTGAGCCAATATATACTCAAACTTCACGAGGATCCATGTTTGACAAGAAAACAAGTTTATAGTAAGATTTTTATGTTTTGTGTATTTTTCTCTTATAATATTAATAAACCTAATCATGGCATGTGTTGTTTCATGTTTGCATTCAACCTAAACCGTGTCACATTCATAGTCTATTAGCTTTGGAAGTCAATTCAAATTACTAATACCATTTGCCATCTTCTATTCAAATAATTGTTACAATCACATTCTAAAATGACAATTGAGTGATTGACATGTAGAACTGGTCACATAGGAATGAGGTTTCAACTATTGGGAAAGTGCCTCAAATTCCTATGTTGATTAGGAAAACTAATTGAGTTTCCTTAATGAAGAAGGAAAACTAATTAGGTGATTTTTGGTTTCCTTGATGTGGAAGAAAAGGTGAGTCCTTGGTGTGGAAGGAAAGACTATTCCTTGGTGTGGAAAAAAAGGTGAGTCCTTAGTGAGAAAGGAAAGACTATTCCTTGGTGTGCAAGGAAAGTCTATTCCTTGTTAAAGAATTAATGTATTCCTTGCCCACAAAGTTATAGAACTGAAGTCTTATAAATAGACTATGTTACCAAGTATTTGGTGGCTTGGAGCCCTAAGGGGGTTCTCCCCTATAGGGAGAGAAAGAGAAAGCACCTTAAGAAGAGTGCAACTTGAAGAAGGCTTTGGCCTAGGATTCCTCCCTGCAAGGAGAAGTGATAGGTTTGGGTATTCTCTGAGGTTTATGGGTTAGCACACAAATCAAGGAGAATTTATGATGTTTGTATTAATGCAGAGGAGTATCACAGATATATTTGAGATTTCCTCTAGAGAGTTTGTTGAGTGTTAATTCTTAGAGAGATATTATTGTATTGGGTGAGTACCTCAAGTTAGGCATTAACTTGAGAAGAACTATTGTAATTGCGTATTATAATAGTGGATTTATTCGGAGTTTGTCCCGTGGTTTTTTCCCTTCAAGGAGAAAGGGTTTTCCACGTAAATATTTGTGTTCTTGTGTGTGATTGATATCTTGGTGATTGATTAAATTGTTTGTAGAATTCCTTAATTTACATAAGATTAGATTGTGGTCCCAACAAGTGGTATCAGTGCTTCCGCTGCGCCCAGCCGAGGGTTGATTTGGTAGGTATTATCAGAACCAAGGTTGAGTTGGTGGGTATTATCAAAACCAAGGTTGTTTAGTGGGTATAAAATTTAGTTTGACTTGATTTTTTTATTTTTATACAATTAGATATATTCGAAGTATTTTTGCTTGGTTAAGTTGTAGTCCTCTATTTTTTGCAACCAAAAATGTTTTTTTAACAATTTCTGATACTATCTAACTGCATATAAAATATAGTTTGACTCGATCATTTTATTTTTATACAATTGGATATGCTAAATAGCTTGACAACTATCTGTTTAATATATTTTTGGGGGTACGTGTTAAGTATAAATTATTTTCCAATACTCATATTAGAATTGATGAGGCAACATTCAAATTATCTGAGATTTAGGATATCAATGGACTATCATTTTAGAGATAACCAAAAGAGGCAATTGTGTAGATTTTTTTTTTTTTTTTTTTTTAGGGTCAGAGGGAATAACATCTTAACATTTTTTTTTCTATGTGTTAAATTTTCCTAAGAGATACGTTTTAGACTTAAGATGACATTGTCATTTTTATCTCCGTGGACCAATTTGTTATATGATGGACTTCTAAGGTCACAGATATTGTTTATGTGATTATTTATAAGTGATAAATTGCCCAAAAAAATATGAAAAGAGAAATAAAAGAAAGTAAAAAAAGGTAAAGATGGGATAAATATGCGACAAATTGTATTATTTATTTGTACTATCAAAGTGTTGTAAGTTAAACAAAAATGAGAAACCTCTGAACATTTAGAATCCCTATATGGAACAATTGAGGTTTACCAAAGTGATTGAAATTCATAAACGATGTGAAGTGAGTTTTTTTTTTTTTTTGCTAAGTGAATACAACCCTGGGATATAAACCCCCATTGAAAGGAATCGATACAACTAGGCTAGAAAGTTATTGGTAGTTATCTTTATAGACTTAGTATAATACATTTGATGAAATATAATAAAAATCAGTATAATACATTTGATGAGATATAATAAAAATGATCATTTCTATTTTTAAGCGTAAAGAAAAATTATTTACATTTTCTATTTTACACTTTTCTTTTCTTTTATTTTTTTTTTACTTTTCATTATTGTTATTATTTATTCCTTCTTCTTAGTTAAGTTGATTTGTTAGAAACATATTTTTAGAAAAATAATGAAAAAAAGCCGCGCACGGGTTATAGTCTAGTAAGAAATAATGATGGCTCTTCACCTCCAAAGTGGGTGGCAATATTGGTTTAATACGATGATATGGATGATGTGGCTTCATGTAGCCTTCTACTAAATATTTCTTAACAAATTATTTGACTAAAAATTTTTGTGATGGCATCTTTGTATAGCCTTTTTTATTGACACCTTTCAAGTTTAAGAGAATGATAGCCAAGTTCAATTGATAATCAAATTTCAACTGAAAATATATTCTCAAATGAACATTTTCAATCATTTCAACTGAAAGTACATGCACATCATAGACCTTTCAAAGTTATGTATAGTCAAGGTTCAACAAAAATTTCCTAAAATGATTTTCAATCATACAGATAGTTGCAACAAAAATTGAAATTTCACACCTAATTGATTTTCACTATAGTTTGTTCATTTGTACTTATCTTGCTATAATTTGGCTTCATTTATGTTTATATTGTTATTAACATATGTAGTCCTTATAAGACCATTCATTTAATTTTAATTAAATGATTATTTAATAATCAATGAATTGTTGATACATAAACTAGATTTGTAGGATTTGTCGATCAAGATTGTGCATTTGTTATCTTATTTTGTTATTTTACTTTTATGTTTTAATTGACCTCTTATAATATTTTTTTATGTGTAAAATAATTAATCTTTAGAGGTTTTGAATGTAATACAAAACACTCATATGATATTGTCTTATGTAAAAATAATATGGACATTGTCATCACATGAGCGACTTGTTTATTTTAACTGGAGGTGTAATTATTAACTGTATATATACATAAAACAAAACTATAGAAGTCTGTGTTTTAGGAGAAAACAAAAGTTTAGCATATTTTTCTCTCATAATACTAATAAACCAAATCATTTATAAATGGCGTGTGTGTGTTTTTTTGTATTCAGACTAAACCGTGTCACATTCATAGCCTATTAAGAGTCAAATCAAATTACGTATACCATTTTCTTTCTTATGTTTTCTTTGTTGTATTCAAGTAATAGTTACAATCACAATCTAAAATGACAATTGACATGTAGAACTGACCATAGGAACGAATTTCGAACCGTGGACCACAGCCATTGAGTCAATATATACTCAAACTTCACGAAGATCCGTGTTTGACAAGAAAACAAGTTTAAAGTAAGATTTTTATGTTTTGTGTATTTTTCTCTTATAATATTAATAAACCTAATCATGTTGTGTTTCGTTTTTGCATTCAACCTAAACTGTCACATTCATAGTTATTAGCTTTGGAAGTCAATTCAAATTACTAATACCATTTGCCATCTACTATTAAAATAATTGTTACAGTCACATCCTAAAATGACAATTGATGATTGACATGTAAACTGGTCACATAGGAATGAGGTTTCAGCTGTTGGGAAAGTGCCTCAAATTCCTATGTTGATTAGGAAAACTAATTGAGTTTCCTTAATGAAGAAGGAAAACTAATTAGGTGATTTTTGGTTTCCTTGATGTGGAAGAAAAGGTGAGTCGTGAAGGAAAGACTATTCCTTATGTGAAGGAAAGACTATTCCTTGGTGTGGAAGAAAAGGTGAAGTCCTTTGTAAAGGAAAGACTATTCCTTGTTGTGCAAGGAAAGTATATTCCTTGTTAAAGAATTAATGTATTCATTGTCCACTAAGTAATAGAATTGAAGTCTTATAAATAGACTATGTTACCAAGTATTTGGTGGCTTGGAGCCCTAAGGGGTTCTCCCTTATAGGGAGAGAAAGAGAAAAAGTACCTTGAGAAGAGTGCATGTTGAAGAAGGCTTTGGCCTAGGATTCCTCCCTGAGAGGAAAAGCGAAAGGTTTGGGTATTCTTTGAGGTTTATGAGTTAGCGCACAAATCAAGGAGAATTTATGACGTTTGTATTAATGCAGAGAAGTATCACAAATATATTTAGGGTTTCCTCTAGAGAGTTTGTTGAGTGTTAATTCTTAGAGAGATATTATTGTATTTGGTGAGTACCTCAAGTTAGGCATTAACTTGAGAAAAACTATTGTAATTGCGTATTATAATAGTGGATTTATTCGAAGTTTGTCCCGTGGTTTTTTCCCTTCAAGGAGAAAGGGTTTTCCACATAAATATTTGTGTTCTTGTGTGTGATTGATATCTTGGTGATTGATTAAATTGTTTGTAGAATTCCTTAATTTACGTAAGATTAGATTGTGGTCCTAACAAATGGTATCAATGCTTCCGCTACGCCCAACAAGTGGTATCAGAGCCGAGGGTTGATTTGGTAGGTATTATCAGAACCAAGGTTGTTTAGTGGGTATAAAATTTAGTTTGACTTGATTTTTTTATTTTTATACAATTAGATATATTCGAAGTATTTTTGCTTGGTTAAGTTGTAGTCCTCTATTTTTTGCAACCAAAAATGTTTTTTTAACAATTTCTAATACTATCTAACTGCATATAAAATATAGTTTGACTCGATCATTTTATTTTTATACAATTGGATATGCTAAATAGCTTGACAACTATCTAATTAATATATTTTTGGGGGGTACGTGTTAAGTATAAATTATTTTCCAATACTCATATTAGAATTGATGAGGCAACATTCAAATTATCTGAGATTTAGGATATTAATGGACTATCATTTTAGAGATAACCAAAAGAGGCAATTGTGTAGATTTTTTTTTTTTTTTTTTTTAGTATCAGAGGGAATAACATCTTAACATTTTTTTTTTCTATGTGTTAAATTTTTCTAAGAGATACGTTTTAGACTTAAGATGACATTGTCATTTTTATCTCCGTGGACCAATTTGTTATATGATGGACTTCTAAGGTCACAGATATTGTTTATGTGATTATTTATAAGTGATAAATTGCCCAAAAAAATATGAAAAGAGAAATAAAAGAAAGTAAAAAAAGGTAAAGATGGGATAAATATGCGACAAATTGTATTATTTATTTGTACTATCAAAGTGTTGTAAGTTAAACAAAAATGAGAAACCTCTGAACATTTAGAATCCCTATATGGAACAATTGAGGTTTACCAAAGTGATTGAAATTCATAAACGATTGTGAAATTGAGTTTTTTTTTTTGCTAAGTGAATACAACCCTGGGATATAAACCCCCATTAAAAGGAATCGATACAACTAGGCTAGAAAGTTATTGGTAGTTATCTTTATACACTTAGTATAATACATTTGATTAAATATAATAAAAATCAGTATAATACATTTGATGAGATATAATAAAAATGATCATTTCTATTTTTAAGCGTAAAGAAAAATTATTTACATTTTCTATTTTACACTTTTCTTTTCTTTTCTTTTATTTTTTTTTTACTTTTTTATTGTTATTATTTATTCCTTCTTCTTAGTTAAGTTGATTTGTTAGAAACATATTTTTAGAAAAATAATGAAAAAAAGCCGCGTTGTGCGGGTTATAGTCTAGTAAGAAATAATGATGGCTCTTCACCTCCAAAGTGGGTGGCAATATTGGTTTGCAAGAGGAAAAATACAGGTGATATGACATACAATGATGTGGCTTCATGTATAGCCTTGGCTATTAGATATTCTACATAGATATTTCCTTAAATTGACGTTTCAAATTATTTGACTAATCAAATTTCAACTTGAATGTGATATGGCATACAATGATGTGGCTTCATGTATAGCCTTGGCTATTACATATTGTACATAGATATTTCCTTAAATTGACGTTTCAAATTATTTGACTAATCAAATTTCAACTGAATGTGATATGGCATACAATGATGTGGCTTCATGTATAGTCTTCGCTATTTGATATTGTATATAGATATTTCCTTAAATTGACATTTCAAATTATTTGACTAATCAAATTTCAACTGAATGTGAGTATTAATAGATAGATATAAATATGAATGGCATAAAAGGAATATATTCTCAAATGAACGTTTTAAATTATTCGACTAATCAAATTTCAACTGAATGTGAGTATTAATAGATAGATATAAATGGAGGGGGGGGGGGGGGGGAATATTTAAAAAAAAAATTGAAAAAGAAAATAACATGCCACATCAGATGAGGCTTTCTATTCTCCATAAAAAACCGCTTTAGCATTCTATTTCCCTTTTCAATCAACATGTTATTTTCTTTTTCAATTTTTTTTTTTTAAATTTAGTTTGACTTGATTTTTTTTTTTTTTTTATACAATTGGATATATTCGAAGTATTTTTGCTTGGTTAAGTTGTAGTCCTCTATTTTTTGCAACCAATAATGCTTTTTTTTTTTTTTTTTTTACAATTTCTGATACTATTTAGCTGTATATAAAATTTAGTTTGACTTGATTTTTTTATTTTTATACAATTAGATATATTCGAAGTATTTTTGCTTGGTTAAGTTGTAGTCCTCTATTTTTTGCAACCAAAAATGTTTTTTTAACAATTTCTGATACTATCTAACTGCATATAAAATATAGTTTGACTCGATCATTTTATTTTTATACAATTGGATATGCTAAATAGCTTGACAACTATCTGATTAATATATTTTTGGGGGGTACGTGTTAAGTATAAATTATTTTCTAATACTCATATTAGAATTGATGAGGCAACATTCAAATTATCTGAGATTTAGGATATCAATGGACTATCATTTTAGAAGATAACCAAAAGAAGGCAATTGTGTAGTTTTATTTTTTTTTTTTTTTTTTTTTAGGGTCAGAGGGAATAACATCTTAACATTTTTTTTTTCTATGTGTTAAATTTTCCTAAGAGATACGTTTTAGACTTAAGATGACATTGTCATTTTTATCTCCGTGGACCAATTTGTTATATGATGGACTTCTAAGGTCACAGATATTGTTTATGTGATTATTTATAAGTGATAAATTGCCCAAAAAAATATGAAAAGAGAAATAAAAGAAAGTAAAAAAAGGTAAAGATGGGATAAATATGCGACAAATTGTATTATTTATTTGTACTATTAAAGTGTTGTAAGTTAAACAAAAATGAAGAAACCTCTGAACATTTAGAATCCCTATATGGAACAATTGAAGGTTTACCAAAGTGATTGAAATTCATAAACGATTGTAAAGTTGAGTTTTTTTTTTTTTTTTTTGCTAAGTGAATACAACCTTGGGATATAAACCCCCATTGAAAAGGAATCGATACAACTAGGCTAGAAAGTTATTGGTAGTTATCTTTATAGACTTAGTTATAATACATTTGATGAAATATAATAAAAATCAGTATAATACATTTGATGAGATATAATAAAAATGATCATTTCTATTTTTAAGCGTAAAGAAAAATTATTTACATTTTCTTATTTTACACTTTTCTTTTCTTTATTATTTTTTTTTTACTTTTCATTATTGTTATTATTTATTCCTTCTTCTTAGTTAAGTTGATTTGTTAGAAACATATTTTTAGAAAAATAATGAAAAAAAGCCGCGTATTGCACGGGTTATAGTCTAGTAAGAAATAATGATGGCTCTTCACCTCCAAAGTGGGTGGCAATATTGGTTTGCAAGAGGAAAAATACGAGTGATATGGCATACAATGATGTGGCTTCATGTATAGCCTTGGCTATTAGATATTCTACATAGATATTTCCTTAAATTGACGTTTCAAATTATTTGACTAATCAAATTTCAATTGAATGTGATATGGCATACAATGATGTGGCTTCATGTATAGCCTTGGCTATTACATATTGTACATAGATATTTCCTTAAATTGACGTTTCAAATTATTTGACTAATCAAATTTCAACTGAATGTGATATGGCATACAATGATGTGGCTTCATGTATAGTCTTCGCTATTTGATATTGTATATAGATATTTCCTTAAATTGACGTTTCAAATTATTTGACTAATCAAATTTCAACTGAATGTGAGTATTAATAGATAGATATAAATATGGGTGGCATAAAAGGAATATATTCTCAAATGAACGTTTTAAATTATTTGACTAATCAAATTTCAACTGAATGTGAGTATTAATAGATAGATATAAATGGAGTGGGGGGGGGGGGGGAAAGGGAATATTTAAAAAAAAATTGAAAAAGAAAATAACATGCCACATCAGATGAGGCATGCCACATTAGACTTTCTATTCTCATAAAAAACCGCTTTAGCATTCTATTTCCCTTTTCAATCAACATGTTATTTTCTTTTTCAATTTTTTTTTAAATTTAGTTTGACTTATTTATTTATTTTTTTTTTATACAATTGGATATATTCGAAGTATTTTTGCTTGGTTAAGTTGTAGTCCTCTATTTTTTGCAACCAATAATGTTTTTTTTTTTTTTTTTTTTAACAATTTCTGATACTATTTAGGTGTATATAAAATTTAGTTTGACTTGATTTTTTTATTTTTATACAATTAGATATATTCGAAGTATTTTTGCTTGGTTAAGTTGTAGTCCTCTATTTTTTGCAACCAAAAATGTTTTTTTAACAATTTCTGATACTATCTAACTGCATATAAAATATAGTTTGACTCGATCATTTTATTTTTATACAATTGGATATGCTAAATAGCTTGACAACTATCTGATTAATATATTTTTGGGGGGTACGTGTTAAGTATAAATTATTTTCCAATACTCATATTAGAATTGATGAGGCAACATTCAAATTATCTGAGATTTAGGATATCAATGGACTATCATTTTAGAGATAACCAAAAGAGGCAATTGTGTAGATTTTTTTTTTTTTTTTTTTTTAGGGTCAGAGGGAATAACATCTTAACATTTTTTTTTTTTTTCTATGTGTTAAATTTTCCTAAGAGATACGTTTTAGACTTAAGATGACATTGTCATTTTTATCTCCGTGGACCAATTTGTTATATGATGGACTTCTAAGGTCACAGATATTGTTTATGTGATTATTTATAAGTGATAAATTGCCCAAAAAAATATGAAAAGAGAAATAAAAGAAAGTAAAAAAAGGTAAAGATGGGATAAATATGCGACAAATTGTATTATTTATTTGTACTATTAAAGTGTTGTAAGTTAAACAAAAATGAAGAAACCTCTGAACATTTAGAATCCCTATATGGAACAATTGAAGGTTCACCAAAGTGATTGAAATTCATAAACGATGTGAAGTGAGTTTTTTTTTTTTTTGCTAAGTGAATACAACCCCGGGATATAAACCCCCATTGAAAGGAATCGATACAACTAGGCTAGAAAGTTATTGGTAGTTATCTTTATACACTTAGTATAATACATTTGATGAAATATAATAAAAATCAGTATAATACATTTGATGAGATATAATAAAAATGATCATTTCTATTTTTAAGCGTAAAGAAAAATTATTTACATTTTCTATTTTACACTTTTCTTTTCTTTTTTCTTTTTTTTTTTTTTACTTTTCATTATTGTTATTATTTATTCCTTCTTCTTAGTTAAGTTGATTTGTTAGAAACATATTTTTAGAAAAATAATGAAAAAAAAGCCGCGCATTGCGTGAGTTATAGTCTAGTAAGAAATAATAATGATGGCTCTTCACCTCTAAAGTGGGTGGCAATATTGGTTTGTAAGAGGAAAAATACAAGTGATATGGCATACAATGATGTGGCTTCATGTATAGCCTTGGCCATTAGATATTCTACATAGATATTTCCTTAAATTGACGTTTCAAATTATTTGACTAATCAAATTTCAACTGAATGTGATATGGCATACAATGATGTGGCTTCATGTATAACCTTGGCTATTACACATTGTACATAGATATTTCCTTAAATTGACATTTCAAATTATTTGATTAATCAAATTTCAACTGAATGTGATATGGCATACAATGATGTGGCTTCATGTATAGTCTTCGCTATTTGATATTGTATATAGATATTTCCTTAAATTGACGTTTCAAATTATTTGACTAATCAAATTTCAACTGAATGTGAGTTAGCGCACAAATCAAGGAGAATTTGTGACGCTTGTATTAATGCAGAGAAGTATTACAGATATATTTGGGGTTTTCTCTAGAGAGTTTGTTGAGTGTTAATTCTTAGAGAGATATTATTGTATTTGGTGAGTACCTCAAGTTAGGCATTAACTTGAGAAGAACTATTGTAATTGCGTATTATAATAGTCGATTTATTCGGAGTTTGTCCCGTGGTTTTTTCCCTTCAAGGAGAAAGGGTTTTCCACGTAAATATTTGTGTTCTTGTGTGTGATTGATATCTTGGTAATTGATTAAATTGTTTGTAGAATTCCTTAATTTACAAAAAATTAGATTGTAGTCCCAACAAGTGGTATCAGTGCTTCCGTTGCGCCCAAAGTCGATTTCAAATTACTAATACCATTTGCCATATTCTATTCAAATAACTGTTACAATCACATTCTAAAATGACAATTGAGTGATTGACATGTAGAACTAGTCACATAGGAATGAGGTTTTGAGCTTAGTTAGAATAAAACTTTAACTGAAAATGAGCAAAACCCAATTCATAGCACAGCCCAACTAAATAAACAAGACTCAACCTTGACTGAAAAGGAGAAATAATATAAAAAAAAAATAGTCTTTGAAATCTGAAATATGTGATATTTGAAGGTGACCTCTTGATATATTATATATATTATATATATATATAATATATATATATATTATATTTATATTATTATATTATATATATATATATATATATATATATATTATATTTTTTTATTGATATTTGAAAGTGACTCCTCCGATATTTTTTTTTTAGCCATTAAAGAAGACCCCATGAAGTTCATTGGTCCACCCAACCCATCATCGATGACATCAGGATTTTTTTAACCCAGTGGGTGGCCCATTATAAAGCAGTGGGGCCTACCTACACCTCCTTCTTCCCCAGTTGGCTTTTTAGCCCAATAGTGAGATATGGGCCGGGCCCCCCATCTCCTTTTGGTTAAATTCTCTTTGTGTAAAATTATTTATCTAGCAAATAAATAAATCATATCTTATACTATGTAACAAGATTTAGGTGCTAGAAGTTTTAGTTGCGCCAAGTGGTTACACTTCATTAAATTTTTTTGATAAATTACATAATTCGCTTATGTTTGGATGGTTTTAAATTAAATCCTAAATTTTAAAAAGTTTTAATTAAGACTATGATTTTTATTTTATTTTAAATCATTTCAATTCACATACTCAATGAGTTATATTAACTAAAAAAACAAAAAATTCATGTAATTTGTGATTAAAACTCAAAAAATTATTTCATGTGATATTATGGAAACAGGTATATTATACTAGAATTGTGAAATTTTATAATAATCAATCAAAATTATCTATAAGCTCAAATCCAAATTATATCATAAAATAAACTATGTAAAAAAAGTTGTCTTAAACATTTTGGTTGCACCAAGTGGACATCCTCTCCTTTCTTTTCTTTTTTTCCATTCTTTTCTCCTTATGTCATGTGACGCACTATAAGTACATTATAATAATTAACATAGTTTGTTTTAAGTTATATTGATTCCCAAATTTCAAAAATATATATATAATAAAAAAAAATACTACTCTGATTCAAGTTCTATTATCAAGAGTTTTTAGAAATTTAAAAAAATTTCATTTTTCATTTTCTATTATTTTAATAATCTACCATAATTTTTTAATAATAAAAGTTGGCTCATACATGTTATGCTTGTACTATGTGGCTAAATGTAAGAATTACAAAATTATACGACATAATATCTCCACGTAAATTATTAACATATCATAGTAGTTTAATTTAATTAAAATAATTTAATTATTTAATTATTAACATATTATTAACATGTTATATATATTTACTATAGAAAGCTAATATTACCTGACAAATAAAAGAACACTATAGAGAAGAGAGACATGAACATACCGGTCAATACATTTGAAACCAAATTTGATAGGACAAGGATGACAAGTGCTAAAACTGCTATCCCACTAACTTGATTAATCCCTGCATAGGGCTCCATCAAGTCCCATAGAGCACTTGGGATTCCAGTTTTGTCAAAGCCCTCTACCGTGATAAACATTCCACAAAAGAAAACCAGGATGGAATAGGGCACCTGCTCAAGGAGAGAAATAAGCACAGGAGTATTTACATTATATCTATCCAACTAGCAGTCAAATTTTATGTTCTTCTCTATGTTATGTGGTACCAATCATATTTATTGTCACATAAGTATGTAAGCCTTTTATGGCAAAATTGATAGTAGCTTTAGCATTTTGCAATAATAAGTCTCATTCTTAACTGAAAAGGCAAAAAAGGATCAATGCAGCTTCAAGCAAGCAGATATTACCTTTTCTAGGCATGGCTGAGCATCCTTGAAATCAAGAACCATAAGAGCAAGTGCAGCAGTAATTGAAGTCCAAGACATGTTCTCACCCATAAGCAAAGAAATCAGCATACCTATTGTAATAAGATAAACACAAGATTTCCAAAATATCATTTTCCATCTCAATGATGTAGTAGTCCTTGTAGATTCCAAGGCACCATTTGGGATAACTCCAGGTCTTTCACTCTCACTCGAATGAACTAGGCTTCTAAGAGTTACAACATATGAAGAGTTCACAGCAGCAGTGAGGGAATCATGCATATTCCCATTGTTGAATTGTGGCATTGTGGCTGGTAAAAACTGATGAGACCTCACATCATCCTCAGCAACAACATAATAATTCTTGTGCCCAAGCATTAATAAAAGCACGAAAACTCCCACAATTGCAGCAGGAAGCATTCCAAGAAGAAAATCTCCAAAGGAAATATTACTCTGAGCAGCAATAACAAGGTTTTGGGGGTTGCCAATTAGAGTTGCTGAAGACACAATATTGGCACTTGAGGCAAGGGCAAGTAAGAATGGATGAGGTGGGAGTTTATGTTGCTTAGCAATTTTGAGTACAAACTCTGTCAAAACCATACATGAGGTATCATTGGTGAAAAAAGCACTTGAAATTGCAGATATTAGGCAAATTCTACAAATTAAGTCCTTTGCACCTCTGCATTTCCACGAGAGCAGCCTCCCCAAGTACTTAAATGCATCTGCTTTCTCAAGATAGGTACTAACAACCGTTGTACCAAAGAGAAGACCAAGGATAGGGAGATTAATTGCTTCATATGCTTCATCTGCAGTTATGACTTGGAATATGACCATGAGCATAGCCCCTAGAAGGGACCCTGCAGTGCTCCCAATGGGTAGAAATGGGACAGAAGGGAGAACAGCCAATACCCAGAAGATTACAAAGGAAATTGAGCCTAGAATCACTTTCACTAGGATAGCCATTGCCACTGATCAGCTTAAAAAGCTATATAATTTTTTAATATTAATACAAAACTTCACGGGTCCAAAATATTACATAATAGAACTCCAGCTCCATGGCTTATCCCATAACAGTAATTTCCTCCTGAACCATGAAAAAAATCCAACATCATATTAGTACTGCACAAAAAATCAGCTTAAAATCCAAATGACTTGTAGTTCAGTGGCATAGTCTACTCTTTTTAATGAGAAGAATCAAAATTCAAATCCCCCATTTTCCAATGTTGTATATATATATATATATTCAACTTTAAAGTGCTATCACAAACTCAAGGCATCATCGTGAAACATAAAAGAGTCCGGTTGAGTTACATAGCAGGCATACAAGATAATCTATTCTCTTCTTTTTTCTTTTTAGTGGGTTAATGTAACATACGAAAAATAAAAATAAAATAAAATAGAATAAGTGTAATTAAGTTTATATTTTTAACAAAGAATAAATAATAATTATATTTTCCTAATATAATCCCATCAAACCCTAGACACCCTAAGGGATATATAAACCTATGTTCCTCTTTGTTAGTGGAAACCCTAAAGCCTCTACCTCTCTCCCCCTTACACGTTGAAAGCACTTTCTCTTAAGTTGGTAGCCGAAACCTCCAATACTAGGACAAAAGTGTCGGTGAGCTGTAGAGAGAACAAGTTCCATTTGGTCATACAGGTAAGCCAAGTACACCTTCTGTAACAATCCTTAACCTTATAATGAGTTAAATTACCTTATATTATATATTAGAATTTCTGCACGTTTTGCTTTAGAATAGGTGCAGTTAATATGATAGCATAGATGCACGTTTTGCTTTAGAATAGGTGCACTTAATATGATAGCGTAGATGGTTATAATATCAAGTAGTGTTAGATTGATTGGTAGAGATATTACACTGGGCAGGGGAGCTTTACACATGATCATAGGCGTGAGGATTTTATACTTTATAATTACATATATTTAGTTGGAAGCTATTGGCTTTACTTGTAGGTGGGGAATGTTTATGGTTTATTCAATACAACAGAATGGCTATTTGGTTTATCATAAATATTATGATCGATTTAAATTTATCTTAGGTTTAATTTATGAACCTTACAAGTTAGTAATAGATAAAAATAAATATTTAGAACTTCAGGGTAATAGTATTTCTTGGGTTACCTAATGGTGTAGGTTTGGAATTATTTATGTCCTTATTAAAAATATTATGTTTCTTTGACTTAGACTTCAAGGATCTTGTTGGCGAAACTAGTGCAGAGTGATATTTTCTTATTGGTTTGTGCATTGAGGTAAGTGGGACTTTACACATTACTCTCCTTACGTTTCCCATAATTATTGTCAGACCCATTGGATTTTCTGTCTTTATAAATTTATACTTTCTTGAGTGCTTTTAGTCCATTGAGATCTTTCCTTCATATTACATTGTGACAGCTAGTGACCGTTATAATATCAAATTATTTTTACATAACTCTTGAGCTATTGATTTTGCCAAACTGAATTGTTCATGTTGTACGTACCCTTAATTGAATTCTTTGCCATGAAACAAATTCAGTGACCCCGTCCATGGGGGCAATACGTCGAGCCATAATCTAGATTATGAAATTGACGTTGTGGAGAATGGGATGTTGAGCAAATTTTGAGTGACCCTACCCATGGGGGCAATACATGGGAGTGACCCTACCCATGGGGGCAATACCATGGGAGTGACAATACATGGAAGTAACCCTTCCTACGGGGGCAATACATGGAAGTAACCCTTCCTAGGACACAGGACATGGCTTCTTGAATTATGTATTTATGACATTGTGATTATACCCTGCTATGCTTATAATATTCCAAATCAATTTGTATCTCTAACTATCATGTCTCATTTATTGCCTAAATTCTTATATGGGAATATTCTGGAATTACCAGTTCATTGTTAACCACCCCTGTTATTATCCTATCTACTCCTTGCTTCATATAAATCCAGCTTCTTTTGTTACCCCTCGATGGTAGTGTGTGAATACCACTTATTGGGCTTTTAGCTCATCCCCGTTGTTATTATATTTTTCAGATTAATTGCTCAGATCCATAGTGAGGAAAGGTTGCTAGTACGTGATCATTTATTGCCGGTGGACTACTATTGAGATCTCCAGCGTTTAGCTAATCTTGAGGAACTCTTTTGTGAGGATTCTAAGTTTTGATTTAAAGGGACTGTTTTGTGAGGATTTAATTGAGGTCTTGTTCCATCTAATCTTGTGGAGTTTGGATTATTTGACTATTTTTGGAGACTAGTTGAATTATTTTGTAATTTGATTTTGAAACTAGACTTATTTGTCTTAGAAATTTCTTATTGCAACTTAAATAAGGATTTATTGAATTGAAAATTTCGGGGCGTTACAGTTAAACTTAAACGGCATACAAGATAGTCAAACACACTGTTTTTGCAGCTCTGGATAATGGAAAATTATAGAATAAAAGATGACCACAAAAACGCCCCATTATTACAGAAACCGATGATGATATGCCAACTAGTAGTGAAAGTTTTCGTTTTTTGTCTTCAAACAAAATGAACCCAGAACATTGCAAGCACACTCAAACACTTGGGTTCTTATACATTTTGCAATGATTACACAATGAATCATGAAAGCGATACTTAACAAAAGAATGATAACATAACCATTAACCATAAACATTGCTATCTCATCCATTACCATCCTAGTGAAGCTTTCCAGAATTCAGACAACCATATTCTATAAAACTCTTTGCAAGGAAAACAAGCTTGTAATGCACTAAGCATTACAAAAGAAAAAAACAAACCTCAAACCTTTAACATCTGTAGCTTCCAAAGCCATCTCAGTGAAGTTATACGCCTTCCAAAAATTAAATTAAAACTAAAGAGAGACAAATATGTAAGATTTTATTTTGTGAGCAGCATTCTTTTGTGTAAAAACCGAATTGATAGGATGTCCTGTATGATAGAGAGTTGACCAACAAAAGCCCATTAAGTTTAATGCCCTGTATGAATATGCCTCACTGCAAGTGGAAAAATCTTTCAATTAATATACAAGATTTGAGTAGTTGAAATCAAGGGATTTAAAGAACAATTACTAGTAAAAATTGCATGAATTGTTTGATGTAGATGATTTTCTTAAGTCAAGCCCATCCACATGATGCTGATTAAAAATAGCAATTCGAACCTTAGCAGAACGGAAAACAGTCCCAGAGCTTGGTTGATGTAAAAGAGCCAATGACCATTAATATGACGTGGGGCTTTTTTTTTTTTTTTTTTAGAGTTTTATACATATTTGATTGAACTTAATTTGTTCAATAATTTACTGCTATTGCAACATTGAATTGGAATAAAGAATGAAAAACAGTCCTAGCAACTATAGTAGCCTATGGTTCCTGACTTCTACAAATTAGTCTAAGTCAATAACCAATGCATATTTTATTTGTTCTCCACAATTTGGAGATAATTTTTGTCACTAAAATTTGTTTTTCAAAAACTGTTATGATATTTTCAGCTTTTGATGACAGTGTATACTTGCACTATAATTTTAGTGTGATTCACTTTTATTTTCTCATGGATTGTGCATAATATTTGTTTATGAATTATGCAATATTTAATTGTAAATTAAATGAGAAAATTTGTATACATGTTGAAAATATTTTGTTGGATATTGTGATGCATCCAAAGATTCATCGGTTTCGTAGGGTTGGATGACTATGTTTCCACACAGTGGGCATACCATTAAGGTCGACGACAATTATTGAATTCTTTATAATGTTTTATCATTGTTAATTGTTCTTGGATTGCAATGGCATTGGGGTTCAGACGGGTAATGATTATCTCCTTAAGAGGGTCTTGACTTGATGGAATTTCCGATGGGGTTAAGTAAATGTATGAATGCCAAAATTTAGAATAATTCTTCTGTCCCAAAGGTGTTGAACTCTTCCAAAAATTTTTCATCAGTATATTTAGCTTTTCCACTTGTTTGTGAGGCCTTGTGGCATATTATGGTCTTTGCTCCAAAAGCAGATCCTAATGATGCATTAGGACTCTTGTCAGATTTATGTTTATATGGTTTACTCTGACAAATTTGAATAAATTTCTTAATGAAATATTAATTTGCATATAGTCTATTTACATATGCAGTTTTGGTGAGCTTAAATATCTCATATTTTGTCAACCTTGGATACCCCTTCTTTTTCTTCGCATTTGTCTTCTATCAAGACATTAAATGGGACAAACTTTAAGGAATGGAATGAGACATTGCATGTTGTTTTAGCTATCATGAGGTTGGACTTAGCTTTAGAGGTTAATAAGCCTGAATGTGATCACTTCTCAAAGTTCTGCTGGGGCTAAGGCCTATTTTAATAAATGGCCAGAATCTAACAAGTTATGTATGATGATTATGCGATTGTCTATGGACAAGACAATCAAGAATAGCATTCCTCAGTGTGACAATTCGAAGGATTATCTTGCTGCTGTGAGTAAGAAATTTGTTGTTTTTGACAAGGCAGAGAAGAGTAATTACATGCGCCTATTGACCACCACTACTTATGATGGTACTACTGGGATTCGTGAACACATCATGAGAATGACTAATCTTGCAATGAGATTGAGGGATATGAAAGTTGACATACCTGATTCTTACCTTGTGTGGTTGATCCTTGAGTCCCTTCCAGATCAGTTTAGTGCTCTTAAGACCTTTTATAATGTTGTGAAGGGTGAATGGAGGTTAGATGAGATGACTGCAATTGTGGTGCAACAGAAGGAGATGATGCGAAAGAGTAAGACTGAGAGTGCCCATATGGTGACCCATAATCATAGTGAATGCGAGAGAAAGTTTTATAAGGGCAACATAAACAATCAAAATGGAAATAAGGGTGGCAAGTTTAACAATTCCAAACCCCAGCTCAAGCATAAGAACGAGGACATGAAAAGAAAGTGTTTCTGGTGCCGAAAGAAGGGACATGTTAAGAAAGATTGTAACCGTTTTAAGAATTGGCTTGAGAAGAAAGGGATTCAAAAGCAAGAGGAGGCCAAATGATGGAGAGGTTGCAGTCTATTTGGGCAATGGAGAGAAGGCTTTAGTAAAATTCATAGGAGTAGTTAATTTACCTTTATCTTCTGGTGGTGTTTTAGTTTTGGACGATGTTGTTTATGTTCCTTCTCTTAGACGCAGTTTAATTTTTGTTTCTAAATTGGATTCTAGTGGTTTTGTATTTCATTTTGGTAATAAAAGATTTTTCTTTTATTCTGGTTCTCGTGAGATAGCTTCTGGTACTTTATGCGATGGCTTATACAAGTTAGATATGGATTTAAATTATCCTTTTTCTCATAATGTGGTTGCTACTATTGGATCTAAATGTGTTAATGATGAATTTTCTTCGATGTTATGGCATAGACATCTAGGGCATGTTACAAGAGATAGAATGGAGAGGTTAACTAAAAATGGTATTCTGGATTCTCTCGACTTTTCATATTTTCAGAGTATTTTGGATTCTCTTGGCTTTTCAGATTTTCAGACTTGTGTTGATTGTGTTCAAGGGAAAATTACGAGAGGTAGGAAGAAAGGGGCTACCCGGAATAAGGGGCTATTGGAGATCATTCATACTAACATTTGTGGACCATTTCCACCTACCATTTTGGGTGGATATAAATACTTTATTACTTTCATTGACGACTTTTTTCGTTACGGATATATTTCTCTCATACATGAAAAATCTGAGGCTTTGGATATGTTCAAAAAATTTATAAAGCTGAAATAGAACTTAAAATGGAAAAGATTGTTAGATCAGAACGGGGTGATGAGTTTTATGACATATATGGTTTCAAAGAAAATATTGTTGATCATTGTATATACCTAAAGATTAGTGGGAGCAAAATTATTTTCTTGGTGCTTTATGTTGATGATATTCTTCTTGCTAGCAATGTTTTGGATTTTGCTACATGAAACTGAAAGGTTTTTGTTCAATAATTTTATAGATGAAAGATCTTGGTGAAGCTTCATTTGCTCTTGGCATTGAGATTCATCGTGACAGGTCTCGTGGCATTCTTCGTTTATCTCAAAAATACTATATTAATAGAATTCTTGAGAGATTTAATATGAGTATGTGTTCAGTTGGTGACGCTCCTGCTGTTAAAGGAGAAACTAAGTATAGCTTGTTATGAGACAACTTTACAGGCTATTTGGTTATGAAATTTATTTCAAGGTTAAAGATTGTGGATTCTATCTCTAAGCCTTTGACAATCTACAATGATAATTCTACTGCGGTTTGCTTCTCAAAGAATAATAAAAGGTCAACTGGATCAAAACATATGCACATCAAGTATTTGGTTGTTAGAGACAAGATTCAAGAGTTGCAAACTTCTATTGTTCATATAGCCACATAGGAGATGATTGCTGATCCCCTAATCGAAGGATTGCCTCCTAAATTTTTAAGGAGCATGTTACTCATATGTACTTATATGGGGTTGGTTGAAAAAGGATTGCCTCCTAAATTTTTAAGGAGCATGTTACTCATATGTACTCATATGAGGTTGGTTGAAAATTTTGATGTTTTGGTTAGTGGGAGTTATGTTTTTGTTTAAGTTAAATTACAGTTTATTATTTTGGCTAAGTCGATTTACATTCTCGAGAATATTGATTATGCATTGTCTATGCGTGTTATGTTATTTGCCATATTTTGTGTGCACATGTAAGTTTATTATGGCAGGAAAAGTCTTAAAGCATGTTTTAGCTTTAAGCAGGGCGGTTAACTCATACGGTATACAGGCTTGGACCTATGAGTGAAAGTTCTACTACTTGAGACTTAAAGTTTTCCCCAGTCTTAAGGAGCTTCTTGGGAAGCATTATTGGTTCTTGATAAGAACATATTGTTGGACCTTATGGAAATCGGCATGGTGATCACAGTTGCATGTAATTTCCATACCACACATAATCATACCATATTACCTAAGTTGATGGAATTGTAAGTATTTTGACTATATATGGTCTTATATCAATTTTGGATGTATTGACCTACATAATTGGATACTTATGTTTTCATTTAACTAAGGACAAAGTTTGAGGTGTTACTCTCTTAGGCATTCTGTTAAGATTTTGGTCACATAGAGTATTATCAATTCAGAGAGTCAATTTTTTCTTCTTTAAAAAAAAAAAAAAAAAAAAACTTTTTGACTTATGCTACTCAAGTGGGAGAATGTAAGATTTTATTTTGTGAGCAACATTCATTTGTGTAAAAACCAAATTGATAGGATGCCCTGTATGATAGAGAGTTGACCAGCAAAATCCCATTAAGTTTAATGTGATCATATATTGTTTATTAGGCTTTGGTGCACCTTTGCTACATTTTAATAATGTAGGACATGGGTATTTTAATGTGTGGGCCTAAGTTGGGTAAATCCTTTATGGGTTTAGGGTTTATATTAAGGCCCTATATTTATCATATAAATATAGCGTTATAGGCATCCCTGCTCTCACTCTAACCTACCGTCACTTTGAAGTCTCTCCATTAGACTTGAACTCAAGAGAGTAAGAGAACAGAAGACGCCCTATTGTTTCTATTAATTTCATCAATGGATTCAGGTATGTTCTCCTAATCACATCCGATATAATATTGTTGCTTATATGCTCATGCTATGATCATGTACTCGAATAGAGGACATGTTTTACAAAATAATTTCAGTACACTATAGGTAGCCTATAATGAGTGTTGAACACATTCATTTTTCTGCAACTACCAAAACCGTGTCTTATCTATTTGGAAGTGGGACAATCTATGAAATTTTCATAGATGGCAATAAGACGAGCTATTATCTGTCATTTTATGGGGTCCTACGTTTGTGAGGTCCCCCATGTGAGGAGGTGTTACACCACATAAAATTTGCAACAAAACGGGTTAATGATAAATTTGATATAGTTTATTTTTGTTGGTGTATTTGGCTTTAAAATAAGGTGGTAAAAATGTAAAAACATGTCCATAATAAATTTACCCTTAGTAAATGTCTGATAAAGTACCAATTGTATCTCCTTCTAAATACCATAATAAAATATCAATTATTTCACAAGCTTAAACCGTTAAGAAGTGATGAATTTAAACATTTAATTAACTAATATTCAACAAAATTCGCATTAAAGATTGAAAGTCTATGTATTATATTATGTGAATAATATAGTACAAGAGAGAGCCTTTATATAGGCAGAGGTGTGAGTAATGCACAAGTAATAAGAGTGCTCTACAAGACAATGTATTGGGCCTAAGACCCGTTGGGCTTATATTCTAACATCCCCCCTTAAACTCATGTTGGGTGAAGAGACACCAACTTGAGTTTGGAAATAAGATCACGGAAACGGCATGGAGGCATAAGTTTGGTGAATATGTCAGCTAACTGGTCCTGGGAAGACACTGAACGGAGCTGCAAAGTACCCTGTAGTAAGTGATGACAAACAAATTGACAGTCGATCTCAATATACTTAGTACGCTCATGGAAGATGTCATTTTGGGCAATTTGGATGGCACTTTGATTGTCACAATGTATCGGAACTACAGTAGAACAATCAATGCCTAGGTCCTGAAGAAGCCAACGTAACCAACGGAGCTCAGCAGTGGTGTCAGCAAGTGCTCGATATTCTGCCTCAGTACTAGAACGAGCAACAACAGATTGTTTCTTGTTGCGCCAAGAGATGAGGGAGTCACCAAGAAGAAAACAATACCCTGTAGTGGAACGATGGTCGGTAGGGTCCCCTGCCCAGTCGGCATCAGAATAAGCGTGGAGAGTGAGCGACAACTAAGATGAGAAGTGGAGTCCATGAAACAAGGTGCTTTTCAAATATCGAAGAATCCGAAGTACAGCAGCATAATGGAGAGACCGCGGTGCAGCCATGAATTGGCTAACAATGTGAACGGCATAAGAGATGTCTGGTCGAGTGACAGTGAGGTAAACAAGACTCCCAACTAGCTGTCTGTAGAGGGTAGCATCAGGAAGTGGTTCTCCATCATGAGTATTCAGACGATTGTTGTATTCGATGGGTGTGTCAACTATCTTGCTGTCCGTGATTTTAGCTCGAGAGATAAGATCAGATGTGTATTTGGCTTGAGTGAGATAGTAACCATCGGAGGATGAAGAGACTTCAAGACCAAGAAAATAACTGAGGGGACCCAGATCCTTCATCTCAAAGTGCTGGCCAAGGAAGCGCTTAAGATCCTGGATGCCCTGCACATTATCACCAGTAATAATCATGTCATCTACATACAACAAGAGAAGGGTAATACCATGTTTTGAGAGTCGGAAGAATAGAGCTGAATCATATGAACTAGCTGAAAAACCATGCTAAGAAATGGTGGAGCTAAACTTGGCGAACCAAGCTCGTGGAGCTTGCTTAAGACCATATAATGCCCGACGTAAGCGACACACTTTATGAGAAAAGCCTGGAGGATGGGAGAAACCAGGAAGGAGCTACATGTAGACTTCCTCAGTTAGTTCTCCATTAAGAAAAAATTCTTCACATCCATCTGAAAAAGTGGCCAATGTCGTGAAGCAAAAACTACGATAAGTGTACGAACAGAGGAGAGGCGAGCCACCAGGGCAAATGTCTCCTCATAGTCAATGCCATACTCTTGAGTGAATCCCTTAGCAACGAGACGAGCCTTGTAGCGATCAACAGTAACATTTGATCGAGTCTTGATCTTGTACACCTACTTGCAACCAATAGTAGATTTACTAGCTGGCAAATCAACCAAATCCCAAGTACCTGTCTTAAGCAATGCATCCAATTCTTCTTTTATAGCTTGCTGCCATAAAGGGTCAGAGGAGGCCTCACGAAAGGTGTGAGGTTCATGTAAGGTGGCAAAGGCAGAAAAGCAGTGAAAGTCACGAAGATGAGAAGGAAGAGTACTTACCCAATAAGAGCGACGGGGCTCAAGAGCAGTAGTGTTGACAGGATTCGCAGTAAGGGCAAAGAGAGGAGACTTGTCGAAGGTAGGATCGGCTGTAGGAGACTCATCAGAGGTGGGATCAGCAAAGGGAGACTCGTTGGAGATGGGATTAACTGACTTAGCAGAAGGGGAAGGAATCTCAGGGAAGAGATCAGGTAAAGGATCAGCCTGAGAATCAGAATTACCTACAGAAAATGAAGGTAAGGAATAGAATATCTTGTGTTCCCAAAATACCACATGCCGAGAGACTCGAAGACGCTTGGCGACTGGATCATAACACTGGTACCCCTTTTCTTCAAAACCATAGCCAAGAAAACAACATAGCTGGGAGCGAGGTTGAAGTTTAGTGCGCTCATGTGGTTGAAGAAAAACAAAACAGACACAACCAAAAACCTTGAGTAGACTATAGTTTGGAGCTGTGCCAAACAACCATTCATATGGTATTGTGTTTTGAATGACAGTTAAAGGGCATCGGTTGATGGTGTACACTGCAGTGAGAGCAGCTTCACCCCAGAATGAGACAGGAATGGAGGCTGTATTGGTGAGAGCCCTAACAGTATCTAGAATGTGACGGAGTTTACGTTCAACTTATCCATTTTGTTGTGAGGTGCCAGCACACGAGGTATGAAAAATAGTTCCATAGTATTTAAGAATAGTAAAAAAATTAGTTATTCTATATTCTTGTGCATTGTCAGAGCAAAATACCTTAATAGCTTTAGAATACTAAGTTTGAATCATTTTAGCAAAATCACGATATATTGTGAGAACTTCAGAACGATTTTTCATTAAATAAATCCAAGTGTAACGAGAAAAATCATCGACAAAAATAACAAAATATCTTAACCCCCCCACTGTGGGAACAGGAGAGGGCCCCCATACATCTGAATGAATAAGATCAAAAGTTGCAGAAGCAATAGACTCACTATTATTAAAAGGTAAAGCAAGTTGTTTGCCGAGCTGACATGGCATACAATCAAATAGACTGGAAGAAACTGAACCTAATAGACCCCTAGATACTAAGGTTTGAATACGAGGAAGGGAAACATGACCTAGACGAGAGTGCCATAACTCAATGGAGGCAGAGGCAGCAATAACAGGTGCGGAGACTGATGAAGAAGGAAAGTAAAAGGAAGTAAGCTCAAACAACCGTCCAACCTTACATGCGGTCCCAACGATCTGCCCCATCTGAGAATCCTACACAAGACAACCACAAGAAGAAAAGAACAGGTTTAAACCAAGTTCAGTTAGTTGGCCAACAAATAAAAGATTAAGATGCAGTTTAGGAACACAAAAAACATTAGAGACAGATAAGTTGGGAGTAGAGATGGAGCCGACATGACTAACAGTCAGGGCGGAGCCATCAACAGTGGTAATAGTAGGTAAGACAGGAGGAGTGTGGGCACTTGTGAGGTGAGGATTGTTTGTCATGTAATTGCAACAGGTAAGATCTAAGAACCATTCAGAAGAGATACCTGGTGTCACAAAAAGAGCAAGATTGGATGCACTAGAAGACGGAGGTGGAACCTGACTGAAGAAGGCTTGTAGATCTGCTATGCTATAAGTAGGTGTAGTCAATGAGACAGGATCAAAAGATGCAGCATCGGATGATGGTATAGACCCAGAGGCAGTCAAGGCTGCAAAGCGCTGAAGAACGCGGGCACAGATGTTACATCGATCAATAGTGTGACCACGATTCTTGCAAAAGGCACAGATAATATGAGAATTCTTCTGATTTGATCGCCTTTTATCATGACCCCTCGATGGAGCTGTGACAATGGGATCAACTAATGTTGGAGTGGCAAGAACCGTCGTGTGAGGCTGAGAGGAGCGATGAGATTTCAGATGAGTTTCCTCACGAACCAAATTAGTAACAACTTGATTAACAGTGAGCAGAGGAGAACGATTAAGCAACTGACTGCGTACAGACTCGAAGTCATCAAGAATGCCCATTAAGAACTGATGAAGACGGAGACGCTCTCGATGTGTACTGACAAGCTTGGCATCAAAGACGGACCTGATGACTGGCTCAAAAGCAGCTAGCTGATCCCAAAGAAACCTCATACGACTGTGGAAAGCAGTAATGCGCTCACCTGGATCCTGGCACAGCTGATATAAAGTAACCATGAGGTGATGTTCTCGAGCACCATCTAATCCAGCATATCGAGAAGCAAGCATGTCCCACACATCCTTAGTTGTGTCATAACCCCTAAATTCCATACTAACAGAAGGAGTGGAGGTGTTACGGAGCCAAGTGATGATCTGATGATTGACACCATCCCAATCTTCGAGTCGAAGAGCAAAGGTATCTTCAGTTCCTTTTGTTGTTTAGGAGGGTAACGTTGCCCAGTCACATAAAGCCACAACTTGCAACCTTTGAGAAAACTAGACATACCTTGAGCCCAAAGAGAGTAGTTATCCCCATCAAGAATGACGTGAATGGGTTTAGAAATTTCACTTTGAGCCATAACGAAATCTCAACTGCAAAAACAGACCACAAAAAAGAAATCAGCACGAAAAACTGGGTAGGAAGCACCTGGGTTGCAAAACGTCAACTATGGAAAAAGTCAACGCTGGTCAACGCCTGAAGTCAACAGTCAACGCTGGTCAAAGTCAACAATGAATGGTTTAACTCACGGTCAACGATTAGGGCTGATGTGGCAGTGACGTGGTCTAGGGCTAACATGGATTAGGGCTGACGTGGCGCTTCCAGAAGGTGACACATGTCACTATTTGAATTGCTGGAGCGTGAAGAAGACGCTGGACGGCGCCGGAACTTTAGGCGGCGCGTGAGGGCACGTCCTGCGTCAGATGAGGTTGTTTCTTACACGGTTGAGTCGAGCTTTCCAAGATCTTTCCAACAACGGCGGAGGTGTCGTGATTGGAGTCCGAGAGCGGCAGATCCAAGGGTGGCAGTGTGTCCCTTTGGCGATGAATTAGCTTCTTAGCAGCGGTGACTAGATTTCGGACGGAGGCAGTGCCGGAGATAGCTGAGGCAGCGGAATAACGCCTGGAGGACTAGAACTGCACAAAATTAGAGCCTTAGTTCTGATACCATGTTAAAGACTGAAAGTCTATGTATTGTATTATGTGAATAATATAGTACAAGAGAGAGCCTTTATATAGGCAGAGGTGTGAGTAATGCACAAGTAATAAGAGTGCTCTACAAGACAATGTATTGGGCCTAAGACCCATTGGGCTTATATTCTAACAAAAATCATAACGCTACAATGTCGAGTCAAGTCCAAATTGGATCAGACACAAACCAAAATCCACATAGCCTGACATAAAGAACATTATTAAGAAACAAAGTGCACCTATGGCACAATTGCAACTTATAGGTACCCCATGCGGCCCTAGCACCTTAATTTGCCTTTTCTATTTACTATGATTATATATCATGTGACTATTAGCTAAAACTCGATGATACTTAACAACTTAACCCTATCTCTCCCTACGTACTCTCTTGCATCTAGTATCAAATTAAGGAGAAAATGAGTAACCAATTCTTATGACGTTACAAAACACAAAGGGCAAGAAAGTAAGTTAGAGAGTACTTTTACGATTGCAAACAATCGTAAGGAAAGTATCCAGCTTGTCCATAGTTAAAACATGCACACATGGCTCCAATTATGCTCCCTTGGGCTTGAATACTTGGCACGAACCACATCCAGTGATAATGAATGCAAAGCTATTATTTTGGGCCTCCCACTTAGAGGTGTCAAATGGGTGGGTTTGGGTGGGTTTTAAATGGATTGGGCCTTTAAAACCCATTTAATAAAGTAGATATTACCCAAACCCAACCCAACCCAATTATCTAAGCTAAAACCCAACCCACCCATTTAAACCCATTTAATAAAGTAGATATTTACCAAAATACCCTTAAAGCCTATAAAATGATGAAAAAACAATTAAAACTTAGGAAAATTACTGAAATACCCTTGGAACCTCCAAAATGAAGAAAAAAAAAAAAAAAAAAAAAAACAACAAAAAAAAAAAACAAAATAAAAAAAATAAAAAAACAACGAAAATAAAAAAACCAATAAGTAGGTTTGGGTTTTTTGTAGATGCCCAATAAGCAACCCAATTAAAACCCAATTAAACTCAACTTAATTGGGTCTAATTGGGTTAGCACCCATTTGCCCATTTATTAAATAAGTAGGTTTGGTTGGGCAATTAGTGAGTGGGTTTGGGTGGGCTAATGGGTTTGGGCTTTTTTTGCCACCCCTCCCACTGCTTTGCCTAGGGATCAATGTTTGCATTAAATTCTTGAGTTTTTAAGTGCTCTCATTGTGCGTCATGTTGAGCTTCATTTCCTCCATGTATCACTCTTCTCAAACGCAAACTACAGCCATTATTTAATGCTTTGAAAAATTTATGGTTTGGCCATTTTACTTCATCTTTTTTAGATTTACATTTTTTTTAATGGGCATCTCACTCCATTTTGACATTTTTAACAATTCTTTTGGATAATATTTGTAATTTTTATACACTTAACCAAAAATGAATTTGCAACTATAACCGAAACCCGTGACAGTAAGATCAAATCTTGCATAAAGGAAAGGCACAAAAAAGAAAAAAGAAAGCTGTCCATTTCACAATTGCTGAGATCAAAATAACAGCAACAAAAAGACAAGTGATGTACAATTCACCCGATCACTCAGCAGCTTTTGAAAAACATTAAGGTTAAAAACTGTCTGCTTTGAATTGCTCAAATGTTAAACAATCTTCCTCTACAAAATTTATTACATAAAAACATTCTCTATGTGATGTGTAACAATGTAAGAACATGAATATTATCTTATAAGTACCAGACCAATAGCAGTGACGATAAGAGTGGAGGGGACTCCAAATTTGAGATGGCTCCAAAAGGATAAAGTGTAGCCAAATTGTGGAGCTCGGTGAGCCTGGTCACACACAATTAAGTTGGTGGCCAATCCCAATAATGAGAGGTTCTCGGCTACCATGCTGACCCAAGCTAAGATTAGCCATGCCTTTTTCTCATCAGCTGCAGAAATTGCAGCTGCTGATGCTGCCACTCGTGCTCCAAGCAAGAGAACTACACCAATATTATTCAACTTAGAAATGTATCACCAAACTCAATAGGTACTTATTACATAAAAGAAAAAACAATTCTTAATCAGAGATGCAGATAGGAAGATGATTAAACTATCAGTACCAGATTATTTAGAAAAAATAATCTCAAAGATTCAGTGCAAGAGAATACCTTGCTTCTTAAGTAATCATTATTCCCTATATTATGTGCACAAGGGCCATGGATATACTAAGAGCCTTGGCAACTCACAGTTACTATTACAGGTATGAAAATCCCTTTGTTACTAAAAGAAAATTTTGTTTATTGCACAAGTTTGTTGTTTCATTGAACTATATGGTGGAATTCTCAAACTGAAACACTTGTTTAGTAAAATGGTGGTGTACTATCAACTTGATTATGATTTTAACATGCATAAGAAAGATTAATGTCAGTTTGTCTCCAATAGAGAAAGGAATCTTGAGAAGAAGTGAAAACCAGAAATATGCAATTAAAAACTGGGAATACTATGAGTCTATGACATCCCTAAGACATACTTTGTATACAAAGTCCAAACTATACCCTAATATTTCTCCAGAAATCTAAAGACACCGCGCCAAACTTTTTTCAGATTATATGAATTTCAATACTGAATTAGTCTCTGCACTACTTGAAATTGCTAAGAAGGACAGTAAAGGACAACAATAATTGTAAACAGACTTACAACCTGTTGTTAGCTAATTTCATCTGACAGATCCCAAAAAAAAAAGAATGATGAAACAGATAATAGAAAAAATATATGGAAGAAATCCATCAACATACCAGTTGGTACGTTTGAAGCCAAATTTGACATGACAAGTATGACAATGGCAAGAATTGCTATCCCGCTAACATGATCAATTCGTGAATAGGGCTCCATCAAGTCCCATAGAGTACTTGGGATTCCAGTTCTGTTAAAGCCATCAACTGTGATAAACATTCCGCAAAAGAAAATTAACAGCGAATAGGAGACCTGGCAAAGAAGAGAAATAAACTACATATTATAAACTCTCCAACAAGAGGATGATTTAAAATTTCAAGTCCCATTGATGGTTCAAGGGGAAAAATAATTAAAAAAAAAAAAAGTATAAAGAAAAGCATCATGCTTGCAGATTATACCTTTTCAAGGCTTGGCCTAGCATCCTTGAAATCAAGAACCACAAGAGCAAGTGCAGCAGTAATTGTAGTCCATGACATATTTAGACCCGTAAGCAAAGCAATCAACATTCCTATAGTAACAAGGTAAACACATGATTTCCACAACAGTTTTTTCCATTTTGTGGTGAAATCTTCCTTTCCTTCTGAAGAACGTACAGAAAGTGCATCTCTTAGTCTATCCATTGATGCAACTCTCTTTGAAGGGATCGTTTCCTCCTTTACCTGAGTAGATACATCTTTTGCCGTCCTCTTTTGATGCATTAGAATTTCTTGCAGAGTCCAATGTGACAATTGGGTCCTTTTGGATTTCAGTCTCACTTGAAATTGCTCGGTTTCTAAGCGCCTCAACATGGCCCATGTTCCCACTCATGTGGGGAGGGCTTTGCACAGCCATAAGTTCCAATCTAGAGTTCCATTCCTGAGAATTATGTGACAGTGTAGCTGGTGAAAACCGATGAGAATTCATTTCCTCCTCTGAAAAAACTTCTACAGCTACATCTTCTTCATCCTTCTGTATAGATAATAACTTCCAGTACATGCATATAAGAATTAGGGCATTGACAAATACACCCATGAGCATTGCAGGGAGAATTCCGATTAGAAAATTCCCAAAAGATATCTTACTCTGAAAAGCTATAACCAAGTTTTGGGGGTTGCCAATTGGAGTGGCTGAAGACCCAATATTTGCACTAGAGGCCAGGGCAAGAAGGAAAGGATGAGGTGGGAGATTATGTTGCCTTGCAGTTTTCAAGACAAATTCAGTCAAAACTACACAAGCGGTATCATTAGTGAAAAGAGCACTTGAAATGGCGGAAATCAGGCAGATTCGACAAATTAAATCCTTTGCCCCCTTACTCTTCCATGAGAGCATCATTCCCAAGTACTTGAACATATCTGCCCTTTCAAGATAGATACTGACAACCATTGTCCCAAAGAGAAGACCAAGGATTGGGAGATTGCTGTGGATTGCAGCATATGCTTGATCTGGAGTTAGGACTCGAAATACAACCATTAGCATGGCCCCCAGTAGGGACCCTGCAGTCCTCCCAATTGGTAGAAAAGGAACAGCTGGGAAAACTGCCAATACCCAGAATATTGCAAAAGCAATCGAGCCTAAAACCACTTTTACAGCAGAAGCCAAGGCCATTTTTGCAGCTCAGTAAGCGAAAATCTTAATTTTTACACAATTCCAAGGGCTCTATATATATTAATGAAATTCCATAGCTGATGTCATATCATCAATATCATTAACATCTACTTGCCATAAAAGAAATATCCTGGTCAAGAAAAATCAATTAATTAAAACTGTGCTTCTGAAGCAATCATACATTCAATCAAATATCATGATACTTAAGCAACATGGTAGCAAAATTCATGGAAGAACAGTGACCAAACAGCTAGAGGGCAAATAGTAAGTATATATAACAAGTGCTAGGAAGATAAGCAAGTAGGGTTGTTGCAGCTTTTCATAGATTATAAGGCTTAATAAACTAACAGAACAAAATTTCAAAATAAAGGAATGTAAGGGATTGGCAAGTTCAACAAATACTAACAATCTAGATTTTTTTTTCTTCTTTGTTCTTTTTTAGAACTCCTTAAGAGAAGAAGCCAGGGTTCACATTGAAAGCAAAATCCATCCAAATATGAAATCAACTATAGACCTTTCAAAGATCAGTATAGTCAAGGTCGCAACAAAAATTCACGACAATTCCACACCTAATTCATTTGACAATTCCACACCTAATTGATCTTTCAACTGATATCTATGTTTGTCTCATTTGTACTCATCTTGCTATAATCCACTTGGCTCTCATTTATGTTTATCTTGTTATATAACCCACTATGTAGTCACTTATAAGACCATTCATTTATACTTTTAATTAAATGATCTATTTAATGAATCACATGACTTGTTGATTTGCTATAAACCAGTTTGTAGCGAAACTTTGTCGAAACAAGATTGTCGTCATTTCAAGTTATCTTCATTTTGTCTATTTTATAGTTTATGTTTTAATTGCACCTCTTATAATACTATTTTTATGTGTAAACGTAGTACTTAATCTTTAGAGGTTTTGAATGTAATACAAAACACTCATATGATATTGTTTTATGTAAAAATAATATGGACATGTGTCATCACATGGGCAACTCACTGTTTATTTTAACTGGAGGTGTAATTATTAACTGTATATATACATAAAACAAAACTTCATAGAAGTCTATGTTTTAGGAGAAAACAAAAGTTTAGCTTATTTTTCTCACATAGTATTAATAAACCAAATCAATTATAAATGGCGTGTGTGTTTTTTTGTATTCAGACTAAACCGTGTCACATTCATAGCCTATTAAGAGTCAAATCAAATTGTGTATACCATTTTCTTTCTTATGTTTTCTTTGTTGTATTCAAGTAACTATTACAATCACAATCTAAAATGACAATTGACATGTAGAACTGACCACATAGGAATGAGTTTCGGACCGTGGACCACAACCATTGAGCCAATATATACTCAAACTTCACGAGGATCCGTGTTTGACAAGAAAACAAGTTTATTGTATGATTTTCAGGTTTTGTGTATTTTTTCTCTTATAATATTAATAAACCTAATCATGGCGTGTGTTGTTTCGTTTTTGCATTCAACCTAAACCGTGTCAACCGTGTCATAGTCTATTCAGCTTTGGAAGTCAATTCAAATTGGAATACCAATGCCATCTTCTATTCAAATAACTGTTACAACTGTTACAATCACATTCTAAAATGAAAATTGAGTGATTGACATGTAGAACTGGTCACATAGGAATGAGGTTTCAGCTGTTGGGAAAGTGCCTCAAATTCCTATGTTGATTAGGAAAACTAATTGAGTTTTCTTAATGAAGAAGGAAAACTAATTAGGTGATTTTTGGTTTCCTTGATGTGAAAGAAAAGGTGAGTCCTTGGTGTGGAAGGAAAGACTATTCTTTGGTGTGGAAGAAAAGGTGAGTCCTTGGTGTGAAAGGAAGGACTATTCCTTGATGTACAAGGAAAGTCTATTCCTTGTTAAAGAATTAATGTATTCCTTGCCCACTAAGTCATAGAATTGAACTCTTATAAATAGACTATGTTACCAAGTATTTGGTGGCTTGGAGCCCTAGGAGGTTCTCCCCTATAAGGAGAGGAAGAGAAAGAGCACCTTGAGAAGAGTGCAAGTTGAAGAAGGCTTTGGCCTAAGATTCCTCCTTGAGGGGAGAAGCGAAAGGTTGGGGTATTCTCTAGCGCACAAATCAAGGAGAATTTGTGACGCTTGTATTAATGCAAAGAAATATCACAGATATATTTGGGGTTTCCTCTAGAGAGTTTGTTGAGTGTTAATTCTTAGAGATATATTATTGTATTTGGTGAGTACCTCAAGTTAGGCATTAACTTGAGAAGAACTATTGTAATTGCGTATTATAATAGTGGATTTATTCAGAGTTTGTCCCGTGGTTTTTTCCCTTCAAGGAGAAAGGGCTTTCCACGTAAATATTTGTGTTCTTGTATGTGATTGATATCTTGGTAATTGATTAAATTGTTTGTATAATTCCTTAATTTACATAAAATTAGATTGTGGTCCCAACAAGTGGTATCAGTGCTTCCGCTGCGCCCAACAAGTGGTATCAGAGCTGAGGATTGATTTGGTAGGTATTATCCGAACCAAGGTTGAGTTGGTGGGTATTATCAGAACCAAGGTTGTTTAGTGGGTATAAAATTTAGTTTGACTTGATTTTTTAATTTTTATACAATTAGATATATTCGAAGTATTTTTGCTTGGTTTAGTTGTAGTACTCTATTTTTTGCAACCAAAAATGTTTTTTTAACAATTTCTAATACTATCTAATTGCATATAAAATATAGTTTGACTCGATCATTTTATTTGTATACAATTGGATTTGCTAAATAGCTTGACAACCATTTGTTTAATATATTTTTGGGGGGTACATCTGTACGTGTTAAGTATAAATTATTTTCCAATACTCATATTAAAATTGATGAGGCAACATTCAAATTATCTGAGATTTAGGATATCAATGGACTATCATTTTAGAGATAACCAAAAGAGGCAATTGTGTAGATTTTTTTTTTTTTTTTTTAGGGTCAGAGGGAATAACATATTTGGTTTGCAAGAGGAAAAATACCGGTGATATGGCATACAATGATGTGGCTTCTTGTATAGCCTTGGCTATTAGATATTCTACATAGATATTTCCTTAAATTGACGTTTCAAATTATTTGACTAATCAAATTTCAACTGAATGTGATATGGCATACAATGATGTGGCTTCATGTATAGCCTTAGCTATTACATATTGTACATAGATATTTCCTTAAATTGACACTTCAAATTATTTGACTAATCAAATTTCAACTGAATGTGATATGGCATACAATGATGTGGCTTCATGTATAATATTCGCTATTTGATATTGTATATAGATATTTCCTTAAATTGACGTTTCAAACTATTTGACTAATCAAATTTCAACTGAATGTGAGTATTAATAGATAGATATAAATATGGGTGGCATAAAAGGAATATATTCTCAAATGAAAGTTTTAAATTATTTAACTAATCAAATTTCAACTGAATGTGAGTATTAATAGATAGATATAAATGGGGGGAGGGAATATTTAAAAAAAAATTGAAAAAGAAAATAACATGCCACATCAGATGAGGCTTTCTATTCCCATAAAAAACCGCTTTAGCATTCTATTTCCCTTTTCAATCAACATGTTATTTTCTTTTTCAATTTTTTTTTTTTAAATTTAGTTTGACTTCATTTTTTTTATATATAACAATTGGATATATTCGAAGTATTTTTTCTTAGTTAAATTGTAGTCCTCTATTTTTTGCAACCAATAAAACTTTTCTTTTTCTTTTTTTTTTACAATTTCTGATACTATTTAGGTATATATAAAATTTAGTTTGACTTGATTTTTTTATTTTTATACAATTAGATATATTCAAAGTATTTTTTATTGGTTAAGTTGCAGTCCTCTATTTTTTGCAACCAAAAATGTTTTTTTAACAATTTCTGATACTATCTAACTGCATATAAAATATAGTTTGACTCGATCATTTAATTTTTATACAATTGGATATGCTAAATAGCTTGACAACTATCTGATTAATATATTTTTGGGGGATACGTGTTAAATATAAATTATTTTCCAATACTCATATTAGAATTGATGAGGCATCATTCAAATTATCTGAGATTTAGGATATCAATGGACTATCATTTTAGAGATAACCAAAAGAGGCAATTGTGTAGTTTTATTTTTTTTTTTTTTTTTTTTAGGGTCAGAGGGAATAACATCTTAACATTTTTTTTTCTATGTGTTAAATTTTCCTAAGAGATACGCTTTAGACTTAAGATAACATTATCATTTTTATCTTCGTGAACCAATTTGTTATATGATGGACTTCTAAGGTCACAAATATTGTTTATGTGATTATTTATAAGTGATAAATTGTCCAAAAAAATATGAAAAGAGAAATAAAAGAAAGTAAAAAAAGGTAAAGATGGGATAAATATGCGACAAATTGTATTATTTATTTGTACTATTAAAGTGTTGTAAGTTAAACAAAAATAAGAAACCTCTAAATATTTAGAATTCCTATATGGAACAATTGAGGTTCACCAAAGTGATTGAAATTCATAAACGATGTGAAGTGAGTTTTTTTTTTTTTTTTGCTAAGTGAATACAACCCCAGGGATATAAACCCCCATTGAAAGGAATCGATACAACTAGGCTAGAAAGTTATTGGTAGTTATCTTTATAGACTTAGTATAATACATTTGATGAAATATAATAAAAATCAGTATAATACATTTGATGAGATATAATAAAAATGATCATTTCTATTTTTAAGCGTAAAGAAAAATTATTTACATTTTCTATTTTACACTTTTCTTTTCTTTTCTTTTTTTTTTTTTTTTTTTTTACTTTTCATTATTGTTATTATTTATTCCTTTTTCTTAGTTAAGTTGATTTGTTAGAAACATATTTTTAGAAAAATAATGAAAAAAAGCCGCGTATTGCGCTGGTTATAGTTTAGTAAGAAATAATGATCGCTCTTCACCTCCAAAGTGGGTGGCAATATTGGTTTGCAAGAGGAAAAATACGATGATATGGCATACAATGATGTGGCTTCATGTATAGCCTTGGCTATTAGATATTCTACATAGATATTTCCTTAAATTGACGTTTCAAATTATTTGACTAATCAAATTTCAACTGAATGTAATATGGCATACAATGATGTGGCTTCATGTATAGCCTTGGCTATTATATATTGTACATAGATATTTCCTTAAATTGATGTTTCAAATTATTTGACTAATCAAATTTCAACTGAATGTGATATGGCATACAATGATGTGGCTTCATGTATAGTCTTCGCTATTTGATATTGTATATAGATATTTCCTTAAATTGACGTTTCAAATTATTTGACTAATCAAATTTCAACTGAATGTAATATGGCATACAATGATGTGGCTTCATGTATAGCCTTGGCTATTATATATTGTACATAGATATTTCCTTAAATTGATGTTTCAAATTATTTGACTAATCAAATTTCAACTGAATGTAATATGGCATACAATGATGTGGCTTCATATATAGTCTTCGCTATTTGATATTGTATATAGATATTTCCTTAAATTGACGTTTCAAATTATTTGACTAATCAAATTTCAACTGAATGTGAGTATTAATAGATAGATATAAATATGGGTGGCATAAAAGGAATATATTCTCAAATGAACGTTTTAAATTATTTGACTAATCAAATTTCAACTGAATGTGAGTATTAATAGATAGATATAAATGGAGGGGGGGGGGGAAGGGAATATTTTAAAAAAAAATTGAAAAAGAAAATAACATGCCACATCAGACTTTCTATTCTCATAAAAAAACAGCGTCAGCATTCTATTTCCCTTTTCAATCAACATGTTATTTTCTTTTTCAATTTTTTTTTAAATTTAGTTTGACTTATTTATTTATTTTTTTTTTTTATACAATTGGATATATTCGAAGTATTTTTGCTTGGTTAAGTTGTAGTCCTCTATTTTTTGCAACAAATAATGTTTTTTTTTTTTTTACAATTTCTGATACTATTTAGTGCATATAAAATTTAGTTTGACTTGATTTTTTTATTTTTATACAATTAGATATATTCGAAGTATTTTTGCTTGGTTAAGTTGTAGTCCTCTATTTTTTGCAACCAAAAATTTTTTTTTTTAACAATTTCTGATACTATCTAACTGCATATAAAATATAGTTTGACTCGATCATTTTATTTTTATACAATTGGATATGCTAAATAGCTTGACAACTATCTGATTAATATATTTTTGGGGGTACGTGTTAAGTATAAATTATTTTCCAATACTCATATTAGAATTGATGAGGCAACATTCAAATTATCTGAGATTTAGGATATCAATGGACTATCATTTTAGAGATAACCAAAAGAGGCAATTGTGTAGATTTTTTTTTTTTTTTTTTTTTTTAGGGGTAGAGGGAATAACATCTTAACATTTTTTTTTCTATGTGTTAAATTTTCCTAAGAGATACGTTTTAGACTTAAGATGACATTGTCATTTTTATCTCCGTGAACCAATTTGTTATATGATAGACTTCTAAGGTCACAGATATTGTTTATGTGATTATTTATAAGTGATAAATTGCCCAAAAAAATATGAAAAGAGAAATAAAAGAAAGTAAAAAAAGGTAAAGATGGGATAAATATGCGACAAATTGTATTATTTATTTGTACTATTAAAGTGTTGTAAGTTAAACAAAAATAAGAAACCTCTGAATATTTAGAATCCCTATGTGGAACAATTGAGATTCACTAAAGTGATTGAAATACATAAACGATGTGAAGTGAGTATTAATAGATAGATATAAATGGAGGGGGGGGGGAAGGGAATATTTAAAAAAAATTGAAAAAGAAAATAATATGCCACATCAGACTTTCTATTCTCATAAAAAACAATTGAGCATTCTATTTCTATTTTCAATCAACATGTTATTTTCTTTCAATATTTTTTTTTAAATTTAGTTTGACTTATTTATTTTTTTTTTTTTATACAATTGGATATATTCGAAGTATTTTTGCTTGGTTAAGTTGTAGTCCTCTATTTTTTGCAACCAAATAATGTTTTTTTTTTTTTTTTTTACAATTTCTGATACTATTTAGCTGTATAAAATTTAGTTTGACTTGATTTTTTTATTTTTATACAATTAGATATATTCAAGTATTTTTGCTTGGTTAAGTTGTAGTCCTCTATTTTTTGCAACCAAAAATGTTTTTTTAACAATTTCTGATACTATCTAACTACATATAAAATATAGTTTGACTCGATCATTTTATTTTTATACAATTGGATATGCTAAATAACTTGACAACTATCTGTTTAATATATTTTTGGGGGTACGTGTTAAGTATAAATTATTTTCCAATACTCATATTAGAATTGATGAGGCAACATTCAAATTATCTGAGATTTAGGATATCAATGGACTATCATTTTAGAGATAACCAAAAGAGGCAATTGTGTAGATTTTTTTTTTTTTTTTTTTAGGGTCAGAGGGAATAACATCTTAACATTTTTTTTTTTCTATGTGTTAAATTTTCCTAAGAGATACGTTTTAGACTTAAGATGACATTATCATTTTTATCTCCGTGAACCAATTTGTTATATGATGGACTTCTAAGGTCACAGATATTGTTTATGTGATTATTTATAAGTGATAAATTGCCCAAAAAAATATGAAAAGAGAAATAAAAGAAAGTAAAAAAAGGTAAAGATGGGATAAATATGCGACAAATTGTATTATTTATTTGTACTATTAAAGTGTTGTAAGTTAAACAAAAATAAGAAACCTCTGAATATTTAGAATCCCTATATGAAACAATTGACATTCACCAAAGTGATTGAAATTCATAAACGATGTGAAGTGAGTTTTTTTTTTTTTTGCTAAGTGAATACAACCCCGGGATATAAACCCCCATTAAAAGGAATCGATACAACTAGGCTAGAAAGTTATTGGTAGTTATCTTTATAGACTTAGTATAATACATTTGATGAAATATAATAAAAATCAGTATAATACATTTGATGAGATATAATAAAAATGATCATTTCTATTTTTAAGCGTAAAGAAAAATTATTTACATTTTCTATTTTACACTTTTCTTTTCTTTTTCTTTTTTTTTTACTTTTCATTATTGTTATTATTTATTCCTTTTTCTTAGTTAAGTTGATTTGTTAGAAACATATTTTTAGAAAAATAATGAAAAAAAGCCGCACATTGTGCGGGTTATAGTCTAGTAAGAAATAATGATGGCTCTTCACCTCCAAAGTGGGTGGCAATATTGGTTTGCCAGAGGAAAACTACGAGTGATATGACATACAAAGATGTGGCTTCATGTATAGTCTTGGCTATTAGATATTCTACATAGATATTTCCTTAAATTGACGTTTCAAATTATTTGACTAATCAAATTTCAACTGAATGTAATATGGCATACAATGATGTGGCTTCATGTATAGCCTTGGCTATTACATATTGTACATAGATATTTCCTTAAATTGACGTTTCAAATTATTTGACTAATCAAATTTCAACTGAATGTAATATGGCATACAATGATGTGGCTTCATGTATAGCCTTGGCTATTACATATTGTACATAGATATTTCCTTAAATTGACGTTTCAAATTATTTGACTAATCAAATTTCAACTGAATGTGATATGGCATACAATGATGTGGCTTCATGTATAGTCTTCGCTATTTGATATTGTATATAGATATTTCCTTAAATTGACGTTTCAAATTATTTGACTAATCAAATTTCAACTGAATGTGAGTATTAATAGATAGATATAAATATGGGTGGCATAAAAGGAATATATTCTCAAATGAACGTTTTAAATTATTTGACTAATCAAATTTCAACTGAATGTGAGTATTAATAGATAGATATAAATGGAGGGGGGGGGGGGGAAGGGAATATTTAAAAAAAAATTGAAAAAGAAAATAACATGCCACATCAGACTTTCTATTCTCATAAAAAACCGCTTTAGCATTCTATTTCCCTTTTCAATCAACATGTTATTTTCTTTTTCAATTTTTTTTTTTTAAATTTAGTTTGACTTGATTTTTTTTTTTTTTATACAATTGGATATATTCGAAGTATTTTTGCTTGGTTAAGTTGTAGTCCTCTATTTTTTGCAACCAATAATGTTTTTTTTTTTTTTTTTACAATTTCTGATACTATTTAGCTGCATATAAAATTTAGTTTGACTTGATTTTTTTATTTTTATACAATTAGATATATTTGAAGTATTTTTGCTGGGTTAAGTTGTAGTCCTTTATATTCGAAATATTTTTGCTTGGTTAAGTTGTAGTCCTCTATTTTTTGCAACCAAAAATGTTTTTTTAACAATTTCTGATACTATCTAACTGCATATAAAATATAGTTTGACTCGATCATTTTATTTTTATACAATTGGATATGCTAAATAGCTTGACAACTATCTAATTAATATATTTTTGGGGGGTACGTGTTAAGTATAAATTATTTTCGAATACTCATATTAGAATTGATGAAGCAACATTCAAATTATCTGAGATTTAGGATATCAATGGACTATCATTTTAGAGATAACCAAAAGAGGCAATTGTGTAGATTTTTTTTTTTTTTTTTTTTTTTTAGGGTAGAGGGAATAACATCTTAACATTTTTTTTTCTATGTGTTAAATTTTCCTAAGAGATACGTTTTAGACTTAAGATGACATTGTCATTTTTATCTCCGTGAACCAATTTGTTATATGATGGACTTCTAAGGTCACAGATATTGTTTATGTGATTATTTATAAGTGATAAATTGCCCAAAAAAATATGAAAAGAGAAATAAAAGAAAGTAAAAAAAGGTAAAGATGGGATAAATATGCGACAAATTGTATTATTTATTTGTACTATCAAAGTGTTGTAAGTTAAACAAAAATAGAAACCTCTGAACATTTAGAATCCCTATATGGAAATTGAGGTTCACCAAAGTGATTGAAATTCACAAACGATGTGAAGTGAGTTTTTTTTTTTTTTTGCTAAGTGAATACAACCCCGGGATATAAACCCACATTGAAAGGAATCGATACAACTAGGCTAGAAAGTTATTGGTAGTTATTTTTATAAACTTAGTATAATACATTTGATGAAATATAATAAAAATCAGTATAATACATTTGATGAGATATAATAAAAATGATCATTTCTATTTTTAAGTGTAAAGAAAAATTATTTACATTTTCTATTTTACACTTTTCTTTTCTTTTCTTATTTTTTTTTTACTTTTCATTATTGTTATTATTTATTCCTTCTTCTTAGTTAAGTTGATTTGTTAGAAACACATTTTTAGAAAAATAATGAAAAAAAGCCGCGCATTGTGCGGATTATAGTCTAGTGTCATCTTAAGTCTAACACGTATATTAGGAAAATTTAATACAGGAAAAAAAAAATGTTAAAATGTTATTCCCTCTACCTCATTTATGAATTTCAATCACTTTGGTGAAGCTCATCAATTGTTTCATATAGGGATTCTAAATGTTGAGAGGTTTCTCATTTTTGTTTAACTTACGACACTTTGATGACATAAACAATATTTGAGACCTTAGAAGTCCATCATATAACAAATTAGTCCACGGAGATAAAAAAAGGTAATGTCATCTTAATTCTAACACGTATATTAGGAAAATTTAACACATAGAAAAAAAAATGTTAAAATGTTATTCCCTCTACCTCGTTTATGAATTTCAATCACTTTGGTGAAACTCAATTGTTTCATATAGGAATTCTAAATGTTGAGAGGTTTCTCATTTTTGTTTAACTTACAACACTTTGATAGTACAAATAAATAATACAATTTGTCACATATTTATCTCATCTTTACCTTTTTTGACTTTCTTTTGCTTCTCTTTTCATCTTTTTTTGGGCAATTTATCACTTATTAATAATCACATAAACAATATTTGTGACCTTAGAAGTCCATCATATAACAAATTGGTCCACGGAGATAAAAATGGCAATGTCATCTTAAGTCTAACACGTATCTTAGGAAAATTTAACACATAGAAAAAAAAAAAATGTTAAGATGTTATTCCCTCTACCCCTAAAAAAATAAAAAAAATTTTACATAGGGATTGAACCCACACCCTCGCCTCATAGAGGGTTGAGTCTTTTTGAAGAAAGAAATGATCACTGGGACAAAAGCTTAAGTTGAAATTTAAATGCATATTTGAAATAATATATATTATGTTTAACATATTTAGCTTTAATTGGAGCATATAATTGGGTAGTGGGTATTTAATTTACTAATGGTGTAGTTTTTATTATGGGGTAGTGGGTATTTAATTTATTAATGGTGTTATTTTTATTATGGGGTAGTGGGTATTTAATTTATGTAAGATCTAAATTAATTTTGATTCATTTTACTTCTTATGTTGAATATGTATTTTTTTTTTTTCTTTTTTGTAGTTCAAAATGTTGTAGGCAAGATTGATAAAGAGACTTTACGGATCGGATTTAGGATCGATCCTACTTTTTAGTTAAAAAAAATAACTAAGAAAGTATATTTACCATAGGATAATTAAAATTTAATATAATGTAATTTTTTTTTTTGGCATAAGTTGAATATAGTCTAATTTTTATAAAACACGATTCATGTTTATATTTACCATATGGATCATGTTTCCATCTAAAAATAAAATAAAGGGTACTTAAAATAAGAAAAGGACAAATAAATACATGGCACATGATTATATGATCAAACCTAAATAATTTTCATAACTCATTTCAAGCTCACATGGTTTTATTATAACAAATCCATCCACTTTTCTCCATTGTCAACAACAAAATTAAATGAAAAAAATAAATAAATAAATAAAAAAATAACTCTAAAAATCTTGATGAAAATTGATAATTATGATTATTATTAAAAAATATTTATATTGTGTTTATATATGGAATATATTTTAGTATTAGACATTAATTATGATTGTGTTTTATATATGGAATAATATATTTTATATTAAAGAAAATATGATGTGTCAAGATTCTAATGTTTAATAATAGAATAAAATTTAAATTTTAGAAAATATATATTAAAATAAGGGAAAAGTACACTTTACCTACCTGTGGTTTGGTTCATTTACAAGTTACCTACCCGTGGTTTAGAAACTGACACTTTACCCACATGTGGTTCTCTCAGTTTGCTTCCGTTACACACCTCTCACCAGACGTTAAAAAAAATTGCAAAATCATAACCAAAAAAAATAAAAATAATGTCTTCTCTCCTCTGGAACTACTTCGACGAAACACCATGTTCATGGAAAGGAGTTACATGTGCAGAAGCTCAAATTACTTACCCTCGGGCAGCTTCTTGGTTTAATTCCTGACCATCTGGGCATGATTGAACACCTCCAAAGACTAATCCTTTCCAACAATTCTCTCAATGGGTCACTTCCTTCTTCGCTCTTCAACGCAACCCATCTCGTACAACAAACTTTCCGGAAAAATCACACCAGATTTTGCCCAGAAAATTCAAGGTAATGCTACTATTGATTTTGTGTGGGGAACCAACCAAGAATCCGTGTCCCATTCCTTCTTCTCCTTCATCATCACCACCTAATATCTCTGCCCCAACCTCTCCTCCTGCTATTGCTCCAATCCCAAGGACAATGAACCCCACCCCAGAAACCATGTCACTTGTTGGATTAGTTGGTATTTTTTTGCCTTATTTTTTGGATTAGTTGTAGGATTTCTGAGATGGGTTTTGCTTATTGCTGGTTGCTTTTATTGGGGATGTAGGGAAGTGAAATTCTACAAAGGTGGTGAGTTTGTTTGTATATGGTAGCTGGTTGTTATTGGCTTAAACATTGGGTTCTGCATATGGGTTTCGTGATTTTTGTTAATTTGCAACATTTGCTATTAGTTGAAGTTTAGTTTTCTGACTGAAAGCTGAAGTTTTTGAGATGGGTTTGGTTGGTTATTAGCTATTCGGTTCAATCCTATGAAGTGTTTGTGGTGTATGGTCTTGATTTTGGGAATCATGGAACCTGTTAATATTGTTGAGGTAGCTGTTAATGTTGGATGATTCTAATGCATGTGTTGCAGTTCAGAAGTTGTATCTATCAAATTCATTTGTAAAATTAACCATTCTTCCCTTTCTAACCCGTCCTCTCCCTGAATCCCCTAAAACGTGAAAAAGAAAAAAGATTTCCCTAAAATTATTCAGATATTTTCCTGCAGGGGAGGAATCGGGTGGGTGAGAAAAACGGGTGAGAGAAGGAGAGAATTGGACGGAGTGTTTTTCTCTTTTTGGGTTATGATTTTGTAATTTCTTTTTAACGTTTGGGTAACAGAAGTAAACAGGGAGAACCACAGGTGGGCAAAGTGTCACTTTCTAAACCACAGGTAGGTAACTTGTAAATTGATCAAACCACAGGTGGGTAAAGCGTACTTTCCCCTTAAAATAATGAGGTGTAAAATTGTGAGATTTCAAAAACTTATGTGGCGCAATATGATGAGGTCAACCAAAAGTTAAAAAGCTTCGGTTTTACATTATTGTATAGATATAGATTTCTATTTTAAACAATAAATTTGGAATTCCGAATATCTATTCTAGCTATATCTTATACGTATCATCAAAAAGCGAAAACCAAGATTGCAATTGAAGATCTTCATTGCATCTCTTTATAGATACAATACAATTTGATCAAAAATGTCTACTCGATGACAATTGTTTTTTGCGTGCTCTCAATTTAAGATATTAATAAGTTTCTTGTTAATGTAGGAGGAATTTAAACAAAAATCCTTTTATTTAAAAACTCAAAAATTAGTAATTAAACTAACTGGAATATATCCACTTTAATTGCGTCTTATGTTGTGTTTGTATTGGTGTAAAACATTTTCCAAAGTTTTGAGTGTTTGGCCCGGTTGAAAATGTTGATCAAACCAAAATTGTTTTGAGTTTGACCAGGAAAAGAAGGCTTGTGGGACATACAATTAAAAAAGCGTAAAACAATTTCTCCGAAGTTCTCCTTCTCTCTCCATCAATCTCTTCTTTTTTTTCTTTTCTTTTTTAAGATTTGGAATTAATACTGGTTGTAAAAAAAAATTAAATTGGCTTAGAATGTACTGGATCAAATGGATTGTTGTGAGATTAGATGTTGGTATTTTGTATTTTGTGTTCATTATGTTAGATTAATTATTAATAATGTCTTATCGATGTTTTTTAGACGACATTTGCCACCATAGATAATCTTATTATCTCATACATTAATTATATATAAAACTGAAAAAGATTTCAGTTAGGTCCGCGACTGCCTGAGGCTACATGTACTCACTAAATTTCAAGAAGGATTAGAATTCACTTATGTGAAGCAGTGAAGGCTGCATCTAGTTGGGGATAATCAAATTGATTAAAATTTCAAACCTGCCCAAGTTACAACCCGTACTAGTTCTGATGGGACGGCAGATGATAATCTTCATGCTTATGAAATGATATAAGTTAATAAAACATTCAGTTATGACTGATAGATCTTGTATCTCAAATTCTCAATCGTGTTTGAAGATAGAAAACAAACACAAATACAAACATGTGGTTCGTACTCTTGGGAAGACAAAGAATAAACAGTCTTTAACAAATTTTCTTAGATCTCATTATTCTCATCTAGTTGGAGTTCAAGAATCTTTCAAACCTTCGATTATATGGCATGGAATATCTAATAACTATTCATGTCAAATCTTATGGTAAGCTTATCCAAGCATATATCTTGTTGGTATTTCTTTCACTGTACTTAACTATTAAGATATATGCTCAAGGGAAAGGTTTGGGTCCAGTGCACAGGAGCATTGGACCCGTTGAGATGTTGTCACGTGTCGAGTTTTGTACAATTTTTGTACATGTGTCAACATCTCAACGGGTCCAGTGCTCCTGTGCACTGGACCCAAGCCGTTCCCTATGCTCAAAAAGTTGACATGTTGGAGAATCAATTATTACGCTTTTGGTGATTGGACTTCAAAGTTGAATAACTTTTTCTTTTCTTTTTTAGTGCATGCAAACGGGATTAATATTAGCCCATACGTGAATCCCCTAGTGCTTTTTGTTTTTTTGTTTATATATTATTTTAAATCTATAGAGAATAGAGTTTACTACCAAATTAGTCCTGGAAGAATCTTCTTAAAACCTATTATATGACGATTCATAAAATTGTATTATTTAAAAATCATATGACTTATAAATAATAATATAACATTTGACTAAAAATAAATATGAATAGTAGTTTAAGTCATCACATAGTAAGTTGGAGAAAAATAATAAATTTTATGCTTGGTATTTTTAAAAAAAAAAAAAAATTTTGCTTAGTGGACTGATCTCTCGTATGGGCTACCCCCACACAGTCCCAAAAGTAAGTGATGAACAAAAAGTTGGGATGAGTGTAATGTAGGATTTCTCTCTGCAATTGGCTTGACCCTTTATCCACTGGTTTGTCCCCATAACCATTTGTTTCTTGATACACATGCCTAATTGCGGCTTCTCACAACCTTTGGAGCATGTACCTGCAATGGTGGATGAGATGTTGAGGAATCAGAAATCCATTGAACTGCTAATGTGGAATCCGAGGCCTTGGAGAAGTTCCCTGGTTGCTAAGATAGAAAATTTTAATCGAATGATGGATAATTTTGAATATATATTTTGATCATATATACATTATGTTTTTATATAGAGTTTTTTCCGTGCTTTGCACGGGTTATGTGCTAGTGATGGATAATGGAGTATCGTAACTGATGGATATATAGCAGGATAGGTAGAGATTCATTCCGGAAAATATTACCATTTCTACAATTCTACCCAACAAGGGACTCCAAATAGCAAAAGCAAAAATCACATGTCGTTTAGTATGGTGAGAATGAGATTTATTTAGGAGGTTTGCATGGATGACTAAATTTTGAATGTCCAATTGGTAAATTTTTTTTTTTTTTTGGTAAACAGAATTGGTAAAATGTTTGCATATATCACGGTTGGGTAAGTGTATTCCAAAGTTGGAAAGCCCAAGGACAGTCTTTCCCGTCCCTCCCAATTATTTTATTTTTTATTTTTTATTTTTTTTAATAATAAGTCTTAGGAAAATAGTGAGTGAGTGATTGATTAATGTGTATGGTACAGAGTTTGACTACAAATCATTACATGACAACTAATAAGATCATCCATGTATATTTTTAGTCATATGACCTATTTATGAGTCACGTGACTTATTTAAATAATACATGTGGATGGTCTTATAAGTTGCCACGTAGTGAGTTGTAGCAATACAAACTGATTTATAACTAAACTGTGTTCGTTATATGAAAAGTAATAAGTTGTATAATAAACACAGTGCGAGTGATAGATTAATGTGAAAGTGATACTCCTTCAATCACAAGTTTACAACTTACCATCTTAAGAAGTGGTGTCCTCGGCTCCTAGCATTACTCTTTTTTTAATTGCACCTCTTTTAATACTATTTTTATGTGTAAACGTAGTACTTAATCTTTAGAGGTTTTGAATGTAATACAAAACACTCATATGATATTGTTTTATGTAAAAATAATGTGGACATGTGTCATCACATGGGCAACTCTCTGTTTATTTTAATAGGAGGTGTAATTATTAACTGTATATATGCATAAAATAAAAAAATAATAAATAATAAAAAACCTTCATAGAAGTCTGTGTTTTAGGAGAAAACAAAAGTTTAGCTTATTTTCTCTCATAATATTAATAAACCAAATCATTTATATATGGCGTGTGTGTTTTTTTGTATTCAGACTAAACCGTGTCACATTCATAGCCTATTAAGAGTCAAATCAAATTACGAATATCATTTTCTTTCTTATGTTTTCTTTGTTGTATTCAAGTAACTGTTACAATCACAATCTAAAATGACAATTGACATGTAGAACTGACCACATAGGAATGAGTTTCGGACCGTGGACCACAGCCATTGAGCCAATATATACTCAAACTTAACGAGGATCCGTGTTTGACAAGAAAACAAGTTTACAGTATGATTTTTATGTTTTGTGTATTTTTATCTTATAATATTAATAAACCTAATCATGGCGTGTGTTGTTTCATTTTTGCATTCAACATAAACCGTGTCACATTCATAGTCTATTAGCTTTGGAAGTCAATTCAAATTACTAATACCATTTGCCATCTTCTATTCAAATAACTGTTACAATCACATTCTAAAATGACAATTGAGTGATTGACATGTAGAACTGGTCACATAGGAATGAGGTTTCAGCTGTTGGGAAAGTGCCTCAAATTCCTATGTTGATTAGGAAAACTAATTGAGTTTCCTTAATGAAGAAGGAAAACTAATTAGGTGATTTTTGGTTTCCTTGATGTGGAAGAAAAGGTGAGTCCTTGGTGTGGAAGGAAAGAATATTCCTTGGTGTGGAAGAAAAGTGAGTCCTTGGTGTGAAAGGAAAGACTATTCCTTGGTGTGCAAGGAAAGTCTATTCCTTATTAATAGAATTAATGTATTCCTTGCCCACTAAGTAATAGAATTGAAGTCTTATAAATAGACTATGTTACCAAGTATTTGGTGGCTTCAGAGCCCTAGGGGGTTCTCCCCTATAGAGAGAGAGTGCGGCTAAAGAGGCTTGAAGCCCTAAAAGCACTATGAGAAGAGTGTAGCTTGAGAGGCTTTGGCCCAGAGTGCACCAGTGAAGAGTGCAAGTTGAAGGCTTTGGCCTAGGATTCCTCCCTGCGGGGAGAAGCGAAAGGTTTGGGTATTCTCTGAGGTTTATGGGTTAGCGCACAAATCAAGGAGAATTTGTGACGCTTGTATTAATGCAGAGAAGTATCACAGATATATTTGAGGGTTTCCTCTAGAGAGTTTGTTGAGTGTTAATTCCTAGAGAGATATTATTGTATTTGGTGAATACCACAAGTTAAGTATTAACTTGAGAAGAACTATTGTAATTGCGTATTATAATAGTGGATTTATTCGGAGTTTGTCCCGTGGTTTTTTCCCTTCAAGGAGAAAGGGTTTTCCACGTAAATATTTGTGTTCTTGTGTGTGATTGATATCTTGGTGATTGATTAAATTGTTTGTAGAATTCCTTAATTTACATAAGATTAGATTGTGGTCCCAACAAGTGGTATCAGTGCTTCCGCTGCGCCCAAAGTCAATTCAAATTACTAATACCATTTGCCATCTTCTATTCAAATAACTGTTACAATCACATTCTAAAATGACAATTGAGTGATTGACATGTAGAACTGGTCACATAGGAATGAGGTTTCAGCTTGGGTAGAGTAAAACTTTAACTGAAAATGAGCAAAACCTAATTCATAGCACAGCCCAACTAAATAAACAAGACTCAACCTTGACTGAAAAGGAGAAATAATATAAAAAAAAAATAGTCTTTGAAATTTGAAATATGTGATATTTGAAAGTGACTCCTCCGATATTTTTTTTTTAGCCATTAAAGAAGACCCCATGAAGTTCATTGGTCCACCCAACCCATCATCGAAGACATCAGGATTTTTTAACCCGATAGGCGGCCCATTATAAAGCAGTGGGGCCTACTTACACCTCCTCCTTCCCCAGTTGGCTTTTTAGCCCAAAAGTGAGATATGGGCCGAGCCCTCCATCTCCTTTTGGTTAAATTCTCTTTGTGTAAAATTATTTATCTAGCAAATAAATAAATCATATCTTATACTATATAACAAGATTTAGGTGCTAGAAGTTTTAGTTGCGCCAAGTGGTTACCCTTCATTAAATTTTTTTGATAAATTACATAATTCGCTTATGTTTGGATGGTTTTAAATTAAATCCTAAATTTTAAAAAGTTTTAATTAAGACTATGATTTTTATTTTATTTTTAAATCATTTCAATTCACATACTCAATGAGTTATATTAACTAAAAAAAAATTTATGTAAGTTGTAATTAAAACTCAAAAAATTATTTCATGTGATATTATGGAAACAGGTATATTATACTAGAATTGTGAAATTTTATAATAATCAATCAAAATTATCTATAAGCTCAAATCCAAATTATATCATAAAATAAACTATGTAATAAAAGTTGTGTCTTAAACATTTTGGTTGCACCAAGTGGACATCCTCTCTCTTTTTTTTCCATTCTTTTCTCCTTATGTCATGTGACGCACTATAAGTACATTAAAATAATTAACATAGTTTGTTTTAAGTTATATTGATTCCCAAATTTAAAAAAAAAAAAATACTACTCTGATTCAAGTTCTATTATCAAGAGTTTTTAGAAATTTAAAAAAATTTCATTTTTTATTTTCTATTATTTTAATAATCTACCATAATTTTTTAATACAAAAGTTGGCTCATACATGTTATGCTTGTACTATGTGGATAAATGTAAGAATTACAAAATTATACGACATAATATCTCCACGTAAATTATTAACATATTATAGTTTAATTTATTAAAATAATTTAATTACTTAATTATTAACATATCTATACTATAATGTAAAACCGAAGCTTTTTGACTTTTGATTGACCTCATAATATTGCCACATAAGCTTTTGAGTTCTCACAATTTTACACCTCATTATTTTAATATATATATATATATATATTTTATATTATATATATATATATATATATATATATATATATATATATATTAATTGAATTTAAATTTTATTCTATAATTAAACATCTCATTAGAATCTTGACATATTATATTTTTAATAGAAATAATATATTATTCCATATATATAAACACAATCATAATAAATGCCTAATACTATAATATATTTTATATATAAACACAATAATAATAAATGTCTTTTAATAATTATCAATTTTCATATTTAGATAAAATATAAAAGACAATAAAAATCATAGTTAGACCAATAATTTTTTAGATTTAATTTTACTTCATTTTTTGTGCATCGCACAGATTTGCGACTAATTAACATATTATTAACATGTTATATATATTTACTATAGAAAGCTAATATTACCTAACAAATAAAAGAACACTATAGAGAAGAGAGACATGAACATACCGGTCGATACATTTGAAACCAAATTTGATAGGACAAGGATGACAAGTGCTGAAACAGCTATCCCACTAACTTGATTAATCCCTGCATAGGGCTCCATCAAGTCCCATAGAGCACTTGAGATTCCAGTTTTGTCAAAGCCCTCCACCGTGATAAACATTCCACAAAAGAAAACCAGGATGGAATAGGACACCTGCTCAAGGAGAGAAATAAGTAGACCTGGCAAACAGGTCGGGTCAACCGGGTTCGGGTTCGACCCATATGGGTCTGGGTTAAATGGGTTCGAGTCACAAAACGAGTCGTCCTAAATGAGTTGTATAACCTATGACCCATACCCGGTCTTTTAAGGGTCGGGTCAAAACCGGGTTAACCTGTATTTTTACACATGAAAAAATATATATATAAAAAATGAAAATAAACTTGATCCTATAGTTCAAAATTATCTTTTAGTTTTCTTTGTCTTCCTTTCAATATAAATAAGAGAACACATAAACAAAAACACTCACAAATAAAAGAATATGGGAAAAAATACTAGATGTCATGCATAGACCATATCAAATTATCAACCTCCTTAGATGTACTTAGTCGAAAATTATGAAATTAAATTAAATTACATATCAAGATGACTGCATATATAAAGTTTCAAGAATAAAACATAATATGTTAGGTAAAGAAAAATAAGTAAATAAATTAATATGAATTGAACCTCAATCTATTCGAAATTGGTAGTAGTTCTAGTAGTGAAAATATTTATACTTGAAAATTGCACCTCAAGTTGGTGAGTAATTTCATTAATATTTTCATTTACAATACAAAGTTTTAATATAACTTTAGTATACAATGTAAACAGATCAATAAATTTTTAAAAATTAATAAATATGGCTATTCTATTAATGGATTAGATATTATCTTTAAATCCATTTAATTAACTTTAAGTGCAAATCAAAGTTTCTACACTTTTTGGCCAAAGACAAGATTGATACTAAGAATTTTATCTCCAAAGCAAAAAAGTTTATTCAGAAGTAAACGCAGTTATAGTAATACTCAAAAGAGCATGTGCCATTAAATAAAACTAAGAAAATAGATTGCAATTCTCTTTCTACCAAGAGAGAATATCCAATTTTGTGTGTTGCTTTTGGTTAAGTCTAAGCTATTTTAAATACAAATTTAATTTAAGAATTGTTTTTTTAATTGGCATTATGTGAACTTTTATAATAGTCAAATTCCAAATCATTCAAAAAACAAACACTCATAATACTTTAATTTCCAACATAATAATAATATAGACTCAGAAAGCCAAAAAAAAAAAAGAGAGAAAAACAAAAAAAAAAAAAAAAAAAAAATCCTTTGAAAAACGGGTCGACCCGTGGGTTGACCCGACCCGACCCGTCATTTTGTGGGTCGGGTACGGGTTGATACCATCTTTGTTCCCGGGTCGAAAAACCCCTACCCATACCCATATTTTTCCTTCGGGTTCGGGTCAAAAAATGGGTCCAGGTCAAATTTTGCCAGGTCTAGAAATAAGCACAGGAGTATTTACATTATATCTATCCAACTAGCAGTCAAATTTTATGTTCTTCTCTATGTTATGTGGTACCAATCATATTTGGTGTCACATAAGTATGAGCCTTTTACAGCAAAATTGATAGTAGCTTTAGCATTTTCCAATAATAATTCTCATTCTTAACTGAAAAGGCAAAAAAGGATCAATGCAGCTTTAAGCAAGCAGATATTACCTTTTCTAGGCATGGCTGAGCATCCTTGAAATCAAGAACCATAAGAGCAAGTGCAGCAGTAATTGAAGTCCAACACATGTTCTCACCCATAAGCAAAGAAATCAGCATACCTATTGTAATAAGATAAACACAAGATTTCCAAAATATCATTTTCCATCTCAATGATGTAGTAGTCCTTGTAGATTCCAAGGCACCATGGGATAACTCCAGGTCTTTCACTCTCACTCGAACGAACTAGGCTTCTAAGAGTTACAACATATGAAGAGTTCACAACAGCAGTGAGGGAATCATGCATATTCCCATTGTTGAATTGTGGCACTGTGGCTGGTAAAAACTGATGAGACCTCACATCATCCTCAGCAACAACTTCATCACCAATTGTATCTTCTTCATTCTTGTGCCCAGATAATAAACTCCAATACATGCACAGTATAATAAAAGCATTCACGAAAACTCCCACAATTGCAGCAAGAAGCATTCCAAGAAGAAAATCTCCAAAGAAAATATTACTCTGAGCAGCAATAACAAGGTTTTGGGGGTTGCCAATTAGAGTTGCTGAAGACCCAATATTGGCACTTGAGGCAAGGGCAAGTAAGAATGGATGAGGTGGGAGATTATGTTGCTTAGCAATTTTGAGTACAAGTGTAGACATCAAAATTTTATGATGTGTTTACATCCATCCGATTGATCATGATTAATTTTTATTAATTAAATCAATTGTCAAGTGATGACGTGTCAATAATGGGTTAGTCAACAAACTACATCCAATAGGACAAGGCCACGTGTCACAACTTTGAAACTATGTGGCGACATCAGAGGGAGAATCCTACATATGGAATGTTTTAATTAAATGGAAGACCAAATTCAAATTCAAATTCAAAATCAAATCAAATCAAATCAAATCCTATTAAATGCTGAAAAGGAAATTCCAAATGAAGAAGTCTTAAAGTGCCTATAAATAGAGACTCCTTAGAGAAGAGAAGGGGATCCAGAGTCAGAAGGAGAAAACCCTGCCAACACTCTGCCAAAAAGAAGAGTTCTCTCAAGATTCAAGAAGAGCACTCTTGTCCATCCAAGAGCAAGGCGTACTTCGACTTCTTCAAATCCAAAGTGGGAGACGCCTCTCAAATCTTCATTCAACCTTAGACCGAGATCAAGCCGACGGCCCTCAACTCCAAGTCCAAAAATTCCAACTACACACTCAACCCAGAAATATTCAGACACCATTCAAGATCAAGCTTCATAGCCCTTGGATCGTGGAGCGTCACGGAGAAGAATCAGAGGAATTTATTGTATTCTTTATTGTAAAGGATCATTTAGAGATTTGTACCCGCTTTCATACACATAAATACAAATTGATTATTTGTTACACTATTTCGTGACCGTGTGATTTATCTGTACGAAATTTGTGTCTACAAATTTCTGGCACGCCCAGTGGGACCTTCTCTACCTCTCATCTCTTTCTCCGTTTCAAGATCTTCGAGTCTTCAACACGCCGGATTCAATGGCTTCAGGAAAGGCTCACATCCCCAAGACCACCACCAAGAATGTTGGGGGTTCAACAAGTAGCAGCACTTCTACAGGCCCCATGACTCGAAACAGATCGAAGGCAATGGGACTTCCTACGGCACAAAGGACCGCCGGAGAAACTTCTACGAGAAATCTCACCAAAGCCCAGCCTCAACCTAAAACAGTCATCTCACTAGACACTTTAGGGGCAGGCAGACGTACATCCAAAAGTGTGGGAGACACGCCTCTCGCTTCAGAAGACTCGACAGCAAGGGGTAACTCATCCTATTCTGCACCAGATGCCGAGTCGAGCACCGATTCGCAGTCAGGTTCCTCCCCGGGATCTCCTCGAAGGGCTACAACATCTGCCTTCTCTGAAGACTCATCACGCACAATAGCCATGCCAGCTATGATGACTGAAACCGCTGTTGTGGATGAGAGGATTGTTGCAATGGAACGTGCTATCTCAAAACTTACTAAGACTGTGGAGGAAAAGGACCTCCAGATTGCTACCCTCATGAACAAGCTCGAAGTTCACAATCATGGGGAATCCAGCAACGGCCCCGTTCACCAGCGCACCCCCCAAGATGGTCATAAGAGAGTTGAGGACCAACATACGAACTCTACCTCCATCGCCTCCTTGTCAGTCCAGCAGTTGCACGACATGATAACGAACACTATTCGAGCTCAATACGGTGGTGCGCCTCAGAGTACTCTTATGTATTCAAAACCGTACACCAAGAGGATTGATAGTTTACGGATGCCTCCAGGCTATCAACCTCCAAAGTTTCAACAATTCGACGGGAAGGGGAACCCTAAGCAACATGTCGCCCACTTTGTCGAGACGTGCAATAATGCTGGCACGGATGGAGACTTGCTCACAAAGCAATTCGTTCGTTCTCTTCGAGGAAACGCTTTCGATTGGTACACTGATTTAGAGCCCGAATCCATTGATAATTGGGAGCACATGGAAAGGGAGTTCTTGAATCGCTTCTACAGCACTCGCCGTACTGTCAGCATGATGGAACTTACCAATACGAAAGCAATGGAAGGATGAACCCGTCGTTGACTACATCAACCGATGGCGCTCGTTAAGCCTTGATTGCAAAGATCGACTTTCCGAAACTTCTGGAGTAGAAATGTGCATCCAAGGCATGCATTGGGGACTGCTCTACATTCTCCAAGGCATCAAGCCTCGTACCTTTGAAGAACTTGCTACCCGAGCGCATGATATGGAACTAAGCTTGGCTAGTAGGGGAGAGAAGAATCTACCTATTGCTGAACATCGTAAGGAGAGGAAGGATGTAAAGAAGGGTGATAAGTCCTCGAAACCCGTGATCAAAGAATCCATGGCCGTCGCTGCAGAACCCGTCAGAATCTTCACAAAGGAGAAGAAAGAGGACAGAACGAGGGGTCCATCTCAAGAAAGGGAGAGACGCCGGTTGACGCTGAAAGAGATGGAAGAGAAGACATACCCATTTCCAGACTCTGATGTTCCAGGCATGCTTGAAGACCTATTAGAGAAGGAGATTATTAAACTGCCAGAATGCAAGCGGCCAGAGGAAATGGGGCGTACCAATGACCCAAAGTACTGCAAATACCATCGGGTTGTAAGTCATACAGTGGAGAAGTGTTTCGTTTTGAAGGATCTTATCTTGAGGCTCGCAAGAGAGGGTAAAATCCTCTTAGATCTGGATGAAGCCGTTGGGTCAAATCATGCTACGTTTACCTTCGGGTTGCCAAGTCCAACGAAGACGCAGTCTCCCCTAATGTTAACACAGGGGGCATCTTGCAAACGCATCCAATTCGGAACACTTGAACCCGTTTGCTTGCCATGTCTTAGAACCACAAGAAGATGCCGACATAGAAGATAAGCCATCGAGTGAGGAAGAGGGTTGGACTCTTGTGACCCATAGGAAATCTCGAAAGCAGCACAATCCAAAGCCTCGTGTCACTTTATGCAAGAGGACGACACCAAATGAGTCGTTCAATGATACCTCGCAAAGGAAGGGTGATGGATAACTTGAAGACACAACAAAAAGGAGTTCGAATAGAAGAGGTGCTCCAGAAGGATTCTCATTCACCGATCACATTGCGGGAGTTTTTCCCCGAAGGCTATTTTGCGGAGGACCTCGTAACAACCGCCTACATGACATCCTGCCATGAGGTTGATGAGCGAGACGGTTCTGTCCAAGGTGAGGAAGAAGTGCACCTCGGGGAGGCCAAGATGATAGAAAAAGAGGAGAATGAAATCTATGCTGCAGAAGAAGTCTTTGCTCAATGCGCTAATTGTCATGGCAAAATAACATTCACTGATGAAGATCTTTTATTGGGCTCCAAACTGCATAATCGACCGCTTTTTGTCTCCGGTTACATACGTGAGGAAAAGGTAAGTCGAATCCTTATAGATGATGGTTCCGCCGTGAACATAATGTCAAAAGTGACAATGAAACGCCTTGGCATATCTATGGAAGAGCTTTCCAAGAGTCGACTAGTCATCCAAGGCTTTAATCAAGAAGGTCAGAGGGCGATCGGAATTATTCGGCTGGACGTGATCATGGAGGATCTGAAGACAAGGCCTCTCTTCCATGTGATTGATTCAAAAACTTCTTACAATTTGTTGTTAGGACGACCTTGGCTCCACGAGAATGGTATTGTACCTTCTACACTTCATCAATGCTTTAAGTACTCCGATGGTAAGCAAGTAAAAAAGGTGATAGCAGACCTGCAACCATTCACAGAGGCAGAATCACACTTTGCAGACGCCAAGTTTTACTTAAATTGCGACATGGTGAGTGATACACTACCAGAAGACAGCAAAAGAACGAGGGAGAAGGGTAAAGGACACGACGAAATCCCGCGTGAAGACTCTCGACTTAGTGTTACTGCAGCACCAAAGTCTCATATAGCATCCAAGGGGGCATCACCAATCTTACGATATGTCCCATTGTCCAAGCGGAAGGAAGGTCAAACCCCATTCGGGCTTGTAGCGGAGGCCAAGGTTAGACCTAATGAGCCTACTCAGGAGAAAGATATTGCCATCCTTAAAAGCAACTTAACTCTTCCATTGCCAAAGCTAGATAAGGTGGCCTCGACCAAACCTCCCACTAAAAGGTTTCGTTAGATCTGCATCAGACTCCATCAAGGAAGGGTCATTACCTGACAAGAGAACCAAGGAGGGTTTTGATCCTAAGGCGTATAGACTTTTGGCGAAGTCAGGGTACGATTTCAATAACCCTTCACAACTCGGGCAACTCTATTCGGATTGCGTAGAAGAGAAGTCACAAGGGCTTAACCAGACCCAAAGTAAGTTAAGGCAACAAGGCTATGCAATTGAAACTCCTAAGACGGGGTTAGGGTATTCATCGCAAGAGCCTGTCCGCATTTCGGCCAAAGGAAAAAATGAAAGGAGGACTGCTCTACATATCTCCTTTGAGGTTGCAGAAGAGGAGAGTCAAGCGGAACCAGCACCCCGATCATCTGTGTTTGATCGCTTAACTAGCCCTACTCCTCGAGAGTCGGTATTCAACAGGTTGAGCGTCTCAATCCCAACGAAAGAAGGGACCTCCCATGTACGCAGGTCAGCATTTGATAGACTCGGGTCTCCGAGCACCTCAAAGGTTGCTTCGCAATCCAAGGTGGAAAAGGGTGATACACGGAAGAAAGACGAATCTGAGATATGCAGCCTCGTTCCCTCACGTATGAAGCGAGAACTAGCTGTGGAGGTTAGTGTGGGTAGTTCACTTAAGGCAAAACGACGAACTATCATACACACAAATAGGTTGGGAAAGCAAGTCGACCAAGAGGAAGAGGAAAATGAAACTGTAATCCTTCCCGCTTACCATGTAACGGTAGAAACTGATTCCGGATCTAGCTCATCAGATGATGAACCAGATGAAGCCCCGCATGCAATTGAAGATGGTGGACAAGCAACTGTGGATGAGTTGAAGGAATTGAACCTAGGAACTGTTGATGAGCCTCGCCCGATCTTCATAAGCGCACTCCTAACTCCTGCGGAGGAGAAAGAATACCTTGAGCTTTTGACAGAGTACAAAGACGTCTTTGCATGGACGTATAAAGAAATGCCGGGTTTAGACCCAAGAGTTGCAGTTCATCGACTGGCAATAAAGCAAGAAGCGCGCCCGGTTAAGCAAGCTCAACGTCGTTTTCGACCAGAACTCCTCCCCCAAATTGAGGCTGAAGTTAACAAACTTGAGCAAGCCGGATTCATTCGGAAAGTACAATTTCCAAAATGGATTGCGAATATTGTCCCAGTCAGAAAGAAGAATGGGCAGATTCGAGTTTGTGTCGATTTCAGGGATTTGAACAGGGCTTGCCCCAAGGATGATTTCCCATTGCCAAATACAGAGCTCATGGTAGACTCAACCATCGGTCACGAAGCATTGTCATTCATGGACGGTTCATCAGGATACAACCAAATTCGAATGGCGCCTGAGGATGAGGAGCTCACCGCCTTCCGAACCCCGAAAGGAATTTACTGTTACAAGGTGATGCCCTTCGGACTTAAGAATGCTGGAGCAACATATCAACGAGCAATGCAAAAAATCTTTGATGATATACTTCACAAGATTGTTCAGTGTTATGTCGATGACTTAGTGGTTAAAACAAGAAAAAGAGAGGAACATATACGAGATTTGCGCATCGTATTCAACCGACTAAGGAAATACCAGCTCAAGATGAACCCCTTGAAATGTGCATTCGGTGTCACGTCCGGAAAATTCCTCGGCTTTATCATTCGACATCGAGGCATCGAAGTGGATCAATCTAAGATAGATGCTATCCAAAGGATGCCCGAACCGAAAAATTTACGGGAGCTACGAAGCTTGCAAGGTCATCTTGCATACATTCGACGCTTCATATCAAACCTAGCAGGACGATGTCAGCCGTTCAGTCGGCTAATGAAGAAGGATACCAATTTCGAGTGGGATGAAGCCTGCAAAAATGCGTTTGAGAGTATCAAAAAGTACTTGCTGAATCCGCCTGTCCTAGGAGTTCCCATACCAGGGAAACCTTTGATACTGTACATCGCAGCGCAAGAACAATCACTTGGGGCTCTTTTGGCCCAGAAGAATGAAGTAGAAAAGGAGAAAGCGTTGTATTATCTCAGTCGAAAGCTAACTGGAGCAGAATTGAGATATTCCCCCATAGAGAAAATGTGTCTTGCACTCTTCTTTTCCATTCACAAATTGAGGCATTACATGCAAGCACACACAATACATTTAGTTGCGAAGGTGGACCCAGTGAAGTACATCTTGTCTAGGCCAGTAATATCTGGGCGGTTGGCGAAATGGTCTGTGGCCTTTCAAGAATTTGAAATCGCGTATGTTCCGCAAAAGGTTATTAAAGGACAAGCACTAGCGAACTTTCTCGCTGATCATCCCATACCTGCTGACTGGGAGCTGTCGGATGACTTTCCAGATGAAGACGTGTTATACACGGAGATCCTTCCACCTTGGATGATGTTCTTTGATGGGGCTACACGTCGTGAAGAGTCAGGAGCAGGCGTTGTTTTTGTGTCACCACAAAAACACATGTTACCATTCGCCTTCAGGCTTAACGAACCATGCTCAAATAATGTGGCCGAGTACCAAGCCCTTATCGCTGGCCTCCAAATGGCTCTTGACATGAAAATCTCATACTTAGAGGTTTACGGGGACTCTAAGTTGGTGATCAATCAACTCCTAACACATTATGAAGTCAGGAATGAAGGTTTGGTTCCTTACTTCCGATTGGCCACACGATTAATTGAGGAGTTCGACGGGATCTCTTTAGAACACATTCCTAGAAGTGAGAATAAGATAGCAGATGCTCTTGCCAACTTGGCCACTACGTTGGCATTGTCAGAAGAAGAAAGGGTGAATGTGCCAGTTTGCAATCGTTGGGCACTCACTTTCACAGAGGAATATACAAGTGAGACAAATGCCATATCAGTATCTGTTGTGGAGGACGAGGATTGGCGCCAACCTTTGATTGACTACTTAGAACATGGTAAGCTACCTGATGACTCTCGCCACAAGACCGAGGTACGACGAAGGGCACCTCGCTTCATCTACTATAAAGATACCTTGTATCGACGATCCTTTGATGGATTATTTTTGCGATGCCTTGGAAAGGGAGAAACTGATCAAGCCATGGAGGAGGCCCACTCCGGAGTATGCGGCGCCCACCAATCTGGTCCTAAACTTTATCATCGGATAAAGCGGAATGGGGTATTATTGGCCAACAATAGTGAAGGATTGCATGGACTATGCAAAAAGATGTGAAGCATGTCAACTCCATGCAAACTACATTCATCAGCCACCAGAACCATTGCATCCTACGGTTGCCTCTTGGCCCTTTGATGCATGGGGACTCGATGTCGTAGGACCATTGCCCAAGTCTTCAGCTGGCCATTTATACATCTTGGCTGCGACCGATTACTTCTCTAAATGGGCAGAAGTTATATCTCTAAAGGAAGTAAAGAAAGAAAATGTCGTGAATTTCATCCGAACCCACCTGATCTATCGATATGGTGTTCCTCGTTACATCATGACGGACAATGGTAAGCCTTTCTACAATAGTTTGATGGACCAACTATGCGAGAAGTTCGGGTTCAAGCAGTATAAATCTTCCATGTATAATGCGCCAGCCAACGGTCTTGCTGAAGCTTTCAATAAGACCCTTTGTAACTTGTTGAAAAAAGTAGTGGAACGCTCAAAAAGAGATTGGCACGAGAGAATCGGAGAAGCGTTATGGGCGTACCGGACGACATACAGAACACCCACGCAAGCTACTCCATATTCGTTGGTGTACGGCGTCGAAGCAGTCCTTCCTTTGGAGCGACAAATTCCCTCTCTCCGAATTGCTATACAAGAAGGGCTTACAAATGAGGAGAATGCCCGACTGAGACTGGAGGAGCTTGAGGCACTTGATGAAAAGAGGTTAGAAGCTCAACAACACCTTGAATGCTACCAAGCGCGACTATCTCGAGCTTTTAACAAGAAGGTCAAGCCTCGATCATTCCAACAAGGAGATTTGGTACTCGCAGTCCGAAGGCCAATCAACACTTTGCATAAGATTGGAAACAAGTTCACGTCAAAATGGGATGGCCCATATGTCGTTCAGGAAGTTTACACAAATGGTGCCTTACAAGATAGTTGACAAAGATGGGATAAGGGTAGGTCCTATCAACGCAAGATTCCTGAAGCGGTACTATGCATGAAGTTCCAAAGTCCCTCCTCGGCAGGAGCCTAAACTGCCCACCTTAACACTTCATTGGTACTTGATGTTTTCCCATTACCTTTGAATGTGCCAAAAAAAAAAAAAAATGCTCGCTAGGTTGAAAACCTTGAAAGAGGCGGCCTAGGCAAAAGTTAGAGCATAATAAAAAAAAGTAAATAAATAATGCTCGCTAGGTTGAAAACCTTGAAAGAGGCGGCCTAGGCAAAAGTTAGAGCCAAAAAAAAAAAAAATGCTCGCTAGGTTGAAAACCTTGAAAGAGGCGACCTAGGCAAAAGTTAGAGCACAAAAAAAAAAAAAAAAAAAAAAAAAAAAAAAAAAATCCTTTGAACTACGTTATGACTTGATCCCTTTTGGGTACGTAGGCAACTTGGTATTCTTTACTAAGTACAGTCACATATGAAAAAAAAAAAATTCCTTTGAACTACGTTATGACTTGATCCCTTTTGGGTACGTAGGCAACTTGGTATTCTTTACTAAGTACAGTCACATATGAAAAAAAAAAAAAAAAAAAAAAAAAAAAATAAAAATAAAAAAAAAAGAAAGAGAAAATGGAACTTTTATTAATAAAAAAATGAATGTCATTACATCATAGATATTACATAAATGACGATCGACCTATCCAATCTAAGTTCTTCAACTCCTCTCGACTGGTCTCTAGCAGCTCTCGTAGCTCTTGAAGTTTGGCATGGTCTGAAGTCTCTAAGGTTGGAGTAGCCTCAATCTCTGAAATTTCTTCCTTAATTCTAGAAACCGCGGCCTGCAATTGCGGTAACTTTTCTTCGTGAAGGGAGATAGAATTCTCAAGTTTTCCCCTCTGCGTCGCCAAAAGCTCGAGCTCCTTCCTCAACTCAGTCTCCTTTGACAAAACTTTAGATAGTTCAGCCTTCAGCTCTACTACTATCCCTAGCCTCAATAGCTTCTGATTCGAGTGCAAGAGTATAGCGACGTTCAGCATCTGCGCGTCTCTGATTCTTGACTTCAAGTGAAATCCTTTGCGTAAAAGCAGAACGTATTGAAGAATATTGAGATGCATTCTCCATAAACTTCCAAACTCGATCCTGTAAGGGCATTACATCCACAATTGTTGTTTGTCTGATAGCATGGATAATCTTCCTCACCTCTTCCTTAAGAGAAGCAACAGAATCAAAAGGGGTTTTGATGATCTTTTCTATTAAGCCTTCCCCCAACATGAATGCATAATGGCGACTAGCCTTTGAGATGACGTCCTCTGCATTAAGTGTCGAGACTGTAGAGGCAGTCGGGATACCCGAACTACGCACCTTGCTAACCATATCCTTCGTAGGGTTACAGATAGGACCTGAAGGGGGAATAGAAGCATTAGATTTCTCAAGATGCGGCTTCTCAATCACCTTAGTGGCAAGATCAAAAGTCTCCAGACCTTGGACAGAAAACTCACTCATAGAAGGGCTACCATCAACTGGTGACTGCCTTTTGTCTACCTCTTTCAAAGAATCAACACCAACCTGCGACAAAGAAATGTCAAGATTTTCATCCTCAACAAGTTCTTGGATGGCAGAAACAACCATGGGATCATTAAAAAGACAACAAAGGGCTCTAACAGATTCCGTGTTAGCAGAATCAAAAAGGGAAGAAAGACTCACTTGTTCATCACCGCCAGAAAATGGAGATGGCGTGTCCACATCAATAAAAGGCTCAGTCGTCTTCATAACAATCTCGTGGTTTGCACCATCAATGACGTTGTCCTTATATTTCCTACGTCGCCAATGACGATCCGAGTCATTTCGACTTACCTCATTTCCATGATCAGGAACATGAGATCCCATCCTCTTCATTCAACTTCTTGGCATGAGACGCCATAGCTCTATCAGCCCCTCTAAAGGTAGAAACAATGCCGGATGTCTCGTCAGTGCCTTCCGAAATCCTTAAAGATAACTTGTTATCCTCTTGATGCTCTGAAGGTTCATCACTTTCATGACGCCGCTTCAACTTGACTATCAGCTTACTTGGCCCAATGTTCCCATTCGGTTGACTGGGGTCGCTAGAGAAGAAACCATCAGATCTTTTGGCCCACCAATCCATATAATCTTTCGTACAAGGGGCCGCATCACTTGGGGAACGAGAGGGGACCAAAAACTGTGACTTTGTGTTGATACGAAGGCATCGATGCCAGAGATGCATGACTCTTTCTAAGGGGGCAGCCCGTAGATCTTCCTTTATCTCCCCAGGGATGTCTTGAGTGAACCCAAATTGACGACCAAAGCGGTGAGGACTATAAGGCTCGAGCACGCTCAAGTCGCCGCGACGTGATGATAAATAGCTGGGGCGTTGACTAATAAAGTAGTCAACATAGGAGTCGGATAGCTGATCATTATCCTCCAAAATCTCTTGATGTCCCTTGAAGAGCGCAAGACGATGAAACTTGAACTTAGTAATGGAACGGAAGAGCTTTCGTGCCTCAGCTTCCTCAAAATACTTCGCTGCACCCTCTCCAGAAAATCTAACCATACATGGATCAAGTGGGCTAGCCTCAGGCAAGTCGAAATGAGTGGCAAAGTATTCGGCCAACCATGCATTCAAGTAGTGTGCGGGAAATGTAGTGTCACACTTACTAGGGACTGAGGAAGACGCAATATCGTTCAAGCCTTTGTAGATAGTTGCCAAGACCGGGACTGCGAGACAGTACTTCTTACCACGAGCCATCGAGCTTGCGACTTTGAAAATGCCAGGCCTAATCAAATTAGCCTCTTTACCAGGAAATACAAATTCCCCCAACCAACATGACAAGAGAGCGGCTAGCCAGGTCTCCTCTTTCGCCTTTTCTGACACTTTTAATATTCTGAAAGGAGCTTCCTCATCTTCGGTACGGCATTGATTACGATGAGTCGTGATGATCCCGTGTGGATTGTGGGAAAGCTTTCCCCTCACTGATCTCCTCAAAGACCGTCTATTAGGAGGTTTTGGATACCTAACGAAGCCACGAAACCAAAACCCTACCCACTCAGTAGAAGTGACCGAATCAGGGCCGCCAAGCTCGAGACTCAGGCGATGGAATGTAGCGAATAAGTACTCACAACTTGAAGGGAGGGATGACATCTCTTTTGCGCTCGGAACAACTTCATCATAAAAAGATCCAAACAAAGGGAGCCCTCCAATTCGACATAGATCCCATAGAGTAATAGAAATCTCTCCTACGGATGTATGCAATGTATTTGTGGCCGGACACCAATACTCGAAGAAAGCTTGCATGCCATGGACATTCCGGTCGTAAGTGAATAGAGAGGCACGGACCACGCCATAAATCTTAGCATCAGTGAGGATTTTCTTATTCCGGCTGAGTATATCTTCTAACCACTCCCAATACTTAGGGATGTAAGAAAACTCCCCTGTATATTGGAGCGGAGGAGCTCTTGAGGAAGTCGCCCAATGTGCCTCACCAACGCTTATACGACGCACAAGTAGGGGGAATAGACCCGTATAATTAACACCTAAATGGAAGGAAGAACGCAATGTAAAAATCTTTGACTGGACAAGATGTGAATCTCTCTTGGATGGGTCGTAGAGCTCGCGGGAAGATTCAGACCACCACTGAGATAAGTGGGGAGTTCGACTGACATCTATGGGGGACGAAGAATAAATGAAACTGGCAGAAGGAAGAACTGCCAAAGTTATCCCCTCCTCTATGGGTTCGTCCGCGTGACTCAGTATAGTGATGAACTGATTCTTGGGAGTCTTCGAAGAGTCGACAAAAACAACCATTATGAGTGAAGAGACAAAGAACCACGATGAAGAGGAAGACTGGGTGCACACCTGAAAAGTGAACAACAAAAAAAAAAATGAAAAAAAAAAAAGTGAACTTTCATGAAAAAAAGAGCAAAGCAAAGGGGGCAAGACCAAAATAAGTGACAGTCACAAAGTAAAACTGCAGTTGTAGACAAATAAGAGTTGCAAGACGAAGAAGCGACACAGTGTCGAAGCAAAGAGGCGACGAAGTGTTGAAGCGAAGAAGCAACGCAGTGTCGAAGTGAAAAAGTGACGAAGTGTCGAAGCGAAGAGGCGACGAAGTGTCGAAGCGAAGAAGCCACGCAATCACGAAGAAGCAACGCGATGTTGAAGCGAAGAAGCAACGTGGTGTTGTAGTGAAGAAACAACGCAGTGTTGTAGTGAAGAAGCAACACAGTGTCGAAGCTGTTGAAGCGAAGAGGCGACGAAGTGTCAAAGCGAAGAAGCCACGCAATCACGAAGAAGCAACGTAGTGTTGAAGCGAAGAAGCAACGTGGTGTTGTAGTGAAGAAGCAACGCAATGTTGTAGTGAAGGAGCAACACAGTGTTGAAGCTGTCGAAGCAAAGGGGCGACGAAGCGAAGCGAAGAAGAACGAAACAAGGATAGCAAGATTAACCCAGCCCCAGTGTGTGGGTTAATTATTGGAGCTTGAAACTGAATTCCTGCAAAAAAAAAAAAAAAAAAAGTCAGAACCAAAAAAAAAAAAAAAAAAGGTCATTTTGTACCACAAAAAGTTTCTATTGTTATCAATAATTTGTTAAAAAAAAAAAAAAAAAACGTGGAATAGCACATGCCTACGTTGGCATTTGACAATGCCAATTGTGATTCCAAGAAGGAAAGACTGAATTCAAAGTAAGAAATAGATGAAAATCGAATTAGATTTCCTATCATGGGCGGATCCACACTAAGGCCAGGGTGGGCACGTGCCCACCCTCAAATATTTTTTTAAAAAATTAGTAGGTATATAGTATAAAAAATAATTGGATATTATAAAGTGTCCACCCTCAATTTTTTGGATAATTTTACAATATCCACATTTTTTTTGTGTGTGTGTTGTACTTTTAATAGAAAAAATGTCATATTGATGGTATTAGTGTCACACATGATGGTAATTACCCCACATATATTGGTACCTATGATCACATTAATTGATACCCTAAATTTTTATTTATTTATTTAAATTTAATACATATAAAATTGGAGAGTATTAACATCACATTGGATAGCACTACCATCACATATGATGACAACTACATCATATTTGATAATAACAATTGAGTGGGTACCAAACTCACAAAAAGATTGAGTATTGTAGAATGATCCTAATTTTTTTGTTAAATTTTTTTCTAGTTAGATATATAACTTACAATCAAACTTACCAGTTGCGATTACCACTGTTAGAAGATCATTTTCAGCTATGAAGATTGTGAATAATCGATTACGTAGTCGGATGAGTGATCAATGGATGGATGACAACTTGTATGTATACATAGGGAAAGACATTTATCGTAGTATTAATAATAAAGTTATAATGTAACGCTTTCAAAATATGAAACATATGTCAAAATCAATTGTAAAAAGCTATAATGAGCTTCTTGTTTATTACTTTTTGGTTATATAAATAATATATATTGGCTTTTGGCATTTTTTGTATTATGTCTATTAAACTTTGAGATTAAAAGGTGCCCACCCTAGATTGAATTCCTGGATCCGCCCCTGTATATACTGGCTCCAAAGTTGACGGCATGGGACTGCAGCTAAAAAAAAAAATCAGTGACTCTAAAGTTGACGGCATTCAAGAAAATAAATTTCTTTTTTTGAAACAGTCAAGGATGGGGAACCCACGTAAAAGCTTTACTATATTGCAAACTAGGACAGCACCTGTGACAACCAAGACCTGCGGCAGTAAGGAACATTGAAGAAAAAAAAAATTTTGAAACAGTAAAGATTTTGTTCAAATATTTATATGTATATTTCAAAGGGACCCACGCCTAACTATGTTTGGGAGAACATGCTTGAAGACCAAAAGAATTGCTGTTGAAAGAATACTAAGAAAAAAAAAAAAAAAATTTTAACAATGAGACAAAGGAGAAAGGACCCACGCTTGACTGTGTTGCAACTTGCAAGTGGTGGTCAAGACTTGTGCTAAGAAAAAAAGTTTTTTTTTTTTTTTTTTTTTCTGTGGCTGGTTGCGGCAGTAAGGAGCATTGAAGAAGAAAAAAAATATATATTTGAAAAGAAACAGTGAAGACACTGTGCGGCAGAAAATTGAGGGGGTGTGAGGATGCCTTTTTATAGGTAATTGCTAACCCTAAACCTAGTAAGAAGAAGAAGAAAAAAAAAAAAAAAATAAAATATGAAGAAGAGGCCGCCTCTTGAAGAAAAATTTCGCGTGGGCCTCTCAGTGGGCAAGAGGTGAGTTTGTGTTTAAGTGCTCAACTCACACCCAAACTTGGTGTGAGTGGCCTTAATAAACAAATATCCCCTAAAAAAAAAAAAAAAAAATTTAAATCCCATGACAAAAGTATCAAGTTCAAATTTCGAGACTCGCTCGCTCACCACATCAAAAAAAAAATAATATTAACTTTTTTTTTTTTGTGTACGCGACCAAGTCTCAAGGGGGCATTTGTAGACGTCAAAATTTTATGATGTGTTTACATCCGTCGTCCGATTGATCATGATTAATTTTTATTAATTAAATCAATTGTCAAGTGATGACGTGTCAATAATGGACAAGTCAACAAACTTGCATCCAATAGGACAAGGCCACGTGTCACAACTTTGAAACCATGTGGCGACATCAGAATGGAGAATCCTACATATGGAATGTTTTAATTAAATGGAAGACCAAATTCAAATTCAAATTCAAAATCAAATCAAATCTTATTAAATGCTGAAAAGGAAATTCCAAATGAAGAAGTCTTAAAGTGCCTATAAATAGAGACCCCTTAGAGAAGAGAAGGGGATCCAGAGTCAGAAGGAGAAAACCCTGCCAACACTCTGCCAAAAAGAAGAGTTCTCTCAAGATTCAAGAAGAGCACTCTTGTCCATCCAAGAGCAAGGCGTACTTCGACTTCTTCAAATCCAAAGTGGGAGACGCCTCTCAAATCTTCATTCAACTTAGACCGAGATCAAGCCGACGGCCCTCAACTCCAAGTCCAGAAATCCCAACTGCACACTCAACCCAGAAATATTCAAACACCATTCAAGATCAAGCTTCATAGCCCTTGGATCGTGGAGCGTCACGGAGAAGAATCAGAGGAATTTATTGTATTCTTTATTGTAAAGGATCATTTAGAGATTTGTACCCGCGTTCATACACATAAACACAAATTGATTATTTGTTACACTATTTCGTGACCATGTGATTTATCTGTACGAAATTTGTGTCTACAACAAGCTCTATCAAAACCATACATGAGGTATCATTGGTGAAAAAAGCACTTGAAATTGCAGATATTAGGCAAATTCTACAAATTAAGTCCTTTGCACCTCTGCATTTCCATGAGAGCAGCCTCCCCAAGTACTTAAATGCATCTGCTTTCTCAAGATAGGTACTAACAACCATTGTACCAAAGAGAAGACCAAGGATAGGGAGATTAATTGCTTCATATGCTTCATCTGCAGTTATGACTTGGAAAATGACCATGAGCATAGCCCCTAGAAGGGACCCTGCAGTCCTCCCAATGGGTAGAAATGGGACAGAAGGGAAAACAGCCAATACCCAGAAGATTACAAAGGAAATTGAGCCTAGAATCACTTTCATTAGGATAGCCATTGCCACTGATCAGCTTAAAAAGCTATATAATTTGTTAATATTAATACAAAACTTCACGGGTCCAAAATATTACATAATAGAACTCCAGCTCCATGGCTTATCCCATAACAGTAATTTCCTCCTGAACCATGAAAAAAATCCAACATTATATTAGTACTGCACAAAAAATCAGCTTAAAATCTAAATGACTTGTAGTTCAATGGCATAGTCTACTCTTTTTAATGAGAAGAATCAAAATTCAAATCCCCCATTTTCAACTTTAAATTGCTATCACAAACTCAAGGCATCATCGTGAAACATAAAAGAGTCCGGTTGAGTTACATAGCAGGCATACAAGATAATCTTTTCTTTTCTTTTCTTTTTTCTTTTTAGTGGGTTAAACTTAAACGGCATACAAGATAGTCAAAGACACTGTTTTTGCAGCTCTGGATAATGGAAAATTATAGAATAAAAGATGACCACAAAAGAGCCCCATTATCACAGAAACCAATGATGATATGCCAACTAGTAGTGAAAGTTTTCGTTTTTTGTCTTCAAACAAAATGAACCCAGAACATTGCAAGCACACTCAAACACTTGGGTTCTTATACATTTTGCAATGATTACACAATGAATCATGAAAGCGATACTTAACAAAAGAATGATAACATAACCATTAAACATAAACATTGCTATCTCATCCATTACCATCCTAGTGAAGCTTTCCGGAATTCAGACAACCATATTCTATAAAACTCTTTGCAAGGAAAACAAGCTTGTAATGCACTAAGCATTACAAAAGTAAAAAACAAACCTCAAACCTTTAACATCTGTAGCTTCCAAAGCCATCTCAGTGAAGTTATACGCCTTCCAAAAATTAAATTAAAACTAAAGAGAGACAAATAATCTCAGTACACTATAGGTAGCCTATAATGAGTGTTGAACATATTCATTTTTCTGCAACTACCAAAACGGTGTCTTATCTATTTGGAATTTTGGAAGTGGGACAATCTATGAAATTTTCGTAGATGGCAATAAGACGAGCTGTTATCTGTCATTTTGTGGGGTCCTACGTTTGTGAGGTCCCCCATGTGAGGAGGTGTTACACCACATAAAATTTGCAACAAAACGGGTTAATGTTAAATTTGATATAGTTTATTTTTGTTGGTGTATTTGGCTTTAAAAATAAGGTGGTAAAAATGTAAAAACATGTCCATAATAAATTCACCCCAAGTAAATGTCGGATAAAGTACCAATTGTATCCCCTTCTAAATACCATAATAAAATATCAATTATTTCACAAGCTTAAACTGTTAAGAAGTGATGAATTTAATCATTTAATAAACTAATATTCAAAAAAATTCGCGTTTAAAATCATAACGCTTCAATGTCGAGTCAAGTCCAAATTGGATCGGACACAAACCAAACTCCACATAGCCTGACATAAAGAACATTATTAAGAAACAAAGTGCACCTATGGCACAATTGCAACTTATAGGTACCCCATGCGGCCCTAGCACCTTAATTCGCCTTTTTTATTTACTATGATTATATATCATGTGACTATTAGCTAAAACTCGATGATACTTAACAACTTAACCCTATCTCTCCCTACGTAGTCTCTTGCATCTAGTATCAAATTAAGGAGAAAATGAGTAACCAATTCTTATGACGTTACAAAACACAAAAGGGCAAGAAAGTAAGTTCGAGAGTAGTTTTTATGATTTCAAACAATCATGAGGGAAGTATCCAGCTTGTCCATAGTTAAAACATGCACACATGGCTCTCACATGGCTCCAATTATGCTCCCTTGGGCTTGAATACTTGGCACGAACCACATCCAGTGATAATGAATGCAAAGCTATTATTTTGGGCCTCCCACTGCTTTGCCTAGAGCTCAATGTTTGCATTAAATTCTTGAGTTTTTAAGTGCTCTCATTGTGCGTCATGTTGAGCTTCATTTCCTCCATGTATCACTCTTCTCAAACGCAAACTACAGCCATTATTTAATGCTTTGAAAAATTTATGGTTTGGCCTTTTTACTTCATCTTTTTTAGATTTACATTTTTTAATGGGCATCTCACTCCATTTTGACATTTTTAACAATTCTTTTGGATAATATTTGTAATTTTTATACACTTAACCAAAAAAGAATTTGCAACTATAACCGAAACCCGAGACAGTAAGATCAAATCTTGCATAAAGGAAAGGCACAAAAAAGAAAAAAGAAAGTTGTCCATTTCACAATTGCTGAGATCAAAATAACAGTAATAAACAGACAAGTAATGTACAATTCACCCTATCACTCAGCAACTATTGAAAAACATTAAGGTTAAAAACTGTCTGCTTTGAATTACTCAAATGTCAAACAATCTTCCTCTACAAAATTTATTACATAAAAACATTCTCTATGTGATGTGTAACAGTGTAAGAACATGAATATTATCTTATAAGTGCCAGACCAATAGCAGTGACGATAAGAGTGGAGGGGACTCCAAATTTGAGATGGCTCCAAAAGGATAAAGTGTAGCCAAATTGTGGAGCTCGGCGAGCCTGCTCACACACAATTAAGTTGGCGGCCGATCCCAATAATGAGAGGTTCCCGGCTACCGTGCTGACCCAAGCTAAGATTAGCCATGCCTTTTTCTCATCAGCTGCAGAAATTGCAGCTGCCGATGCTGCCACTCGTGCTCCAAGCAAGAGAACTACACCAATATTATTCAACTTAGAAATGTATCACCAAACTCATTAGGTACTTATTACATAAAAGAAAAAACAATTCTTAATCAGAGATGCAGATAGAAAGATGATTAAACCATCAGTACCAGATTATTTAGGAAAAATAATCTCAAAGATTCAGTGCAAGAGAATACCTTGCTTCTTAAGTAATCATTATTCCCTATATTATGTGCACAAGGGCCATGGATATACTGAGAGCCTTGGCAACTCACAGTTACTATTACAGGTATGAAAATCCCTTTGTTACTAAAAGAAAATTTTGTTTATTGCACAAGTTTGTTGTTTCATTGAACTATATGGTGGAATTCTCAGACTGAAAGACCTGTTTAGTAAAATAGGTGGTGTACTATCAACTTGAGTATGATTTTAACATGCATAAGAAAGATTAATGTCAGTTTGTCTCCAGTAGAGAAAGGAATCTTGAGAAGAAGTGAAAACCAGAAATATGCAATTAAAAACTGGGAATACTATGAGTCTATGACATCCCTAAAAGATACTTTGTATACAAAGTCCAAACTATTCCCTAATATTTCTCCAGAAATCTAAAGACACCGCACCAAACTTTTTTCAGATTATATGAATTTCAATACTGAATTAGTCTTTGCACTGCTTGAAATTGCTAAGAAGGACAGTAAAGGACAACAATAATTGTAAACAGACTTACAACCTGTTGTTAGCTAATTTCATCTGATAGATACCCAAAAAAAAAAGAATGATGAAACAGATAATAGAAAAAATATATGGAAGAAATCCATCAACATACCAGTTGGTACGTTTGAAGCCAAATTTGACATGACAAGTATGACAATGGCAAGAATTGCTATCCCGCTAACATGATCAATTCGTGAATAGGGCTCCATCAAGTCCCATAGAGTACTTGGGATTCCAGTTCTGTTAAAGCCATCAACTGTGATAAACATTCCGCAAAAGAAAATTAACAGCGAATAGGAGACCTGGCAAAGAAGAGAAATAAACTACATATTATAAACTCTCCAACAAGGGATGATTTAAAATTTCAAGTCCCATTGATGGTTCAAGGGGAAAAATAATTAAAAAAAAAAAAGTATAAAGAAAAGCATCATGCTTGCAGATTATACCTTTTCAAGGCTTGGCCTAGCATCCTTGAAATCAAGAACCACAAGAGCAAGTGCAGCAGTAATTGTAGTCCATGACATATTTAGACCCATAAGCAAAGCAATCAACATTCCTATAGTAACAAGGTAAACACATGATTTCCACAACAGTTTTTTCCATTTTGTGGTGAAATCTTTCCTTTCCTTCTGAAGAACGTACAGAAAGTGCATCTCTTAGTCTATCCATTGATGCAACTCTCTTTGAAGGGATCGTTTCCTCCTTTACCTGAGTAGATACATCTTTTGCCACCTCTTTTGATGCATTAGAATTTCTTGCAGAGTCCAATGTGACAATTGGGTCCTTTTGGATTTCAGTCTCACTTGAAATTGCTCGGTTTCTAAGCGCCTCAACATGGCCCATGTTCCCACTCATGTGGGGAGGGCTTTGCACAGCCATAAGTTCCAATCTAGAGTTCCATTCCTGAGAATTATGTGACAGTGTAGCTGGTGAAAACCGATGAGAATTCATTTCCTCCTCTGAAAAAACTTCTACAGCTACATCTTCTTCATCCTTCTGTATAGATAATAACTTCCAGTACATGCATATAAGAATTAGAGCATTGACAAATACACCCATGAGCATTGCAGGGAGAATTCCGATTAGAAAATTCCCAAAAGATATCTTACTCTGAACAGCTATAACCAAGTTTTGGGGGTTGCCAATTGGAGTGGCTGAAGACCCAATATTTGCACTAGAGGCCAGGGCAAGAAGGAAAGGATGAGGTGGGAGATTATGTTGCCTTGCAGTTTTCAAGACAAATTCAGTCAAAACTACACAAGCGGTATCATTAGTGAAAAGAGCACTTGAAATGGCGGAAATCAGGCAGATTCGACAAATTAAATCCTTTGCCCCCTTACTCTTCCATGAGAGCATCATTCCCAAGTACTTGAACATATCTGCCCTTTCAAGATAGATACTGACAACCATTGTCCCAAAGAGAAGACCAAGGATTGGGAGATCGATTGCATCATATGCTTGATCTGGAGTTAGGACTCGAAATACAACCATTAGCATGGCCCCCAGGAGGGACCCTGCAGTCCTCCCAATTGGTAGAAAAGGAACAGCTGGGAAAACTGCCAATACCCAGAATATTGCAAAAGCAATCGAGCCTAAAACCACTTTTACAGTAGAAGCCAAGGCCATTTTTGCAGCTCAGTAAGCGAAAATCTTAATTTTTACACAATTCCAAGGGCTCTATATATATTAATGAAATTCCATAGCTGATGTCATATCATCAATATCATAACATCTACTTGCCATAAAAGAAATATCCTGGTCAAGAAAAATCAATTAATTAAAACTGTGCTTCTGAAGCAATCATACATTCAATCAAATATCATGATACTTAAGCAACATGGTAGCAAAATTCATGGAAGAAGAGTGACCAAACAGCTAGAGGGCAAATAGTAAGTATATATAACAAGTGCTAGGAAGATAAGCAAGTAGGATTGTTGCAGCTTTTCATAGATTATAAGGCTTAATAAACTAACAGAACAAAATTTCAAAATAAAGGAATGTAAGGGATTGGCAAGTTCAACAAATACTAACAATCTAGATTTTTTTTTTCTTCTTTGTTCTTTTTTAGAACTCCTTAAGAGAAGAAGCCAGGGTTCACATTGAAAGCAAAACCCATCCAAATATGAAATTTTATATCTTTGGAATATCCATAAATCTTGATATGAACAGAATGAAATATTCGATCATTTTTCAATAAATGTCACTTCCATAACCATCTCAGTAAGATTCCAAGCTAAATCTCAACAACAACAACAACAAAAAAACCAAGAAAAGTGAAAACCCATATTGTCAAGAATTGTAAAAGCACCTAAAATGCAAAGAAGTCACACTGTATGACCCCACAATTACGCTCTTCAACAGCCATTGCAGTCAATTTCTAAGCTAAATCTCAACCAAACATACAATACCCAGGTTCCAAAACTCTCTCTGAAAACAAAAAATAATATCAAAACAAAGAATTTCTAACCTGAAAATCGGGTACTAACAAATTCTGGACAAGAAGAAGTCAAAACATCTGCAAGTTCCAAATTTGGAAGGGTCTTATTTGCATGTAAAAGTTAAAATATTTTTTGAATAGGATTGGTTCCTAGTATTGGATGGGATGGGTTAGATTCAGTAGCATGATTGATGTTTCCACAATAACTGGAAGAAAGTCGATCAAAGAGACTGACATAAAAGTGTGTCCTTCGTTCTCTCTCAATCCGAGACATAAGTAGTGCATCAAACAGACTGTCGTGAAACAGTGACCAAACAGCTAGAGGGCAGATAGTAAGTATATATAACAAGTGCTAGGAAGATAAGCAAGTAGGGTTGTTGCAGCTTTTCATAGATTATAAGGCTTAATAAACTAACAGAACAAAATTTCAAAATAAAGGAATGTAAGGGATTGGCAAGTTCAACAAATACTAACAATCTAGATTTTTTTTTTCTTCTTTGTTCTTTTTTAGAACTCCTTAAGAGAAGAAGCCAGGGTTCACATTGAAAGCAAAACCCATCCAAATATGAAATTTTATATCTTTGGAATATCCATAAATCTTGATATGAACAGAATGAAATATTCGATCATTTTTCAATAAATGTCACTTCCATAACCATCTCAGTAAGATTCCAAGCTAAATCTCAACAACAACAACAAAAAAAAACCAAGAAAAGTGAAAACCCATATTGTCAAGAATTGTAAAAGCACCTATTAAATGCAAAGAAGTCACACTGTATGACCCCACAATCGTACGCTGCTTCAACAGCCATTGCAGTCAATTTCTAAGCTAAATCTCAACCAAACATACAATACCCAGGTTCCAAAACTCTCTCTGAAAACAAAAAATATATATCAAAACAAAGAATTTCTAACCTGAAAATCGGGTACTAACAAATTCTGGACCAAGAAGAAGTCAAAACATCTGCAAGTTCCAAATTTGGAAGGGTCTTATTTGCATGTAAAAGTTAAAATATTTTTTGAATAGGATTGGTTCCTAGTATTGGATGGGATGGGTTAGATTCAGTAGCATGATTGATGTTTCCACAATAACTGGAAGAAAGTCGATCAAAGAGACTGACATAAAAGTGTGTCCTTCGTTCTCTCTCAATCCGAGACATAAGTAGTGCATCAAACAGACTGTCGTGAAACACTTTTCATGACACGTCATGGACTATCAGGGCTGGTTCTGGGGTAAGCCCAGCAAGCTCTTGGGCTTGGGCATCTCCCATCCACACAAAAAATATATATGGGCATCTCGGCGATCTCACCCACGTTGCTGGGTCTTCTACTTCTTCAGATTTTTTCTTTATTCCTTTTCTTCTTCTTCTACTTTTATTTGTCCCGCCGCCAGCATTTTCTTCCATCTCTATTGTTTTACTTCTGCACATTTTTTTGTCCACCAGTGGTCTTTTGTTTCTTTTTCATTTTGTCTTTATTTTTGACCTTTTCATTTTGTGTGGCCTTTGGTCCCCTCCACGTTAACAAATACTTTTTAAATTTTTAATGTTAGCCACTGTGAGGTACAATGACAAATTATATATATTTTGTAAGTTAAATTGACAAATTAACTAAGGTAAACATTAAAAGTGATTAGCAAAAAAAAGATAGGTAGTAAAAATAATGAGATATGGGCTTATCATTTTGAAGGGCTTTTAACAAATTATATTGGCCTGACAATAAACAAATATATATATATATATATATATATATAATAGCAATAAATTTAGGGATTAAACTGGAACAATATTTAGTGCGGTATTGAAAACTTTGCTTCAAGGGCAAGAGATTTGGATCACACATTTGGATTTTTTTTTTTTTTATTTGTGTGTTTATACAAATATCATTTTGTAATTATTTTTAGGTACATAAAAGTAGTTGATTAATTATACAAATATAGTACGATGACTTAATTGAAAATTTTGCTTTAAAAAGTAAGGAATTTTTTTTTTCTTCTTTGAATCAGATCGTGTTAATTATAAAACACTATTACAAGGTTATATATATATATATATATATATATATATTTTTTATATATATATATTTTTTTTTTTTTTTTCTTAAATGTAATTCAAGCTAAAAGCACAGTAATATAACTTTTATTTTGCAAAAAAAAAAATTTGACATTTATTTCTTTTCTCTTAATATTTAATAATAAGTAGGCAATCAAAATCAGACCAAGCTTGGACAACTCAAACCTCAGGATCGGCCCTGCATGGACACGTGATCAACTACAGACCTTTCTAAGATCAGTATAGTCAAGGTCGCAACAAAAATTCATGACAATTCCACACCTAATTGATCTTTCATCTAATATCTACGTTTGTAGTCATTTTGCTACAATCTACTTGGCTCTCGTTTGTACTTATCTTATTATATAACCCATTATGTGGTATTTATAAAACCATTCATTTGTACTTTTAATCAAATAATCTATTTAATAAATCATGTATTTAAATAATACATATAGATGATATTATAAATTGTCACATTATGATTTGCTATAAACCAGTTTGATCCAAAATTCCAAACAAGATTGTCGTCATTTCAAGTCATCATCATTTTGTCAATTTTACTGTTTATGTTTGAATTTGTGGATCTAACATTCTATAAACTCTAACGTTATTTCAAATAAAAATGATAATTTTCCCTTTCATGAGCCATTAAAAAAATAATAATTCTAGATTGTTCGGAGGTAGGTAAATTGGAAGATGTTGTGAAATTGTACTTTGATTCTCAAAAAGGTTAAAATTATTATCAAATTTCTTATAAAAAGTGTACGGAATGATTATGACAATAAATATAAATGGTCTCACATCAAATGATATATTAAATGATTTTTTTAACCATTGTTTTTAGTTTCTAATTAAAAGATGACATCATTGTACACAAGCCTTTGTATAAAAAATTGCAAACATGTAACATCAATGTTCAATCTGTATTGCCAGCCTGCCAAGTGCCTAGTAGGGAGATATCTAAGAAACAGGTGGCAAGGATTTGTAGTTGAATCATCCTTACCTGATCATTTTGTTAATGTGATCAGGAATGATGCTTTAAGTTGTATCTGTATTTCTTCTTAATGAAGCTTGCTTGTTAATTTTCAAAAAAAATAAAAAAAAAAACTTGTAGGGTGGAAGTAGTTGTGATAGTTGTATTCCTTAATTTAAAATATGGGATTGTTTCTTAGCAATCCAATCATAACCGACCGTGTGTTTGGATGGAGGTCCCAACTCCCAAGGGAAGGAAATAAAGGGAAGAAGATAGGATTGTTTAATTGACTTTGTTTGTTTTTTTCTTTAAAGGGATCACAGAGGAAATTTTTTTTAGAGGATTTGGAGGAGTATCCAAAACCATCATTTTTTATTTCCTTTAAATCATGAGCGGGGCTAGAGCATGATGAGTAGGGTCAATTGACCCACTCATATATATATATATATATATTAAAAAAATTGAGATTTTTAGAATTTGACCTTACTACAAAATTAAGCAATATGAAATTAATATTATTAAAATTATCATCAAATCATTTTTAGTTCCTTTTAAATTAACAAAATATAAGCTCAAGTAACACAAAAAATAACCCAAACAACATCAATAAAAATTAGTCGGCCTCAAAATATATACTTAGCGATCATGATTAACAAAATATATAATTAACAAAATATAAGCTCATAAAAGCCAAAAAATAAATTCACGACAATTCTGCACCTAATTGATCGTTCAGTTGATATCTACGTTTGTCTCATTTGTAATTATCTTGTTATAATTTACTTGACTCTCATTTATGTTTATCTTGTTATATAATCCATTATGTGGTCATTTATAAGACCATTCATTTGTACTTTTAATCTAATGACCTATTTAATAAATCATGTAACTTGTTTAAATAATACATATAGATGATATTATGAGTTACCACATAATTATTTACTAAGGCGCAATTTGATCTAACTTTTTAGTGATGGGACTTCAAAAACTTTTTCTTTTCTTTTTTAGTGCATGCAAACGGGATTAATGTTAGCCCATACGTGAGTCCGCTAGTTTTTTATTTTTTATTTTGTTTATATATTATTTTAAATATATAGAGGATAGAGTTTACCACCAACTTAGTTTTGGAAGAATCTTCCTATAACCTATTATATGAAGATTCATAAAATTGTATTATTTAAAAAGTCACATGACTCATAAATAATAAATATATCATGTGACTAAAAATAAATATGAATAGTTGTTTAAGCCACCATATATAGTAAGTTGAAGAAAAATGATAAATTTTATCCTTAAGAATTTTTTTTTTTTTTAAAAACTTAATTCTCCAGGGGCGTAGCCAAGGCAAGCCTTGGCTGGGCTATAGCCCAGTCAAGGTTTGTTTTTTTCTTTTTTTTTTTACTTATATTTTTTTTATAAAAAAAAAATTACCTAAATAGCCCAGTCAAGATTTTTTTTTTTGCAATTAACCCACCCTAAAATTTTTTTCTGCCTCCGCCCCTGACTCTCTCGTATGGGCTACCCCAATACAGTCCCAAAAGTAAGTGATGAACAAAAAGGTGGGATGAGTGTAATATAGGATTTCTTGATACACATGCCTAATTGCGGCTTCTCACAACCTTTGGAGCATGTACCTGCAATGGTGGATGAGATGTTGAGGAATCAGAAATCCATTGAACTGCTAATGTGGAATCCGAGTCCTAGGAGAAGTTCCGGTTGCTAAGATAGAAAATTTTGACCGAATGATGAATAACGGAGTATAGTAACTGATGGATATATAGCAGGATAGGTAGAGATTCATTCCGGAAAATATTACCATTTCTACCCAACAAGGGACTCCAAATAGCAAATGCAAAAATCACATGTCGTTTAGTATGGTGAGAATGAGATTTTTTTTAAGAGGTTTGGATGACTAAATTTTGAATGTCCAATTGGTAAAAGTTTTTTTTTTTTTTGGGTAAAATTGTTGCATATATCACGGTTGGGTAAGTGTATTCCAAAGTTGGAAAGCCCAAGGACAGTCTTTCCCGTCCCTCCCAATTATTATTATTTTTTATTTTTTTAATAATAAGTTAGGAATGTAGTGAGTGATTGATTAATGTGTATGGTAGAGAGTTTGACTACAAATCATTACGTGACAATTAATAAGATTATCCATATGTACTTTTAGTCATATGACTTATTTAATGAGTCATGTGATTTATTTAAATAATATATATGGATGGTCTTATAAGTTACCACGTAGTGGGTTGTAGCAATACAAACTGATTTATAACTAAACTGTGTCCGTTGTATGGAAAGTGATAAGTTGTATAATAAACATAGTGCGAGTGATAGATTAATGTGAAAGTGATACTCCTTCAATCACAAGTTTACAACTTACCATCTTAGCATTACTCTTTTTTTAATTGCGCCTCTTATAGTACTATTTTTATGTGTAAACCGTTAATTGTATAGTACTTAATCTTTAGAGGTTTTGAATGTAATACAAAACACTCATATGATATTGTTTTATGTAAAAATAATACGGACATGTGTCTATCACATGAGCAACTCGCTGTTTATTTTCACTGCAAGTTTAATTATTAATTGTATATATACATAAAACAAAACTTCGTAGAAGTCTGTGTTTTAGGAGAAAACAAAAGTTTAGCTTATTTTTCTCTCATAATATTAATAAACCAAATCATGTATAAATGGCATGTGTGTTTTTTTTGTATTCAGACTAAACCATGTCAGATTCATAGCCTATTAAGAGTCAAATCAAATTACGTATACCATTTTCTTTCTTATGTTTTGTTGTTTTCAAGTAACTGTCAATCACATTCTAAAATGACAACTGACATGTAGAACTGACCACATAGGAATGAGTTTCGGGCCGTGGACCAAAGCCCAACTTTATATTACACTCAAACTTCACAAGGATCCGTCTTTGACAAGAAAGCAAATTTACAGTATGATTTTTATGTTTTGTGTATTTTTTTCTTATAATATTAATAAACCTAATCATGGCGTGTGTTGTTTCGTTTTTGCATTCAGCCTAAACCATGTCACATTCATAGTCTATTAGCTTTGGAAGTCAATTCAAATTACTAATACTAGGGGTGGGCAAAAAACCGCCAAACCCGACCCGCCCGACCAAACCGCCCAACCCGTTCGTTCATCCGTCCGTCCATAAGCATCCATCCATAAGCATATATATGGACGGATACGGATTCTTTTAATATTCGGATATCGGAACGGATAATGGATTTATAGTTTTTGGTCGGGTGGATACCCGACCCGTCCCACCATTTACTTAAATAATAATTAAATAAAAAAAAATACCTAATTATACTACCCAATACCCATACCCGCCCGATAACCCTCTCACCTCACCCAGTCACTCACCCACACAGGCCACACACAAAAAAACCTAATCACTTTAACCAGACTAAATCACATCCTCTCACACTCTCTCTCTCTCTCTCGTTTCCCAGCAACGCGGCCTCCACGGACCTCACGATCTCGCCTCTCACCCACACGGGTCTCACGATATTGCCTCCCACGATCTCTGCCTCTCGCCTCTCACGATGTCACTTCTCTGCCTCTGCCTCTGCTCCCTCTCTCTCTCATTTCCGTCCTTCCCTCGTTATCACTCTCTCCCTTGCTCACACCGCCGCCTCAAATCACCCGATCTCACACCGCCACCGCTCCCAAACAGTCAATCTCTCCTTCACCAAGTCAATCTTAGCCTCAAAATCTCATATCCAAGCACCCCAGCCAGTAAGTTTTTGATTCATCGCTTGCTTTTTGATAGATTTTGATTTGGGAATTTGTGGATTTGATTTGGTAAATATTTGGAATTGCTTTTTGCTATTTGGGAATTTGTCCAGCTTGGTAAATTATATTTTCCTAAGATTTGGTTTTTGGGTTGATTTTTTTTTGCCGTTCAGATTTGGGAATACCCAATCATTGACCGTAACCAACCCGTTCAATCCGATACCCAATCCGCCCGATCTAACCATTGGTGTGGATGGTCAACGGATTTCGTCTCTTCAAACCCGACTCAATTGGGTAGGATGAAAAATTGCCCCCAAACCCGAACCGCTCGACCTGTGCTCACCCCTACTAATACCATTTGCCATCTTCTATTCAAATAACTATTACAATCACATTCTAAAATGACAATTTAGTGATTGACATGTAGAACTGATCACATAGGAATGAGGTTTCCGCTTGGGTAGAGTAAAACTTTAATTGAAAATGAGCAAAACCCTATTCATAGCACAGCCCAACTAAATAAACAAGACTCAACCTTGACTAAAAAGGAGAAATAATATAAAAAAAAACAGTCTTTGAAATTTGAAATATGTGATATTTGAAGGTGACTCCTCCAATATTTTATTTTAGCCATTAAAAAAGACCCCATGAAGTTCATTGGTCCACCCAACCCATCATCGAAGACATCAGGATTTTTTTAACCCGGTGGGCGGCCCATTATAAAGCAGTGGGGCCTACCTACACCTCCTCCTTCCCCAGATGGCTTTTTAGCCCAATAGTGAGATATGGGCCGGGCCCTCCATTCCTTTTGGTTAAATTCTCTTTGTGTAAAATTATTTATCTAGCAAATAAATAAATCATATCTTATACTATATAACAAGATTTAGGTGCTAGAAGTTTTAGTTGCGCCAAGTGGTTACACTTCATTAAATTTTTTTGATAAATTACATAATTCGCTTATGTTTGGATGGTTTTAAATTAAATCCTAACTTTAAAAAGTTTTAATTAAGACTATGATTTTTATTTTTTTTAAATCATTTCAATTCACATACTCAATGAGTTATATTAACTAAAAATAACAAAAAATTTATGTAAGTTGTGATTAAAACTCAAAAAATTATTTCATGTGATATTATGGAAACAGGTATATTATACTAGAATTGTGAAATTTTATAATAATCAATCAAAATTATCTATAAGCTCAAATCCAAATTATATCATAAAATAAACTATGTAATAAAAGTTGTGTCTTAAACATTTTGGTTGCACCAAGTGAACATTCTCTCTTTTTTTCCATTCTTTTCTCCTTATGTCATGTGACACACTATAAGTACATTAAAATAATTAACATAGTTTGTTTTAAGTTATATTGATTCCCAAATTTAAAAAAATATATATATAATAAAATACTACTCTGATTCAAGTTCTATTATCAAGAGTTTTTAGAAATTTAAAATAAATTTTCATTATTTATTTTCTATTATTTTAATAGTCTACCATAATTTTTTAATAATAAAAGTTGGCTCATACATGTTATGCTTGTACTATGTGGCTAAATGTAAGAATTACAAAATTATACGACATAATATCTCCACGTAAATTATTAACATATCATAGTAGTTTAATTTAATTAAAATAATATTACCAAGTTTTTTTTAATTAAAAATAAATTCTATTCCAATTAAAAATCTATTATAAAAAGTTTCAAGGAACTTCATTACTTATTTTAAATTATTTTATAATCTATTATGAATTTATTTATTTTTATATAACAACTTAGACTTACACCATGTGCATTCGTCATTTTAACTTAAAATAATTTTTTCTCTTTTATTTTTATTATTCAATCTTAATTATATTATTGAAATATTTTATTTAATTTACATATAATTCTTAATTAAGCCGTACATCACATGAACATTCATTGTATATAAAAAAAAAAAGTTGTATCCTAGATGTGGTTGCATCAAATGGATACCTTCTTAATTATATACATAATTGGTTTTTTATCCTTATGCCATGTGAAAAATCTTTTATCCATTTATTTTACGCACTTAATTTTTTTTATTCCGATTAACAAGAAATTCCTCACCACACATAAGTACATTCAAATTATTAAGCTAATTTTACTCTAGTTGAAACTCTATTACCAAAGTTACAACCTACTATTTCAATTAAAACTATATTACTAAAATTCTGAATATTATAATCATCTATCATATAACTTAAGGTAATTTTTTAGAATTTTTATTAACTATTTATTGTTCAATTTTGATGAAATTTGTGAATATTTTCTTTGTTTTACTTATGAATTTCTACTAACCCGTACATTGTATTCTATGGACATATTAGATATTACCAGTAAATAAATAAAGAGTATATGCACAATTTGCCTGAGATTTGGAATTGGATCCTATATACCTTTTGATATATTCTTTGTTTGTTATAATCTTCAGGTTTAAGAAAAAGAGCCCAATTTGTTGGTCACAGCCTGTTTCTTCAAATGTCAATTGTGATTGTAATTTTGTTACAGCAAGTAGGTAGGGCAGTATGGCAGGGACATGAAGTTTGGCGGTTACCTAACAAACATTATATTGCTTATCCTTAGCCAGCATAACAATTGCTGGCATCAACCTTGAATGGCAAATACAATGATCAGTTACCCAATATTGCACCAATGAACTCTATGCCCTACATATTTAAGACAATTGATACCATTTATCCGTGAAACCAACCTTCTATCCCCACCACTTTCAGCATCAGGAACAAGGGTGAAATTAAGAATTTTCGCCTTGGGGAGCAAGACTATATGTGTATATTTATATATAGTTATATATAACACATACAAACTTAAATACATGTATGTATTTGCTTGGAAAGTGTGAAAGAAAAATTTAATACTTTATGATAAAGAACTTTATGATTTTTTATTCAATTTCTTTTTTAGACTTTTTAAAATCGGAAGTTATGACTGGAAATCAATATCATTATGTATAAGATTGTACAAGAATAATGAAAAGTATCATACAATATAGAATAATTTAAAGATATATAAATTTTATATAAACGATTGAATGTGAATTAAACATTTGTAGTGTCTTTTTAATATGACTGTAACTTTATTCACATTTTTATGAGAATAATTTCTTCAAGATACCTCAACTTTTCTTGGAGAAGGAAGAGATCATAATATTTTTTGGAGGCACAGTGACAAAAGGACTTATTTGGCACATTGCTAAAGTTGCAGTCTAAATTGACTAAAATAAAACTGGGATCTATATTTCCACACTAACATTGGAAATTGTGTTTGCAAAAGACCAAAATGCCCTTAAATACATAAGGGCTATTTAGTCTTTTAAAAGAACACATTTTTATGTTAGTTTGAAAATAACAATTTTTAGTGTGGAAATATCATTTTCCATAAAAATATAAGAGATCTAAGTACAACCAATACAAAATTCAAAGGGATGTAAAATACTAATTACATTTTACCCTATATTTTATATATGGGATTATCAGATTTTTAAAATCATGGACCCCAACCTTGAACGTTTGAAGCTTGTTCCGTCCATGATCAGGAAGCTTTATATACTAGTGGTACTTCAAAAGAAACATAGAACAGTCCTGGTGCAGGTTTTGTAGGACAAGGTGTGCGGCTGTTGGCGGGTGATGCACAGCTCCTTACTCGTTTTGTGGGGAAGTCTAGTGTGTGGCTATATTGAAATTGCACTTATTAAAAGCTTAAAAAAGCTGCAGGATTGAATTCAGATTCAGAATAAGATAAAGCTCGTATCAACCAGGCACGCTTTGTATTAAGTAGACACAGCCTGAACGACAATAAACCTGGGGGTAGTTGCATACAGTGAAGACATAACCTTGAAGGGCCAGCTAACATAGCAGGCTCCAGTCCTTTTGTCTGTAGGACATTGAAACAGAGTCGATGTCACAAGTCACAATTCACAACACCACAATACAATGAGGATGGTCTTCATAGTCATTTTGATTGTAGCACATTGATACTATGCATCATCTAATGGGCAGCTTCAGCGGATTGATCAATACAGGATAAAGCCATCTAAGGGCAAGTACATCAATGAAAGTAGAACCGCCTAAAGGAAGCCCAAATCTATATATGCATAAATAAGTCACAGTGTGGAAAAATGATCTTTCTTATTATTACATATGACATGAAACAATAATCCACAACATAATACCTATATGTGAATGCTCTTTCTTGTATACATGAGGTAATGAAAAACTAAAAAGAATGATCTATCAGTACCCATACCAATGATCCCAACAAACTAATTACTCCCTGCATTGTCTCTAGAGTCACCAGGGAATTGAAAACATAAGTCTCATCTCTGCCACTAAACTATCTTATCAATCATTTTCTCCCTGGCTTGCCAAGCTATGTTTTCCACTCACTATTAACATCAGATTTACATCCAGATGAATTAGTGATTTGAGCATCAGAAATCTATCTAAAAGTTGTAGAGGTTAAGCCATGCTGCATAGGTTGAATGTCAGCTGACCCCTGGTTGCAGCATTGGGAAGAAAGCCCAGTCGTTGCCAGGCCTAGCTTCCTTGCCTGTTACCTTTTCATTTGCCCACCACTCAGAGCCAATGGTGGGCTTATTGGACACTTCTCCTTTTGTGTTGTCAAAATTGAACTCTTTGATCGACCCAAGAGAAATGGAACGATGCTTCCGATAGCTCTGCTCCTCCCCTTCCTCCGAAGCTTTTTCAGGCGATTCACTGAATGTTTCTCCAATAGGCAACTCACAACAATTGTTGGTGTTCGTTATCATCCCTTCTCTATCAGTTGGGGCTTCTGCAACTATATTGTGTGAAGAGTCTGATGTGTTTCTAACATATGCCACTGATTTATTTGCAAGACAGCGTGCAACATCTTCCCCCGTCAACTCAAATGATACTCTGTGATCGATTACAGTTCCATTATTTTGACATCCATTCCCTAAGTTGGTGGGGGGTGCACTTTCAGAAATCTGGGTCTCCAGAAGGAAACCATCTCGAGAGGCAGGGCCCACAACATCAGGCGTCAAAGATCCAGAACCCAACCTCGAGCCCAACCCCACACCATCTGGGGTCAAAGATCCAGAAGTTAACCTTGAACCCAGCCCCATACCATCCGGAGTCAAAGATCCAGAGCCTAGCCTTGAACCAAGCCCCACACCATCTGGGGTCAAAGATCCAGAACCTAGCCTTGAACCCCATTTACGAGCTGAAAAATGATCAAAGCCCAAGAGTTTGGGAGACTCCCCCATACGGAGCTCTAGGATAGGGCGTCTATCAGGGAAAGGAGTTGACGTTCCAGAATTTGAGATTGCTGATCCAGGTGATATTAGGTGGCCACCTGGGCTACCTGGGTACTGTTGATAAGGCTGGAATTCATAATAGGATAATGCAAACTTCTGATTGGTCCCACTGTTTCTACGAGTGCGGTCAAGCGAAGACGTCAGCAGTTGAGCGAATGGCACTTCAGGAGATGAAGGTGTTGTCAGTTGCACAGATTCGGGAGGGGGAGTGAAAGGAGCAGTAGATGGTTCAGTCGTGAATGTAGAAAATACAGGGGGCGAGACTAATTGTGTCTCATATGCATAAGGGCCTATGGTAAAAATGGATGCAGTTCCACATGGTGAATAGGCATTGACAGAAAGAGATGTGAGGGACAGTAATCCAGCAGGTGATTGGGAAGCAGATGGAGGATCTGATTGTAGGAAGGAAGCAGGAGAAGAGGGAGGGGCAATGAAGGGTACTACAATGGAAGTTGAGGGGGTCGGGTTTTCATTAGCAGGGGCTGCAGATCCTGGTACCACTGGCTCGGGAACAAGGACAGCATGGCTAATCCGCTTGCTGTTCTTATGAGATCCAAAGCACCAATATATGCTCCAGCAGCTTCCCCATCTTCTTTTCTGTAGTCAGATAAAAAACAAATTGTGAATCACTAGGAATTTAAACAGAACAAGATATGGTTTCTTCTCTGGTTTGTAAGATCCACAAACATTCTGTACACAATAGCAGAGACCAAAAGACGGAAACCCAGCCAGACTCACCTAGTGAACTTCAATTCAAAGATGCCACACATACAGAATTTTATACACTTGTGTGTGTGTTCATGTACACAACAAGAGTAGTTTGATGCACCAGTGGCACAGATAGAACCCTCACTACAATCTAAGCACACCCTCTTCATCACCGGAGTTGAACATTCAATACCAAGTTAAAATAATTCCAGAACTTGGCCCATTCGATTTACCCAAATTCATCACCAAATGCAAATTAAGCAAGCATTTATCTTTTCAATTTGAATGAAAAATAAATTCCACTTAACATATAGAAATGTTTGACAAGACCTACATAATGTTTCCAAGGTCAAACTATTGCAAATTATATGATTGAGTGAATTGGTTTCTGCCAAGTAGAATGCAGACAATACAAAAATTGAAGGAAAGATTCATGATAAAATTAGATATTTTGACCATTTCTTATAATCCTAGAGTATTGACATGTGAGTTTAGCTTTAATTTAATGGCCAACAAAAATCACTTTTCCTCAAAGTTGTCTCCTTGCACCCCATAATGCAATGGCCTCTTCTAAAAAAGACCACAAAACAAGACCCTCTATAACATCCACACCGGGAAGAAGAAGAGGGGGCAATCGCCTCCAATCTAAACTTCCAACCACCTCATCCAAAGATCGGACCACCGGACCCCTCCACCCCCTTTTACAGTGCTGCTTTTCTCACACACACACACACACACACACACTTTACAGTTTTATATTCTAAGTCCTGTATCATAAAACATTATTACTTTTCTAAAGCGATACGCACAATGTGTGTCACGAAAAATTCAGTATTATGGCAACTAAAAAAAAATGGAAATATAATTGATAGAATGCAAAGATAGATTTTAAACCGTGATGGATTTTACCGATAGATTTTAATTTCGATTTTAATTTCTAAAAAAAATGAAAATCTCACAATTTTTCCTAAATCATTTCCTGAGCAAACCAACTTAATTGAACCAAATATATTTACTAGCCCTGTTTAATAAACTATTGTAGTTTTTTTTTTTTATTATTCTTCTTTTTCCTTTCCCTTGGTTTCTCATCACCCAAACCAGCGCAGAAATAAATTGACCGCGATATTAATAAAAAAAACAGAAATTATGCCTAAAAATTATAATTCTGCGCACTAAAATCCCTAAGTAATTGGACCTTACAGAACTAATCAACTTAATTATGAGATAAAAACAACTAAACAAGCATAAGATCCAAACTTTTCCGTACAGTTTTTCATCAACCAGAATTTCTCACCCACCAAATAGACTTAAAAAACAAAACAATTGAAGAAATCATCAAAACGAATCGTTTAACAGAGAAAAGTTTCTCAAAACAAGACAAAAAACGCAACATCCCAAAACTATCACTCTCTTTCATTTTCCTTCATTTTCTCAGCTCCCAAACACATGAAAACAAAAATTGAAAACACAGAATTATATTCAACAACAAAATCAACATATATGCATAGACTTACTGGAACAGTGGTGGGCTGGACACGAGTCTCGGCGGAGATAATAGCTGTGGCTGCAGCGTTTATGGTCTCGACGCTGTTATTCACACTTCTCATCCTCGATTCTCGATCCGAACCTTTTCTAATTTAATTATTTTCGGATTTAAAAAAAAAAAAAAAAAAAAAAAAAGCTCTGGTTTTTGGAACACAAAGTTCTAATACGGTGACTGGATTTTCCGGCGAGTAGAGGCTGAGATTCGTTGATGAAAAACGATTGGATTTGCGAAGAGATTTGAGAACATGGAGTTTGGAATTTTGATCTGAGAACAAAAAAGAGAGCACGAAACTTTCACTACTCGCTACTATAGAAAATCAAATCTCTCTTTCTCTCTCTGCGGTGTGGTGTGGTGTGGAGTGTGGACTATTGGTGTAGTTCGCATCCAGTCTTTATTCTCCGATTTCCTTCATTTTTGCGCTAAATCGTGACCACGTCAGCATGAAAGGATAATTGGGACCCATCATTGTTTTTGCCGGGTATTGTAAACACCTCTGTTTGTGAGTACGATATTTACTCAATACTATCAAATATGATAAAATTTTGATATGTGTTATTAATATTATTTTAATTTTTATATGTAATAATTTAAATAATAAATAAAAATGATAGATACCATCATATGTGAAGTAAGTATTATAATATATGGCATTGGTATCATCAATGTGAGATTTTATCTATTAAAGATATGGTACCCACATGGATATGGAAGAATTATCCCTTTTTGCCATATTCTTTCGACTGTGCTTTTTAAAAATTAAAATTTTCTTTTGAAGATTTAACCATTCCATGAGGCTTAATTTGTGTTACAAATGAAGAAAAATGGTTTCTATTGGTTGATTAGTGTAATTATTCTAATGTTTGTGTCTTAATTTTTGCTCTTGTATATACCAATTTTTATGTGCTTAATAATGAAGTGGTTTCCATGTGTTGATCGTATATTAAACTTTATTATGTCTTGTAAATTTTGAAGATTTTATTTTGTTTTATTTACTTGAAGCAAGTGAGGGAAGAAAAATCGAATACAAGCTCTGCCCATAAAAGAAATTGGGGGAGATATCTCAAATGTTAAAGATTTGTTAGCATGTAAAATATTATGATGATCATATCATCAAAATTTTAATGAGAGTTCCATTTATGAACTTTAATTAAAAAGAAAAATATTTAAGACTTATGTACTCTAGTAAAAAATTACAGTAATCATGAATTACATTAACTCTGAATGCATGAGGCTTGTTTACAAATTGCTTACAACAAAATAATATTCAATTGTTGTTGAGTTAACATGATTGTCTCAATTTGCCTATAGAAAACACTTAGTTCCGAATTCTCCACTTATTATAAGAAACCTAGAGAGAGAGAAAGATGTTGAGTCGTTAATAGAATTTGATCCTATAAAAGGAGTATGACGGAAATATGAGGAGTTTTAAACAAATAAAATAACTTAATGGTAAGACAAATCATAATATCCACCTCAAAAAGTATAATTTATAAGTTCGACTATCCATAACAACAGACCTATTTAGAGTCACTCTCACGTCTATTGGACTTGATAATTACTCATGCATATGGGACCAGAAAAACTACTCTTGTCCATAAGATTAAACGGGATGATGCCTCCTTACCAATTTTTAATTTATTTTATTAAAAAAAATAATAATAAAGAATGAAAAAATAAAGTAAGGAGCTGAGGACAATGGGACATGCTAGATGAGGCTGCCCTCAACGTAACATTTTCCTTGGAGAAAGGCCAGCTGTCTGCTCTCTGTCTCTAATCTCTACCTCTTATTCCACTATTTATTTTTTATATGCAATTATTTAAATCTTGTTTAAAGTCAAACATCCAATAACAAAGATCTGTTACATAATTAATATCGTGGGTTTCATCAAAGGTAATCATGCATTTAGCCTTTTAACCTTTTAGTAATTAGCAGATAGATTGACTAAATTGCCCATTATCCCATCTCAAATTTTCCAAAATGCCATCCAATAAAAGTGGGACGGTGGGTTTTAAACGTTAAAAGACTTTAAATTAAATTAATGGCGAAACCAAGAAGAGGTGGGTGTAGGTGTGAGATCCCCGTGACATAATTGTTATGTTCCTTTTTTTTATGAATGTTGTAGCTCAATACACGTGAGTCTCGTGACCACATATAATTGTGTGGCATCCCATTTAGTACTCCTGTATATGTATGCTGAGCAACGTTATGCTTTTGCATGCAATTTGTTTCCTTTTTTGCAGTTATGTTTGGTTTTTGGAAACAATAAAAGAGGAATGAATGATATGAGTACCATGAGTTTTATTTTCCTTCCATTTAATGTCTTAGTCTATGAAGTATGTTCATCCGTAAAAAGGACAAATTAAAATCATATTTGGTTCTTTTTTTTTTGGCTGAATAATAAAGATATTATTACAAGAACTAAATAGAACCTTTACAAAGAAATTTTGTAACATTTTCAGCTAGTAATTTAGAGATTGTGGATAAAAAAAAAATTTGTTTATTCTCATAATCTAAAATATTCATATTCATGTTAGTAATTTTAAGGAAAGTGTAAACATTCATTCATGTTTTAAACAATAAAAATATCCTTTCTCCTATCTCTTCCGTATCCAAAACATAAGAGAGAATCTACCATAATTAAAATATATATATATATATATATAGTTGATGTCATCATGTCGTGGTTCAACCAAAGGCCTGGCCAAAGATTGAGTTGAACTCAAAACCACTCAAGTGTCTTGAGCAATACAGCTAAGCTAAAAGTCCGAAGAGATGACCATTACTCCCCATTATGGAAAGTAACAATTACATACCAAAAATCGCTGACATGATAAAGTTTATCTATGCTCACATTTAAGGTTCATTAAGGCAGTAACAGATAGTGAGTAAATCAATGAAACCTCTACAAAGACAAAGTTTTGTTACAAACCAGTTTGTAGCCAGCTTATTACAATCCACTACATGTCACTAATAAAATCATCTACGTATACTTTAGTCACATGACCTATCTAATGAGTCATATGACTTCTTTAAATAATACATACGGATAGTCTTACAAGTTACCATATAATGAGTTATAGTAAACTGATTACAAACTAATTTGTAATCAAATCTGTCCATGAACTTACATAAAGAAGAACCATTATCAAAGATATGTACAAGTACTATCATTCTCACTAGATTTATTCTCCTTATTGAGAGATGAGAACCTCTTTTTTTTTTTTTTTTTTAATAACTCAGGCATCAAATTATTAAACCGGTACTACACCAGTGCATGCCTTCGAGCTCTATTTGACAAGTGTTCATGTGATTTGTCTACTATCTAATCAACTACTTCATCAAAATCCTATTCTACTATATATTTATGTCAATGGTCAAGTAAAGTAATAAGTAAGAAAATTGCACCTTCCAAAGAGACCCAAGCCCCTGAACCCAACTGAGCTTCTCCTCCGTGTTCAGGGCTGCGCGACCAACCCTCACCTCCGTGTGAGGGAGATCGGTTGCGTAGCCCGTTTCCATGTCCGTTTCCTTTTCCTTTCAGTTTTCCTTTTTATTTTCCTTTTCCTTCGTTTTTTGACTACCGGATCGGACGGATCTGAGTCACCGCCACCACCCTCACCATCATCTACTCTCCGCTTCACTCCTCACACTTCCGATTTGGCTTTGTACGGTGGAGATCTGCTGGAGACGTTGGGTGACTCGAGTCTCCATTGGCTTCTCCCTCTTTTGTTGGCACGATTTTGCCATTCCAGTGGGCGCCGAGACCCTCTACGGCAGTTGATGGTCGGTGGACATCGGATTTTGGAGCCTTCTTCCAGTCCGTCCCTCTTTCGACCCTATCTTTGGGGTTGATTTTTTAAAACTCTTTTTGAAGAGCCCCTACCACACCCAAATCGCATGGCATCTCTTGCCATGGCAAACTCGATTCGACTTAGTGGTTTACTTGGCTGGGATTATGACTCCAAATCTTCTGTTGCTCCGAACATTGATAATCGTGGTTGCTCTTGCACTTTTCTGGACGGTGGCCAAATTATGTGTCGATCGGTGTTACTGTTGTTGTACTGTTTATGTTTGTGTTTGTTGTTGTTGTTGTAGTATTGGTGTTGTTGTGTTGTTGTTTTGTTCTCACTGCCCTCTTGGTAGGGTCTTTGCTGTGACGTCATGTCACTTTTGCTGCCCTCATTGTAGGGTTTTGTATCCCTCTGAGTAGGGTTGTAAATTTCTTTCAATAAAGTCTTTGTTAATTATCAAAAAAAAAAAAAAAATGAGATCTCTCTCTCTCTCTCTCTCTCTCTCTCTCTCTCTCTCTCTCTCTCTCTCTCTCTCTCTCTCTCTCTCTCTCTCTCTCTCTCTCTCTCTCTCTCTCTCTCTCTCTCTCTCTCTCAAAAGATAAATTTTTTCATATAAATAAGAGAAAATAAAGAATAAGTAATTGGAGAGACAAAAGTGTAGAGAAAAGAAAAACAAAGATACACTTAAAAAAAAAAAAAAAAATGCTCTAGCTTTTACTAAAACTAATTCTAAGTTCTAAAAAACATCTGTAACAAAAAACACGAAATACAACCCTGAATTATTTATACAAATCTATTTCAATAAATTTCAGCAGTTCAGCTTTCAATTTCTACCAAAAGTCACCTAACAAGCTTATACTTGATTGATATATACATGGCTCGTTGGTATTCGAAACTAAAGTGTACATTAATTGACATCATCATCTTGGTAAAGTCCCTTGGCACATAAATTAGTGTGATAAATGAGGGTGTTTCAGTCCAAGTGCCCATCTCCTTTTCTTATTATTCTTACTTTTTTACCACAAAGCTACCTTTTTGTCAAAGCTATGCACGTGTGCAGATCCACTTGGTTTTTTTTATGGATTTTTGTGCGCACCCCTCGTGCGGAAGATGGTGACACTCCATTTGCTCTAAACTAAAAAAAAAAACACTTTACACGGGTGGTTCCTCTCAACCATTATCCTTTTGCTTTCTGATAATGATATCCTAACACCCTTTCTCTTGGCCTCATTATTCTCTTTCTCTTATCTTTCTCCCACGCTCCTTTTCTCAAAAGGAACCAAAAGATGAACTTCTTCTACTTTTAAGTTTTAACCTTTCCATGAGTGTTTGATTATTCCTAGCTTTTTAACTTTTTATGTATCTTTCACTAGATTTTGGCCTATAGCTTGGAATTATCATGATGATTCACTTTTCTAGATCCAGCCGTGGTAACAAAAGAGAGTTTAAAAGGCTCTTTAAAGTAAGTTATCCTCGGCAATTTTTTTTTTTTTTAATAAATAAATTATCCACCACATTAAAAAAGCTTTATTGGAAATTTATAGTGACGTGTTTGGATGGCGTCAAGAATTACATGTTCCTTTATTATTTTTTTGTTCGAAAGAACAAATTCATTAGCATAAAAAAATCATTAATAAATTGACCGCTTTTTAGTGATAATTAATTATGAATTTATGATATTGCTGGGATTCTTACATATTAAATTCACCTCCTAATGTCAATGTAATTAAGTAGATTCCTTGTTCGTTTATTAAATATCTAATTGTTTAATCTAGAGTTAGTTCAACTAGTCCGGCATTGCACGTGCTCCCCAATGATCATTAATTCAAGTCTTTTCAGGACCACCTACCCAAGGTAAAGTTTTGTGTCTATCGTGGTACACATGTTAGTAGAGTGTTGCCTTGCATATACTCTCCAATGATCACTAGTTCAAGTCCCCTCAGCACCACCTACCCAAGGCAAAGCTTTATGCCTATCGTGATACATGTGCTAGTAGAGTGTTATGTATCCCTTAGGATTAGTCGTACGTATATTTACGAAACGCTGGTTCGGACATCCAAGATTATTATTTATTAAAAAAATAAATATCTAATTGTTTATGAAATTGTTACGTTAAAAAAATAAAGGGTCATTTAATCCAAGTGTTAGTTTGGATTAACATTTTTTTCTTTAAATTTTTCAATTTATTTATTTAAAGTCTTACTCTTTTCTTTTCTTTTTTAAGTACAATTGTATTTTTATCAATTTTCAATAAATAAGTAAATAAGATTTAGGAAAAAAACTAAACCAAACGTGTACATTTCATTTCATTTATGATGTAAGATCTATCGTCAAATTCCCTCAAGTTTCACTTACAAAAAAAAAAAAAGAAAACTAAGACCTACAAAGAAAAAAAAAAACTGACTTTATTGTTGGGTCCACTGGAGGTGCATGCAACTACTAGATACTTGTTCACAAGTTGAACCTGTCATGGGGTGGCTTAGTGTGGTTATGGTCCTACAAGACAAAAGCTAAACCAGCACACCACATGTTCCAGTTTATCAAGTAGGTGGGGGTTGATTTAAGATTTATAGTATATGAAGGAGAAAAATTCAGCTACTCAGATTGCTTCAAGATCCTCATTTATACTGCTTGGCGTCCTGTGATAATAAATTGTTAGGTTCACAGTTGAATGGAATGTTTTGTCATCACAGGCATTTATAGCTAGCTAGATACCCCATCTTATTACATCACAATCTTTGGATAAAGAGTGCATGATTTTTGTGAGTTTTAGTAAACCATCTTCACTCAATTTCTAACCATGTACACCACTTTCTCCTTTATTCTTTTTACCTCTCTTCTTCATTTAACTAATAAATAACTTCCCACATAATCCAAAAAAAAAAAAAAACTTCTAAAATATATTAATATAATCTCCCAAGGATAAACTCTGCATACCTACAATAACCCACAAACCACAGGTATCAAATATTTTAGGGCTTTTTTTTATAATTTTTTTTATATATAATAAATAATTCTAGGGCTTAAACACAAGATCCTATAAATATATAACACCACTTAGGTAACACACAAGAATTGGATGATCATTTTTGGTAGAAGAACAAAAGGATTTTAGGATTAATCGTGGGCCAGGATGACCACAACCCATTTATGTTGTAGTATCTGTTAAGATTGTTGGGTTGACTAGCTTATATGACTTCACCAGTCCAGTTCAAAACCAGCCCAAGATCGGTTATTCCATTCCATATCAGCATGATTCTAGCATAGAATAGCCCGCTAGCCATTTAACGCTTATTATTCAAGTTTCCAAAGAATTATTGTCTAAGTTATACATGCAACCAATGAATTTTGAGCTCACTCTCTCACCTTTCATCCTATTACTATGAAAAGAAGAAATACCATTGCACCTTTTTTACTTAATGTTATTACTGGACCAATCACATGCTACAAATATGGTCAAAGACATCCCAATATTATTACTAGATTAATCACATGTTACTAGACATCAACATGGTCAAAGACATCCCAAAAAATATATATTCCAAGAAAATAAAATAAATAAAGAGAGAAAAACAGTATAATGCATTTTTTTGTTTTGTGAAATAGAAGATAGAAGTATAATGTTAATTTGATGTAAAAAAACAAAAAGTTGAAGCCCTATAGTCAGCTGGGCAAGTCAGGTGGACTTAACAGCCTAATGAGAATTGAGCTTCTGGAATAGTCACATGGTCAAAAGCCCAATTTACAGAGATGTCCAAAGCAAATCCAAATCCAAATCCAAATCCAAAGTCCAAAGATTTCCAAGTCCCAACAGCTTCTTCACATCTTACTTACTAATTCTACGATTTCATTGAAGATAAAATTGGACTGCTTTCAAAGGCCATGACTCAAAGACACATCAAAAACCAGACGTAATAGTGTAAGAACCAGACCACTTTCAAATGACCAGAGTCATGGTCATGGTCATTTAGTTTTGGTCATTTATTCTCTTGTTTGTGTGCTTTGTTTTTGTTTTAAAAATTGAAATGATGGTGGTGCAGGGAGGAAAGGGAAGTGTAAGGGGAAGGTGGTTTATGCATCTCTGTTTGGGGTTGGAGCACCTGAGGCTTTGGTCATTGGGGTGGTGGCTTTGTTGGTTTTTGGTCCCAAAGGTCTTGCTGAGGTGAGTTGTGCATGTAAAATTTAAAACTTTAGGCCTTACATTGGTGGGATTACTGAACTATTAATTCTATAGATATATGTATAATGTATGTGATATATAGGGAAGAGTAATAGCTCTCCTATAGATTGAAATTGATTTGGTACCTACCATGTCACAAGACACTGCATTATTGATTTAGTACCTCTTATAGCCTCTTACATTGCTGTCAATAATGATGATGAACTTAATGAAGTTTCCTACAAGAGAAAGATCTTAATGATGCCACAACTGAACTCCAAGCTTCCTTTTCCTTAGGAAGCTTTTAATGTCTTGCTAATGAGTCATTCGGGGCTCTTAAAGTAGTCCACAACTTTATGTATTCTTTTTAGTGGTTGATAAGTTGCATTATCCACGAATTTGGTATCATTTTGTTTTTTATCTTGAAATGAAATATCTCTTTACATTACAAAGCTATAGCTCTTTAGGACTATTATTTGTGACAAGCCAAATAATATCTAGACCCCAGTATTTATGATTTGCCATTTTCCAATGATATTTTTGGTTAACTCTATGCAATTCTGCAAAACTAAATATTTAACCAATTTGGTAGGTAGTATGGTAATGCCCTTATTCTCAATTACCATGGATATTCTACATCGTTTAGCTGCATCCCAGAGTCTGAAACAGCAAAACAAGCCGTATAGAAAACACACCAATGCTAGAATACTGTGCAACATTGCACTTTGATCCTTTGCCACTAAATCACTGATAAAAGAGAATATGGTGTTATGGGAGAGGCATATATAGTTAGCTTCACTGCTTCTTCCTTTATCCAATAGTACAGAAGTTATGAGGACTACTGTAATCCGTTGTCTACTTCTTTTTGGGTGCTTTGTAAGGCATTAGTGATGCCTTTCATACACAGGATATATCTATGATGATGTGGAGAAACATATTTGTTTGCTTTATTCTTAGAAAAAGGGATTGAAGTTCACATCATTACATGTACATTAGTAAAGAATTGGGGGAAACTAGCTCTATTATACCAAAAAGTTGGGGAACTTGAGTTGTGGTTAGTGATAGCTGGGCTAAATGGGATTTTTGGTGGTGCTCTTGATTCTGTAGATACAAATTTAAGTTGCATGTTAGTTGAAGGAGATTTAGAATATTCATAAGCTGTCATGGAAGGCTTGCTCATATTACCGTGCTTGTCATGTTGTGCGACCTGACCTCTATATTTATTTTGCTGAGCACATTAGAGCCTGGAGTGCGAATGTAGGAGTGGCAAATAAAAATAATTCAGGTGCCGAGTGCAATACATGCTTACTTTTGTACTTATATGAGTGATTGGTACATAATTGTCTTGCATAGTTGTTCTTAAAGATCAACTCTTAACAACAATAATTTAGAAGATTATGTAAATTCTCAAAGGATTAGGCTGAATACGTGGAAATATGAGTGAGAGTGCATTTGATCTGCCTTAATCTTCTTGTGTGTGTGTTTGTGTTTCTTTTAGATGATCTATTTGATATCTCAATTAAGTTTGCTGAATGCAGGTTGCTCGGAATTTGGGGAAAACTCTACGTACATTCCAACCTACCATCAAAGAACTTCAGGTTGAAGCATTTAACATTTAGTTGAATTTGTCTTGTTTACGCCACTCATGAGAAGCTCTGATTTTAGCAATAGTGCCCTCTTTATTCATATTTAGGAAGTTTCAAGGGAATTTAAGAGCACCCTTGAACGGGAGATTGGTCTTGATGACATTTCAACGCCAAACACATACAGTTCCAGCAGACCCGATGCTACATCAACCCCATCATCCACTACCAGCACTGAGGATTCTCAGACCGTAGTTGATCCCAGTGAGTATTTAAGTATTTTCAACATCTTCGTTCTTATTTGCAGAGCAATAGACATGAAAATTATATGTGATTTGTTATAATGTCTATGTTTTATTCTTAATTGAGCCCTTGTTTAATTTTCATAGTACTACCATTACATATTAACCTGAAGTATATGAAAATAAAGATGCCAGCATTGGCGCTGGTTTCATATCTATGCAGAAATGGCAAACACGAGTGCTTACTGTGATGCATGTTGTTTCATTTTGGAAACCTAATTTTCTATTAAATCAATCATCTGGAGACTGGAGCTCAGATTTATGATGAGGTCTGGCATGTGGATTGGGAACATTTCACAATTTTCAAAGAAATTGATATATTATGTTAATTTTTGAGAGGCTCATTTCTGCAAAAGACTTATTGTCATTTAGTTTCTGAAATTATTATATTTATCTCCTTATTTATTTTTTGAAATTTAATATCTTTATATGCCTAAGTTCTGATGCAATAAGTTGTTACATGAAATGTTTGGGAGCCCTTGGACAGAGGACTTGGCGCAATAGTTTGTGCCTACAGTATATTTACTCGAGTATTAGGTTGCAATATTTATGGTTTTTAGGCAGAACATTTGCCACTAAAACAATGCAATTATAGTGATCTTAAATGAAGAAGTTAAATTGCTGAAAGTTGAGTAAGAGTTTTAACAAGTTCATTAGACCTCTATTGTGGAGCACAAGTAAGATCTAAGTGATCAATTTAACTAAAATACTACTTATCAAAAAAAAAAAATTAACTAAAATACCAATTAGGATAATGGGTATATTTAAGGGACATACTCATTTATATATAGTGGTGAACCCTGTTCCTGTCTTGAAAAATTCTCAAGTTTGTAACGTCCAGTCAAACCGCTTAGAATATTAGAGGATAAGGAGCCAAATTTGTATTTTGATTTTCAGGGGTGGGGGTCTGATAAGCAGATATGTTCAAAACCTAAGAATTTTGTTGACTTAACAGATGCTTTTCACATCAGAAGAGGTCCTGCTTCTGCAAAATGAAACCCTGGACTGTCTTATGCCTAAATGGCTTTTCAGATTATCTCTTTTCTATCTTCTTGTTAACGTATCTACTTATCTGAATGACAAAAAATTTCTTCTAGGTAGCATGTCAAGACTGATAAGATTTTTATTTTTAAGAAGGGAAAAAAAGAAGAATTGAAAAGGCTCAAGGTCACAGGGAGCTTTGATAAGAATTTTTATTTTTTAGTACTTGTTAAGTTATACACTAATCCAGTGGGTTTTGAACCCACAACCTTACCCTCCAATATTTCTTATGGAGAGAGAAGGTACCATTTGAGCAAGAGCTCATTGATAGCTTTGATAATAATGCTTTGTAAAGGGCCACAAGGAAAAAACCATTTGTCTGTATTCCTGCCTTCTAGTTGATAAGCCCGAGATTAGCCCAGCTGGGTGAAATAGCCGACACTAGAAACCCTCTTATACTATTTTGCTTAGACTCACAGACTGCTGATTGGCTGATTATTAGGTGGTTTTCATTTGGGGTCTTACTGATTCAGGCAGTTGAACTTGAACGACTCTTCCACACTCCAGTATGATTCTCGTGTTTATTATATACTTGCTTGACAGTTGGGTAGGCTAGGAAACTGAATGATTGAGATCTCCCCTTGATCATGATAATCAAATCTCGAATAGATTTAAAAAAAAAAAAATACCCATTTGAAATTTCCTATTAATGATCATCAAATAATCTTTGTGATAGATTAAAAATGCCTAAGAGCAAAATCAATAAAACATTGAATTTAGCCACACTATTGGTTTTATTTTTTATTTTATCTTTCCACATTATGCCATATAACTTTTCTGCTTGTGCGACAAGTATTTTATTCATTACATTACTTAAATAATGATAATTCTTGCTCCATCTTAGATGCTTTTTGCCACTTCATATCCTCAAAGCCAATCAGAAACTCCATCCTCTACTACTCCCTTCCTCCTTTCCTTTTAAACAAATCTGACGGAACCATGTCATTCTCTAAATTGCAGATGGTACTTCATCCCCAAAACAAGCATACACCACCGAAGAGTACTTAAAGATCACAGAAGAGCAGATAAAGGCATCGACTGCCCAAAAGCAGGGCCAGACACCTTCTTTAAACACCTTCTTTAAACAAAAAGCAAGTCCTATATGTAAAAAAAAAAAAAAAAAAAAAAAAGCTTGATTATACACCTTCTTTAAACATTGACGGCCCTGCTCAAGGCCCACACCATCACCAACCCAAAGGAAGATAAAAGAAGGTGTGTCTGCTATTGCCTGTGAACACAAAGAACAAAAGGTTTAGATATCTGAATCAAAAGAGATAAAATTATGTCAATACATGCAAATTGTCTATAATGTCATTTCATGATCCATGAGGTTAGTGCCAGTAACATAATAAAATTCCAATTCAGATTTGTTGGTAAGGATATTATCATACCATACACCTAATATAAGTTTTTATCATTTATCATTTATCAGTCTACAAGATGAAGCAATTAGAATTACTTGTGGCAAGTTCTACCAAATCCTAAAAGAGACACACAGAACAAGCACAAAGAATATGTTTATTTTTATTCATAACGCAATTGGAGGAAAAACTGATGTGCAAAAGGATCACCTCAATCTTAAGATTCATTATTTCTTCAAATGTCCAGTACTCCATATGGTCAGCAACACCAGGAGCACGGTGAACATATTCCTCCCATGGGGGGTCCACAAGAATGACGTCAAACTTGGTTCCAAAGAACTCTGGGGAAATGTTAGGTGGAACCCCTCTTCCAGGGCCAGGGCCAGGTTGATTGAAATACATAGCAGGGGGTGAGTTCCCCATATTAGGAGGAAACCTCGGACCTGATGGTCCAGGAGGAACAGGAGAGAGACCAGGTGCAACAGCTAACATATTCATATCAACTCCTCGAGCCCCAGGCCAAACAGGTGGACTAAATGGCTGAATGAAGACACCTGGTGTAATATCTCGGTTTTATACACACCAATAAGAGCATGCCACGTCAGTTTTTTGAACTTTGTTTTACACTTCCAAATCAGCTAACCCACACATAATTATTTCTCTTAAAAACAATGAAAACCAAAAAATTAACACGTCCTAGAAAACTGAATCGAGAGAGAGAGAGAGAGAGAGAGAGAGAAAAGCCAAGGGAGAGAGAGAACCCGACGTGGATCCGCCACAACAAAACCACCACCACCAAAACAACCACCAAGATTTTTTTCCAACTCTACCTTCTCTTTCCTCTCCACTTCTCTTCACTTCTGCTTCTCATCAACTGTGGAGCATGCAAGAGCACCACCATCAACTTTAACCAAGTCTTTGTTGCAAACAGCAATTCCAAATCCAATTTTTATATCAAACTAGTTTCAATCAAAACAACAATCTAAGAAAAAAAAGAAGATGATGATGTTTAAAACTTTAAACAGGTTCTTGAAGGGGACTAGATCGAGGAGAGAGAAAACCAGATTGGGAGGAGTGAGAAAACACGTGGTGTCACGGTGGTGGTTGTTTGGTGGCAGTGGTTGTTTTGGTGGTGGTGGTTTGGTTGCGACGGATCCACCGTCGGACTCTCTCTCTCTTCCTTTGCTCATTTCTATCTCTAGATTCAGATTTCTATTGTGTTATTTTTTTGGTTTTTATTGTTTTTAAAAGAAATAATTGTGTGTGGGTGAGCTGATTTTGAAATGTGAAACAAAGTTAAAAAACTGACGTGGCATGCTTTTATTGGTGTGTGTAAAACCGAGGTATTACACCGGCTCCTTATTGAATTTATTCTCATTAAATTTATGGTGAGACCCACCACTTCTGTGAAAAGAGGGAGTATACATTTAATATACTTTCGGAGTATTATATAATTTTTTGTGGTTTTGGGCCTAATTAATTAGGCTCCACCCAGATCCTATAAGTATGATCGTATGAAGTGGTGGGTGAAGTTGTTGGTTTAAATTTCGTCGGTGCATGAGTTAAATGTCAAGAAAAGAAAAAGAGGAGGGGGAAAGGTACTCTGATTCAACCATAATTGTCCTATTATAAGTGGCATTCATTTTTGAGGCCAAAACTCTTTGACATCAAGGGTTGAAGGATTTATATTTGGCAATGACTTCTCTATCTGTCTCATTGCAATCATTTGTTGGTTGATTTCTTGAACAGTTGTCTGCTTGAGAACACTAGCTAGCCTGGCTTAGTATGGTTGGTCTCCGCCAGTGTGCTGGCAAGTGATGCAATGATGCTGCTATGATAATGTATATCCAATTAGTGATGGTCTGGTCTCCATCAAATTAATTAAACACATGTGCTTTTCACGATGGGTCAAGATCACCATGTGCAATTGCTTTTGATGTAGCATTAATTTGCATAGCTTTATCGTTTGACAGTAATCACATCTTAAAGAGGTAACCATTTTTATGTCTGCGAGAGGAGATTTAAAAAATTATAATTCTCTAGCAATGCAAACTTGACACGAACTAAAAATCATGATATTCAGTCATACCCTCACCCATGTCCAAGATTTGTGTGATATTCAAATACTTGTTAAGGCCACTTATATATAATCACCAGAAATTTAAGTTAACAGAGCTTTAGTGCAAAGTCGAATCTCTTTAGTTAATAAGATCCAAAATGTTTATTGATCTCATCTTAGGAAGGTGCAAATTCATAATTGACATATCGAAATTATCGTACCTCAAATAACATATCAAAAGTTTTAGTTTCAAAAGATGGAATGTCTAATATTTTTTCACCCAGAGAACTAATTGAATTGTTGTAGGGAGAATGAACAGGGCATGCTTTGCAAGAAGCGGTCTATTACCAAGCTATCTTATTTAGAATAACGAAAACATCATTAAATACTCAGAATTTCATATCTAAAATGAGTTTTCAAGAAACTACTCGAGTTTTAACAAAAGCCGCTCTCTTAGTCTTAGATAGTATATTAAGATTGGTTGAAGGGTTTGAAAGAAAACGTTGTTCTAGAAGAGATAATACCCATTGGTACAAGATTCAAAAGATTAGTGCAACATTCAAGAAAACATACTCAAATTCCTTTGGAAAACAAAATGATAATTTATTCTAGGTGAAAATGAGAAATATTTTGTTCCACCTAAGAAGTATTTCAACTTTTTTCATTTCATAGAATTTAATATGATATATCAATATTAGTGATGGTCTGGTCTCGATCAAATTAAACACATGCTTTGGTCACGATGGGTCAAGATCAGCATGTACAGTTGCTTTTGAATTTTGATATAGCATTAATATGCACAGCGTTATGTTTGACAATAATCACATCTTAAAGAGGTGACCTTTTATGTCCGCAAGGAGATTTAAAAAGTTATAATTCTCTACCAATGCAAAATCGACACGAAACATAAATCATGACATTCAATCATACCCTCACACCCATGTCCAAGATTTGTGTGAGATTCAAATCCTAGAAAAGGCCATTAATAATCACCAGAAATTTAAATTAGACATAGTTTTGAGTCTGTTTGGTACGGAAGGAGATGGAGAGAAAGTACGATTCATGATCAATTTCCATTATGACGTGAACATCGCATATTACAGTTCAGATGTGAACATAATAACACATATAATAATAATAACTCATGCAATCAACCTTAATTATCTACCACAACTTCAAAGTCCCCAAACCAAACATTACCAAATTAAGACAAGAACCAAGCACATGCATACACTCGCCCTTAACATTAATCCCAGTACGTACTAGCTAGTAATTTATAGCTTAACATATCACTGCTATTCTGATTTTAGAATTTCACCATGGAATCCTACCTCCCAAGTCCCAACACATGAAAAACTAAAATCACAAAGCCAGTTTCTATCAAGCCCTAGCTAGCTAGCTAGGTAATTAATTAAACCTCCATAAGAAATTCCTTATCTTTCTCCAGCCTCTCCATAGTCCCAGCCTCCAAGCTAATATCCACATCAATGCTCCTCCCACCACTCTTCCCTTGGTACAAGTAAACCATCCCATCAAACCTATTGTTGGAACCACTCCTCACACACTCTGGCTTGCCAAACCCAAAATCAACCTCGTAAACCTTAAACCTCGGCGAGCTACCCACCACCACACAATTCACTCCAGCATCCTTGAACTGAAAAATCTTTGGTGAACTCTCCCACTCCTTGTTACGTTCCTCAATGGCTTTTGCATTGTGCATTTCTATAGCTTTCTGAATCATTGAAGCTCCAAACTCAGGTGGATGTGCCGCTAACAACCCGGCGGCCGTGACGGTGAACACGGCTTGAATTAGGTTTCCGAAGTAGCTTTCGGGCATCGGTGGGTCCACCCTTTTCCGGCAATTAGCGAAGACGGTGAAGACAGTGTAGTCTTCGGGTTTTAGTTCACGTGCATGGGTTACATGGCGCCAGATATGGACGGAGAGTGATTGAAATGTGGAGAATGGTTTTGAGCCGTCCGATGGAGGGTTTGCGTTGATTTTTGACTTGATCTTGTCAATGTCAGCTTCAGAGAACTTGAACACTTTTTCTCTTATTTGTGGTTCGGGCTTCGCAACACCGTTGGATTTGGTTGAAAGTGGGTCCAGGGGAGCTGAGAGGTCAAGCTTCAAGCGCGTGTTACGCGATTTGGTGCGGTCGAGGAAGGGTGGGACCGAGATGGACTCGGCCCCACCGCAAATCTCGGCCCACGAGCTCATGAAGTGCCACGTGGAGGTCCCGTCGAGGATCGCGTGGTTGAACGCGCAGCCCATTGCGAGTCCGTCTTTCAGCTTGGTTAACTGTGGGCATAATGAAGATACGTGTTAGTGGGCCCTAAACAACTCGTGAAAGATAAATATGACAAAATTGCATACCGTAGATCGGATCTAACGGTCCATGCTCAAACAAAAAGTCCTATCTTAATATACTTTTTACTTTCTTAAAAAAATATATTTCTACATTATTTTGATAATTTTGAAAATAATACAGGAAAAAAATAATGTCACTTGATAAATCTGACTGTTTAGAATAAGACAAATAATATAAGGCAAAGAAGTAGTACACTATCACTAAATTTAATGCACTACTAAGTACAAACTAGGTTTTTGCCATCGGCAATTAAGCAAGTAGCTGTAACATATTTTGCTCCCATCAGCCCAAAATAAACCGACGCACCAAATTCGTCTTAAATTTGATTTTGCAATCCTTTTCCTAATTTCTTCGCATGTACGTATTTGAAATGTTGCTTTCAAGAGTTATAATTTTAGAACTGAGCCAAAAAAATAAAAAGAGTTATAATTTTAGAGCTGTGATTTAGGCAGAGGCAATTACTAGGACGTGATACTATTAACGCCCCCCTACTTACGATATAATAATTGTTCTGGTGTGACTCGTGACAAGACAGGCTTAAAGCTGATATAATAGTGCATGTGATGTGCACTTCAAAGTTATGTTTACCTGTTCCAACCATTATTAATGGGAAACAGTTATGCCCCCATCCTCTTTTTTTTTTTTTTTTTTTTTTTTTTTTTTTTTTTTTTTTTTTTTTTTTTATGATAAATTTGTGTGTTTTTATAAATATTATGTTTATATTAATAAATGTGTGTTTATTATTATAAAATAAAATATATAAATTTTAATAAAATTTGTGTTATTTGTGATAAAATTAACTTTATTATTAAATTACACACATTTTACAATATCCTGACAGACATTTATCAAAACACACGTAACATTTAATCAAAAAACACACAAATATTACAAATTTTGATACGTTTAGTGAGACAGTCCCACAACCGGACCTAAAAATTTCCCTTCGTAAATATATATATTTAAATCATTATAAATAATTTGTAAATATATATTCAGATTACATAGTCTTCATCATAATATTTAACAAATTTTCCTTAATTCTTAATGTAACACATGCACCGATCCAATGATCATTTTTAGGTGGAATGTCATTTACCCTGAATTGCATTAGTACATTTCTATATACTTACATCTAAAATTCTTATCTCCTAATGAAAACTCATACCCCTTATTGGGACCTAGTAAAATATACATTAACATCTTTGCGAAACATTGATTTAAGAAAATTTTGCTCTGTCCTAAGAATAAGAGTAAATCTTTACCATAAAATAGTTCCCCAGTTAAGAAAGGAAAATATAAAATTCAAAGCAGCATAAGTGTATAACTATTAATGATAATTTCAATCAATTTAGCACCAAAAAAAAAAAAAAACCGATAATTTCAAACATGAATGAAAAACAAGAAATGGTCAGTCCATCATACCACGGAGGTGTATATATAGACTGTTTACACATGAAGCATTAAAAACTTTTCTTCTTTTTTTTTGATACTATGAATCACTTCAAAAATATAAGGTGTAACGTGTACAGTACGTCTCCTAACAACATTATTTATGAAAAGGCAAAGCCCTCAGAAATGGGCCCAAGAAAATCCTAATTGAGTGACAATTTCTTAGAATTTCCGTTTTGGGTTGCCGAGAAAATTCATGCTTGTACTTTAAATTTGTACGGGGGCTCATAGAAGAAATACGAGAAATTTGGGGGGGTCTGCAGTAAAAACATCTGGTATGATAGCTAGGCTTGGTCATAACGTTTTTTAAGTAAATACCCAAGGAGGAAAAACATGCACCAATTAAGTTCTTGAATTTCATGGAGATCGATTTTACAGAGTTTCTCTTGTTTTCTTTTGTTCAGAAAAAAATATCATAGTGAAAAATGTTCATAATTCATGGTCCTACGTTCAAGTAACCATTTTAAGCAAAGTGAAAATTAAAACAATTATGAAACTAGCTCTTGTATATTGTAACTCTCTTTCTTTTTGAGGGGCATAATTAATGGCCACAAATCAAAGTTGTGAATACCGTTTCGACACCTATTTCGATTTAGTCATTGGAATGGAATATTTCGATACCTGTCAATATCAGGATTTTGTTTCGGGTTTACTGCAAATATATATATATATATATAACACATTTTTAATACCATATAAAATTATCAACTCTAAACAAGTAAAATCAAATAATACAAATAATTCTTAAGTCTTAACATCACATAACAACTCAAAAAAACAAAAATTAGGCTTTTGATTTAGGTTAGACAAAAAATAAATAAATATATATATAACACATTTTTAATACCATATAAAATTATTAACTCTAAACAAGTAAAATAAAATAATACAAATTCTTAAGTCTTAATATCACATAACAACTAAAAAAAAAAAAAAATTAAAAATGTACCGGTTGAAATTGATATTCCACCCAAAATGGCCCAGAATTTAATCTGAGGTGGAATAGAGGGTACCTCATACCGGTTTATATACCAATACGAAATATTCCGCCTATTTCGACCGGAACAGAACAGTATCCCAAATTATTCTACAAATATTGTTGGATTGTTGTCCTAATCACTGACAAGTTATAGCTGCACCTCATAAATATGTATACATCACATGCATGTAATACATCTCTCTCATTTAATTTTGAGGAAAATGTGGTTTGGAATATTTCTGTTGGATGCTAATACTAGGTGACCATATAACAATTGTGTTTCTAATCTCACAATTAAGAGCCTAAAACAGTGATCATAGTTTTTATTTGATATTGCTTAAAAAAAAAAAACTGGCAATGCATGAAATTCAAAGTATTACCTGCACGGCGAAAAGAGGCCTATGGACCCCCTCCAAGTTCAAGACTCCATTGAATGGTATCAAATCCTTCAAGGTGCTGGCGCCCTCCTCAACCGTCAGATCAGCAATTTCAATCCCCTCAGCAATTGCCTCCACAATCTCCACACCGTCCATTTCATCATCAAACTCCACCCTGAAGACACCCTCCTCATCATTGCCTAGTTTCCCAGCTAGCTGATAGAAATCTTCCAAAACCACACTTAACCCATCTTTTAATTTCCCAACCATGTCTTCAAAGTCGTTTCCTTTATAAAATAACAACTTTTGGTTGTAGTAAAAAGCTAGGTATGGAAGATCAAATGTCACCAATTGACATTCTCTTCTGCCTAGTTTCTTGTTGGGCATGACATGGCTTTTGGTAGTGATTTTCACATTCTTCGTTTCAAACTTTTTCCCAACTTCAGCTGCCATGGCTGATGAAAAAGATATATTGAAACAAAGAAAAAATTTAGATAATAGGACAAATATGACTTGTGGGTTGTGTAAGCTCACACATTGAATTTTGTTTGGCTACTCTTGTCCATAAGATTAAACGGGATGATGCCTCGTTACCAATTTTTAATTTATTTTATTAAAAAAAATAAAAAATAAAAAAATAATAATAAAGTAAGGAGCTGAGGACAATGGGACATGCTAGATGAGGCTGGCCTCAACGTAACATTTTCCTTGGAGAAAGGCCAGCTGTCTGCTCTCTGTCTCTAATCTCTATTTATTTTTAGGGCAAAACTTACATACAGTTTGTTACGTTAAGTTGGTCCGGTTCCCCCTGCTAAAATTTAGACGCGTGGCTAATTAACGTATACAACAAACGGTGTTATTTTTTTTGGTCCACGAGAAAGTAAGAGAGAGACTGAAAGCTTGACAGCTCTCTCATCCCTATCTAGCTACTCTCTCTCTCTTTCATCTCATCACTCTCTTTCACCTAAAGGATCTCAATAATCTCTCTCATGGTCTCACCTTGTTCTGCCACTCAAAGCCCAGACCCTCTCTTTGCTCGCCTTTGCTGTCGTGGATCTTGGCCTTGCCCTTCGTGGTCCCTCGCTCCTTTTGCGAGCCGTGTGCCTCTCATCCCATGCCTCTCTGTGGGTTTCGTTGCCCCCGCGTGGTGGCTTCTCATCGTCTGCATCGGACCCCATGGCGCCTCCATTGGTGGTTGGAGGTGTGGTTTAGTTTGTGGTGTGATTGGTTTGTGGTCTTTGGTTGATTTTCTGTTTCTGGGATGTGGTTTAGTTTTGGCCTTTTGGGGTGTTGTTTAGTTTGTTGTTTTGGTTGATTGGGTGAGGCCATTTGGGCGGTGCTGTAGTGGTTTTTGTCTAATTCTCTAACTGATATGTTTTTTCAGAAAAGTGGAGTATAAGTTGCATCTTGGAAATAGTTTGGAATGAGAGAATTTTGATCTTTGTCTCGATCTTCATCTTCATCTAATGGTTGGGCTGTTATAATTGTTTCTTAAATTCGTTCTTTGACGGAATTGAGGGAAACTTGGCTTGATTTATAGTTTTGTAGAGCAAAAATAATTTTGATTTAATTTTGGAGATGCATTACGAATTCAACTTGATGAATGATATGATTATAATTGAATTCGCGAGTTTCTTCCCCACCTCTCGCGGGTTTCGTCTCCGCTAGGATGAGTGAGAGTACTGAGAATTTCTCCTTTATGTGAGACCATGAGAGAGATTATTGAGATGATGAGATCCTTTAGGTGAAAGAGAGTGTTGAGATGATAGAGAGAGAGCAGCAAGACAGGGATGAGAGAGCTCTCAAGCTATCAGTTTCTCTCTTCCTTTCTCGTGGGCCAAAAAATATAACACCGTTTGTTGTACACGTTAATTAGCCACGCGTCTAAATTTTAACAAGGGAACCGGACCAACTTAACATAACAAACTGTATGTAAGTTTTCCCTTATTTTTATATGCAATTATTTAAATCTTGTTTAAAGTCAAACATCCAATAACAAAGATCTGTTACATAATTAATATCGTGGGTTTCATCAAAGGTAATCATGCATTTAGCCTTTTAACCTTTTAGTAATTAGCAGATAGATTGACTAAATTGCCCATTATCCCATCTCAAATTTTCCAAAATGCCATCCAATAAAAGTGGGACGGTGGGTTTTAAACGTTAAAAGACTTTAAATTAAATTAATGGCGAAACCAAGAAGAGGTGGGTGTAGGTGTGAGATCCCCGTGACATAATTGTTATGTTCCTTTTTTTTATGAATGTTGTAGCTCAATACACGTGAGTCTCGTGACCACAGATAATTGTGTGGCATCCCATTTAGTACTCCTGTATATGTATGCTGAGCAACGTTATGCTTTTGCATGCAATTTGTTTCCTCTTTTGCATGCAATTTGTTTCCTTTTTTGCAGTTATGTTTGGTTTTAGGAAACAATAAAAGAGGAATGAATGATATGAGTACCATGAGTTTTATTTTCCTTCCATTTAATGTCTTAGTCTATGAAGTATGTTCATCCGTAAAAAGGACAAATTAAAATCATATTTGGTTCTTTTTTTTTGGCTGAATAATTAAGATATTATTACAAGAACTAAATAGAACCTTTACAAAGAAATTTTGTAACATTTTCAGCTAGTAATTTAGAGATTGTGGATAAAAAAAAATTTGTTTATCCACCTTCCCCTTACACTTCCCTTTCCTCCCTGCACCACCATCATTTCAATTTAAAACAAAAACAAAGCACACAAACAAGAGAATAAATGACCAAAACTAAAAAAACCCACAAACCCAGATGATAAAAAGTACCTGAATTTATAGACTTTGGTGTGATTGAGATACCCAGATGCTTTAAACCACTCCATGGGGAGAAAGGACAGAGACCCAGTTGAGAACCCCATGTGGAAAGATGAAATTTTGGGGTTTTGGGGTATGAAATTATAGAAGAAGATATGGTATAGAGTGCTGATTTTGTAGTAAAAGATGATGGTGATGAGAATGTGGGAGTACAAATTGCTGAGGCCATGACCATGACTCTGGTCATTTGAAAGTGGTCTGGTTCTTACACTATTACGTCTGGTTTTATAGACTTTGGTATTCGAAACTAAAGTATACATTAATTGACATCATCATCTTGGTAAAGTCCCTTGGCACATAAATTAGTGTGATAAATGAGGGTATTTCAGTCCAAGTGCCAATCTCCTTTTCTTATTGTTCTTACTTTTTTACCACAAAGCTACCTTTTTGTCAAAGCTATGCACGTGTGCAGATCCACTTGGTTTTTTTTATGGATTTTTGTGCGCACCCCTCGTGCGGAAGATGGTGACACTCCTTTTGCTCTAAACTAAAAAAAAAAAACACTTTACACGGGTGGTTCCTCTCAACCATTATCCTTTTGCTTTCCGATAATGATATCCTAAGAGCATTCTCATCAGAATGCCTATTTGGGCGAAAATAACATAAAATGGGGAGGAGGTAGCAAAAGCAGTAGTCATCAGCCTCCCCAAACCATTGAAATGTTGTTGTTGATGAACAGTCGCTCTCCCACCTTGAGGAGCCACTGTTCATCAATTGGGGGAATAAAAAAGTCTTTTTTTTAGTGTAGTAGTGTTTTTTGTAATGTAGTATTTCGGGAGTTGTGAAAAAAAATAATAATAATCATAAAGATATATTAAAAAATGGAATAGTAAAGTTAAAATAGGGAGTCTGGTGTAGTAGTGCTTTAGCTAAACTAGCAAAAGTGGGTTTTTTAGAACCAAATTGGCAAAAAAAATAAGGAGTCTGATAATAATGCTCTAACACCCTTTCTCTTGGCCTCATTACTCTCTTTCTCTTATCTTGCTCCCAAACTCCTTTTCTCAAAAGGAACCAAAAGATGAACTTCTTCTACTTTTTAAGTTTTAACCTTTCCACGAGTGTTTGATTATTCCTAGCTTTTTAACTTTTTATGTATCTTTCACTAGATTTTGGCCTATAGCTTGGAATTATCATGATGATTCACTTTTCTAGATCCAGCCGTGGTAACAAAAGAGAGTTTAAAAGGCTCTTTAAAGTAAGTTATCCTCGGCATTTTTTTTTTTTTTTAATAAATAAATTACCCACCACATTAAAAAAGCTTTATTGGAAATTTATAGTGACGTGTTTGGATGGCGTCAAGAATTACATGTTCCTTTATTATTTTTTTGTTCGAAAGAACAAATTCATTGGCATAAAAAAAAAGTCATTAATAAATTGACCTCTTTTTGGTGATAATTAATTATGAATTTATGATATTGGCGGGATTCTTATATATTAAATTCACCTCCTAATGTCAATGTAATTAAGTAGATTCCTTGTTTGTTTATTAAATATCTAATTGTTTAATCCTAAGAGGTAGTTCAACTAGTCCGGCATTACATGTGCTCCCCAATGATCATTAGTTCGAGTTCTTTCAGGGTCACCTACCCAAGGCAAAGTCTTGCGTCTATCGTGGTACACGTATTAGTAGGGTGTTGCCTTGCATGTACTCTCCAATGATCACTAGTTCAAGTCCCCTCAGAACCACCTACCCAAAACAAAGCCTTATGCTTATCGTGGTACACGTGCTAGTGGGGTGATGTGTATCCCTTAGGATTAGTTGTACGTATATCAATGAAACGCTGGTTCGAACACCTAAGATTATTAAAAAAAAAATATCTAATTGTTTATGAAATTGCTACGTTAAAAAAACAAAGGGTCATTTAATCCAAGTGTTAGTTTGGATTAACATTTTTTTTCTTTAAATTTTTCAATTTATTTATTTATGTACATTTTTTTTAAAGTCTTACTCTTTTCTTTTCTTTTCTTTTTTAAGTAGAATTGTATTTTTATCAATTTTCAATAAATAAGTAAATAAGATTTAGGAAAAAAACTAAACCAAACGTATACATTTCATTTTCATTTATGATGTAAGATCTATCGGAGGTGCATGCAACTACTAGATAGTCTTTAAAAGCAGGAATCTGGACCCGTTCAATGCCTGCACCAGTAGTAGTCTTTGTTTTTACTGTTTACACGTGCGTGTTGCTTAAAATTGACTTTGATAAGGTCCCATTCAACGAAACGACTAATGACTGATTAATAATATATTAAAGGGGATTTCTTATGTCCCGCCAGCTTAAAAAAATAATTAAAAAAAAGTTGTAACCGGTTGTGTAGGTGACCGGTTTTATAATAAAGGACATAAGGTTACAAAATGTGACAGACGTTTTAAAAAAATAAACTAGAAGTTATTAATATTAACAAATATTGTACTATAATAAAGTAAAATATTATCACAACTTTCAATCACCTTACAACATTTATAACAAATTTTACCTTAATATACTTATTCACTTATTTTTATGAGAATGAGTGACTTATTAACAGATATCAACATAAGTTTTACCACACTAAAAAATATTAATCTTAACGTGAGAGAAATTACAAACTTTGAAAATCATTTAAACATTTTATGAGAAGTTTTGCAAATATTTACTCAATCATTACTAACAATCACAAAGGTCCAGTATTTACAAAAACTAACTAAAATAATAGATTATAACACACTAATTATAATAATCATAAAACACATTACGAATTCAAAGACAAATTACAAAACACAAGAAACATATACAAATTATTACTAAACCTTTATTAATAAACACTAAAACTCATATATCCACCAAACAAAATTTCAATATAACAAAATTTGTCAACTATTGCATATTTTGACACTAATCTTACAGTAGAAGATATAACCCTTACAAACAAAGATGTTATTTACAACACGTAGGAGAAGTTTACACGTATTATCAAAGTCTTTACATACTTATACTCTGCTATTACTAACCCTCACTAAAGTCCATAAGTAAGTGAAAACTTTTTTTAAATTTACAAATTTTGACAAAGATTATACATTTAGAAAAAATCTAAACAATATTAGACACAGCTTATATCAGTCGTGAGATAAAATTTCAAATTTGACATAACATATACAAATTATTACTAAACCCTTATTAATGAACACTAAAATCCATATATCCACCGAATGAAATTTCAATATTACAATATTTGTCAACTATTGTATATTTTGACACAAACCTTACAAAAAAGAATACCATTTTTACTAACAAAGAGATGTTTGTACGGACCTTGGGACAAATTTACAAACATTATCACAACAGTTATCTATATTTACTAAACATTTACTAAGTGTTACTGAAATCCAAAAATATGCGAAAACTTTTCTTAACTTTACAAATTTTGACAAAGAATACACATTTCGACAAAATATAAACAATAATAGACAAAACTTATATCACTCGTGAGAAAAAATATCATGTTTGACAAATATTAACAAGTTATTACTAAACTCTGATTAATAAACACTAAAATCCATATAGTGACCAAACCAAATTTCAATATTACAATACCTATCATATATTTGTGCCTTGCTTATTTGGTATATTAAATCATATATCAGTCTAAAAAATCTATTATAAATTTAAATTATTCCTAACTTTTGTCATCTCAACCAATTATATGTTCAAACATGTAATTATGTATCTTAATTTTATAAATACACTATCAATTTGACATAAAAGCATCAAGAACATAAAAATGCACAACTTTGGCATAAATCTAAATTTCAATTATTTGATTAATACCAAATATATAGTGTTTCCACCGAATTGGTGTTACCAATCCCTAATTATATGCGTATTTTCTTTTTACAAATGTACCATACCATGTTTGCAACATCTTGAAGTATGCCATGTAAATAGTCTCATATATTTGTGAATATGATTTGTTATAGGTAAATACATATTTTGCAAAAGATGGCTATATTTTTTGGATGTTTTAGTCATATGTATAATTCATTGCTTGCTATTCTGCAGGTGTGATGACATGGAGTCCTGAGTTTCCCTTTGTTAAATTGGCTATGGTCATTTATGAACTTGTATTGTAAGTTGCAGAAGTTATATACTGTACAGGTGTAAAGATGGTGTGAAATGTGTATTTTGATAGTCTCGCATGAGTAAAAATTTGTAGTTCTTCCTAGTGTTTTTGTATTTTTTATTGAATTTTCTATGTAGATGTTCGAAGAAATTTTATTTTTTTTGGTAGTTAGAAACCATGTACTTGCCGTTCTACTGAGGCACATTCATTACATGTAGGTTTCTAAGTTAAAAAATTGAGCAAGTATATGTTTGTGTAGTTGTACTTTTATTCATAAAATGTATGAATTGGAAATTCCTAGCAAGTATTGTGGTTATATATTTTTTTTTTGAAATGGTTCTTAAAAAAGTGTATCATTACTAGAAAATAAGTATTATGAGGAGGTTCATATCTGCTTCGTATTGTGTTTGAACGAACAAAACTGAATCAACCAAGAAAGAAGAATGTAAATGTGTGTAGGAAGGTAGGAATTGTCCAATTTTAGCACTGTCTAATGTGCCATCGGTCTTAATTTTGTAAGTTATATTTTGTGATCGATCGCCAAAATCCTTTGAAAATTTCCCGATCAATCACAACTTTCCCAACAGTAATAGCATTTAAGGTGGACTGATCGCCCAATTCCTTTGAAAATTTGAACCGATCGATCACAACTTTCCCAACCATACTAGCATTTAAGTCGACCAATCTCCCAATTCCTTTGAAAATTTGGACTGATCGATCTCAACTTTTCCAGAAATTGAACAATAATAACCTTTAAGTCGGACCGATCGTGCAATTCCTTTGAAAATTTGGACCGATCGATTGCAGGTCCCCTGAAATTGTACAGAGAATAAGGCGATCCATTGAAAAAATTCCTTTGAAATATTTGGACCGATCGCCAGTTTGAAAGAAATTGTACAGAAAGTCCATGTAATGCTTTCGATGGTGTACATAATAGTAATAATTTTACTACTATTATGCTTTATGTGGGTAGGCAAGAAATTTTTTTTTTTTTCTTCTTATTATATGTATTAGTATCATACTGATTGGCATTTATTCAAAAGTGATAATTTTTTACTAATTTTTATTTAATTGTCATAGTTCTTCGGATGTGTATCATTTGTTTTTTATTTTCTTAGTATAGTATTTATAATTTTCTAAAGGTTTGTCTGAGATAGGTCCAACCAGTGTTGTTGCACTTATGGCACCCAAAACGAAGGAATTAGGTTTGCCGAATAAATAGAGTGGTTAGGTGGGTGTTGTTATTTGTATATTCATTATAATCATAGAAATTTTATCAAAATTAATATTTTTAATACTATTATTAGTATTGTTGTTGTTGATTTTATTTGTATTTAATTATCATTTTTATTATTATTATAATCATATCAAGTATTGGATGTTGTTATTTAATTATTACTATTATTATCATCTATTACTATTAAGAGGATTGCTCCCTCATGTCCACTTTTAGGAACTGCCAAAAATACCCCTCACATCTTACAATTTTCCAAATTTATTCATTGATTTCAATTAATAATATCTCTTACAAAAAATGGTATAATAGTCTCATCACTATATAGGAAAATGTCCACTTTAGTGCACGGACAAAAATAACCCCATATTTTAAATCTATTGATTTGTTTTTAAAATAAATATTAAAGTTTAAAAGAGTAATGTACTGATCTTCTCAAATTCAAAAGTTAAAATAATCACAAGTACACGTTCATTGAACCAGATTCTAATACAAAATTGAATAGATTTATTTAAAAAAAAAAATGATGGTTCGCTATCTTTCATCACATATTTCAATGGTTAGTATAAAGGACTGTACAATTTTCTAAAAAATAAAAAGAGCCTCTGAACACGCGCGGAGCACATATGAAGAGGCTAGTCATTATTATTGTTATATTTACTAGTCTCGTTATTAATTATGTTATATTTTTGTTTTTCAATGTTGGGAATCATTCTTTCCAAAAAACATACAAAATAAAAATAAAAATAGACTTCTTCTCGAATTAAAATTACTAATTGGAATCAAAGTGAGTTTTCTTAACAAAATACGCTAACGTAAATTGAGATATTTAAAACGTTCACTCCAGAAACAGGAAATAGTTACCTCCAACCCGGTTTGAAGGGATTATACATGGCTATTAAAAAGACAATTCATGTGTATTTTTAGTCGCCTGGCTTTTTTAATGAATCATGTCACTTTTTAGATAATACAAGTAGATAGTCTATGTAATTGACACGAAGTCGGTTTAATGAGACTTCCTCCAAACCAGGTTGGAGGTAAACTCTATCCCCCCAAACACACATGTCCATAAAATATTTATTTAAAATGTTCTTATTTTTACTTATATTAACATAATAATTTAATGAGATATATATAATTAAATGTCATGCGTATTTTGAATTTATTTTTCAAAATTGCAAAGGTTTAATATTATAATTAATTATAATTAAAGGCCATAATTATTTTGATAAAACCCATAAATAATTTGACATAATTTTGTGATCTTTTGTAAGATATTTGTATAAACATGAAATTGTTGTAAACAACGTAGTTTAGGGGTTATATAGATTTTAATGTTTCTTAATAAAGGTTTAGTAATAATTTCTATATGTTTCTAAATTTTGAAAATTTATCTCACGAGTGATAATAGTGTTTAGATTTTATCGAAATGATTAATCTTTGTCAAGATATGTAATTTTTTTAAAAAAAATTCTCATATTTTTAGACTTTAGTGAGTGTTAGTAATACTTTACTAATAGTATGTATACCATTTTAGTTATCAAAAAAAATAATAATAATAAAAAAGGTATACCATTTTATAATATTTGTAGAAATGTCTCAGGTTTTGTAAATAGTCTCTTTTTGAGTAAGTAGTTTATTTGGAACTGTAAGGTTTGTGTCGAAATATGTAACGGGTGACAAGTATTGTAATATTCAAATTTGGTTTGGTGGCTATATGGATTTTAATGTTTATTAATAAGGGTTTAGTAATAACTTGTTAATGTTTGTCAAATATGATATTTTATCTCACGAGTGATATATGTTTTGGCTATTGTTGTTTATATTTTGTCGAAACGTATACTCTTTGTCAAAATTTGTAAACTGAAGGAAAGTTTTCGCATTTTTCTGGACTTCAGTGACGCTTGGTAAAAATTTAGTAAATATAGGTAACTCTTGTGATAATGTTCGTAATATGTCCCAATGTTTGTAAATAGTCTTTTGGTTAGTAAACATTGTATTCCGTATGGTAAGATTGGTGTCAAAATATGCAATAGTTGACAAGTATTATAATATTGAAATTTGGTTTGGTGAATATATGGATTTTAGTGTTTATTGAAAAGGGTTTAGTAATAACTTGTTAATATTTGTCAAATATGATATTTTATTTCACGACTGATATAAGTTGTGTCTAATATTGTTTAACTTTTGTTGAAATGTATAATCTTTGTCAAAATCTGTAAATTTAAAAAAAGTTTTCGCATATTTATAGACTTTAGTGAGAGTTAGTAATAGAGAAGTACAAATATGTAAAAACTTTAACAATATGTGTAAACTTGTCCTATGTGTTGTAAATAGTCTCCTTGTTGGTAAATGTTGTATTCTCTATTGCAAGGTTTGTGGGAAAATATGAAATATGTGACAATTATTGTAACATTGAATTTTATTTTGGCAACTATAGAGATTTAAGTGAATATTAGTACATGTTTAATACAAATAGGTACATACATTGAAAATTATTATAAGTGTTTGCTAAGTTTTGTAATTTTTCTTACATGTGGTAAAACATATGTTAATTGGTGCAATATAGGTAATAAATGTGTAATTCTTAGTGGTTATTAATAATGTTTTCGCTCTTAGGGGAATTTAGTACTTATTAGTAGTTGACGAAAAACTATTGATAATTTATTTGATAAAATTTGTATATGTTTCTTGTGTTTTGTAATTTGTCTCTTGAATTCGTAAAGTGTTTTATGATTATTGTAATTAGTGTGTTTTAATTTATTATTTTAGTTAGTTTTTGTAAATACTGGGCCTATGTGATTGTTAGTAATGATTGAGTAAATATTTTCAAAACTTCTCATAAAATGTTTAAATGATTTTCAATGTTTGTAATTTCTCTCGCGTTTCGGATTAATACTCTTTAGTGTGGTAAAACTTATGTCCAAATGTGTCAATAAGTTACTCATTCTCATAAAAATAAGTAAATAAGTATATTAAACTAAAAATTGTTATAAGTGTTGTAAGATAATTAACAGTTGTGATAATATTTACTTTACTATAGTACAAAATTTGTTAATATTAATAACCTTATAGTTTGTACTTGTAATATTTCTGTCATAGTGTGTAATGCCTATGTCATTTATTGTAAGAATGGTTACCTACACAGCCGGTTACAACTTTTTTTTAATTACTTTTTTGTCCTGGCTAGAACCGCTGGCGGGACATAAGAATTCCCCTTAAAATATTAAAGTCTTTGTCCTTTTGTTTTGTTTTTATCTTTGTTTTTTTAATAATCACACTTAATTACAATTAACATTAAATAACTCAAATGATCAAAGCCTAACAATATGACACCTCCTGGCTCCTGAGAACAAAAGGTTTGGTCTTTTTTAAATCCAGAAACAGTGTTATGAGTTGAACCTTTGATCACATTATTGATAATTCTAACTCAAATAGGTGTCGGCAACACGGCTTGGAGACGAATCCAAAGTGACCCCGGGATGGTGATCGAACATCCGCGCGTTTTATCCCTTATACAACATATAAACATATAGCCTGTGGGAACAAATTATAATTGATGGGGCCACAACATATGTCATGCGCAACAATCAATATTATAAATACATCATAAACCATTCAAATAAATCTATGAAGCATAAGGGTATATAATTTTTAAATTTTGCTTGGTTTAGATATGGCGCGCGGATATCTCACTCAAAAACTACAAAAAAAAAAAAAAAAAAAAAAAAAAATGTAGTGACCTTTGGAATCTATTAATTTGTTTGATCGTTTGAAGTGGTAGTGGTAGCGTGAACCATGGCGGAGGCGTTAGAAGAAATGTGCCGGAGATTGAAGTTGTCCAAGGAGGAAGCACCGCGAATTAGACTTGGTGAAAATATGAAGGCGAAGTCAACACGGGAAACGCAGTTCAGTGTCTTATTCAAGTTAATGACTATGAAGCCTTTTCACAGTGATGTTTTTAAGTCATCCATTCGCAATTTATGGTTCTCAACGGGTGATCTAATCATCCGTGACATTGATGATAATTTGTTTATGGCGGTTTTTAACACTAGGGATGATATGGAACGCATTTTTGTTCAAAGTCCATGGACCTTTGACAAAAAACTTGTTCAGATTATGCGGTTTCAGGGTGATGTACAACCATCGGATGTCAAATTTACACATGCTGCCTTTTGGGTCCGAGTTTTTAATTTACCTATCAAGAGCATGACAAGGGAGGTGGGTGAGAAGATAGGTGCAGCAATGGGTAGGTTGATTGAAGTTGATGTACCACCTGATGGGATGGGATGGGGGCGTTTCCTACGCATTCGTGTTGAAGTGGAGATTTTGAAACCTCTAATGAGGGGTCGAATATTGCAGTTTGAGAATGAGGATACTGGTGCGTTGCAAGAGCCTTTTTGGGTTGATTTTCGTTACGAGCACCTCCCTATATTTTGTTATCGTTGTGGCAGAATCGGTCATAGTGGCAATGATTGCCTTGAGGGACGTCGTACTGGTGGGGATTTGGAACCTGGGGAAGCCAAATATGGTGCTTGGTTGCGTGCACTTCCACTCCGATCGCCACGCCAGCAAAGACCTTATGTTCCTCCACCTTCTCTGGCAGCAGAAGGGTCAGCCAGCACACGGCGTTCACCGGTTGTTAATGTTCATGCTGGCACTGCTTCCTCTGCCACGGGTAATGCTTCTTTTCCGGGGGATGTGCAGTCGGAGGAATCATCGGCGATGGCCCATGCAAGGCAAGAGTCTCAACGCCCCACGTTTGGAGAGGTTGTCACGCAAAATTCGGAGATGGAGGTTGTGCCAACGGATTTTGTGGGACAAGTTGAACATGGGAATTCAAATATTCAAATAATGGGTGAGATCACCAAGTTGGCGCCTATCACTAAGGATAAGGATACTGTTATTATAGAGAAGTTAAATGAGTCACGTGAGCAGCATGTGAGTGTTCATAATCCATCTATTGTACCACCTGTTGTGGACCCACATGAAGGACCACCTCCTCCAAAGTCCTGGAAAAGACGTGCTCGCATGAAGATTATTGCGGAACCGATTGATGCAAATATGGCCTTGCTGGTAGGTGGTAAACGTTCTTTTCAGACGGCAGAGCTTGATGTTGTTGACAGTGAGAGAGTTGTTGTCTCAAAGAAGCCTCACACACAAGTTAGTGTGAAGATTGATGACGAGTTATCGGCGGTGGCTGCTAAGCAGTCCCGCCGGTCACAATGAAAACCATTAGTTTGAACTGTCGGGGGCTCGGGAACCCCGAGACAGTTCTAGAGCTTCACAACCTTGTGAAGCATGAAGTTCCCCAGATTGTGTTTCTCATGGAGACACGTCTGCCGATACGGAAGTTAGAATTTATCCGTGTTAAGCTGGGTATGAAGGGATATTTTGGGGTGGATAGAGAACGGTTTGGTGGCGGGTTGGCGTTATTGTGGGATGATTCTGTGGACATCCAAATTCAAAGCTATTCGAAGCATCATATTGATTGTTGGGTTGACAACCATACTGGAGAGAGTTGCAGATTTACAGGATTTTATGGGGATCCTGATACTGCCTGCCGCCATCACTCTTGGGAGCTTCTAAGAAGATTGAAAGGGATGAGTAATAGGATGTGGCTGGTAATGGGTGACTTCAATGAAATTACTTCCAGCGATGAGAAACAAGGTAAGCTTTTTCGATGTCCAAGTCAAATGGCTGCTTTTCGGGAGGTGTTGAATGATTGTTCGTTAACTGACTTAGGCTTTCACGGCTATGAGTTCACTTGGACCAACAATAGGAATCAGGGAGAATGTGTGGATGAACGTCTAGATAGAGGTGTGGCGACTACACAGTGGATGGATTTATTTCCTGGGGCCACCATCCAACATTTTGTGTTTGCATTTTCGGATCATTTGGGTTTACTGTTGAACACGGACACTGTAGCACATGGTGGTCATCAGCGGAAAAAAAGAAGATTCCATTTTGAACATGCTTGGTTACGTGAGGATGGATGTGAAGAAGTTATAGCTCAGGCATGGGAGGTCCAGCACGTAGGTACACACATGTTTCGGCTGGTTCAGAAAATTAAACAATGTCGCATGGCACTTCTATCATGGAGTAAATCTCAGGCACGCCGTCTTCCTAAGCTAATAGCAGAGAAGCAAGCGAGACTAAAAGAAATATATGGTACGGCTGGTAACCATGTCAACAAACAGGAGGGTAGGGATTTGCGAAGGGATTTGAGATGCTTGTTGGCGAAAGAAGAGATTTATTGGCGCCAACGTTCTCGGGTTGCTTGGTTGCGTGAAGGTGACCGTAACACAAACTATTTTCATGCGTGTGCTAATCAGAGAAAGAAAAGTAATACCATTGTTGGTATTCGGGATTCTAATAACATTTGGTATAATGATGATGTGGGCATTGAAAGAGTGGTGGATAATTATTTTCATGGGATTTACACTTCCTCCAACCCAACAGCAATTGATACTGTGACGCAAGAAGTGGAACATGTGGTTTCACCTGGGATGAATGAAGATTTGATGATGCCATTTACAAGGGAGGAGGTACGTTGTGCGCTTTTTCAAATGAGCCCTTCCAAGGCCCCAGGACCAGATGGAATGACTGCATTATTTTTCCAAAAATTCTGGCACATTGTTGGTATGGATGTTACTGATTCTATTCTGGATTTTTTAAATAATGGTCATATGCTTAAAAGCTTGAATTATACACATATAGCTTTGATCCCAAAAGTTAAATCCCCCGAACTGATGACTCAATTTCGACCAATTAGTCTCTGTAATGTCCTCTATAAAATAATCTCTAAGGTTTTGGTTAATCGAATGAAGACAATTTTACCTTTTGTGGTGTCTGATAGTCAGAGTGCTTTTGTCCCTGGAAGGATGATTTCAGATAATATTATGATTGCTTTTGAGATCTTGCATCATCTTAAGAACAAAAGAGTGGGGAAAGTCCCTCAAATGGCTGTGAAGCTTGATATGAGTAAGGCTTATGATCGGGTTGAGTGGGATTATTTGAAGAAAATGATGCTTAAGTTGGGGTTTACTGCTAGATGGGTGGCTTTAATCATGGAGTGTGTTACATCAGTATCTTATTCTATTCTGGTGAATGGTGAACCAAAGGGATATGTTAAACCAAGTAGAGGATTGAGACAGGGGGACCCTCTATCCCCTTATCTTTTTCTTATATGTGCTGAAGGTTTGACAGCTTTATTGCGTAAAGCAGAAAGGGAGAGTGTTATGCAGGGGATTTCAATCTGTTGAGGGGGCCCACAGGTGTCGCATTTGTTTTTTGCAGATGACAGTCTTATTTTTTGCAGGGCGACAAATACTGAATGTCAGGCTTTACAGGACATATTAACACTAAATGAAAGTGCATCAGGGCAGAAAATCAACACTGCTAAGACTGCGTTATTTTTTAGCCAAAATGCTTCCCCAATTGTTAAAGCGTCCATTCTAAATTTCTTTGGAACATCTCCTACTACTCAGTTTGAAAAATATCTGGGTTTGCCCCCTGTCATTGGAAGATCAAAGAAGCAGGCATTTTTTGAGATTAAAGACCGTATATGGAGAAGACTACAGGGTTGGAAGGAAAAAAATCTTTCTCAAGCTGGCAAGGCAGTTTTGATCAAGGCAGTGATTCAAGCAATTCCCACTTATGCAATGAGTTGTTTTAAATTTCCAGCAGGTTTATGTGAAGAGATTAGTTCCATGGCAACTCGGTTTTGGTGGGGGCAAAAGGAAACTGGAAGAAAGATTCACTGGCTGAGTAAGAAGAAACTGTGTCAGGCTAAGCAGGAAGGAGGTCTAGGATTTCGGGACTTACAGTATTTCAACCAGGCACTTCTAGCTAGACAAGGATGGCGACTCCTCAAAAATCCTCAATCTCTGGTATTTCGGTTTCTCAAAGCCAAGTATTTTCCCCACACGTCCTTCATGGAAGCAAAAATTCGGGGGAATGCATCTTACCTGTGGAGGAGTATTTGTGAGTCAAAACACGTATTGGAAGCTGGAATGAGGTGGCGTGTGGGAAGTGGGGAGAGTATCCGAATCTGGAAGGATAGGTGGATTCCTAGTTCATCTACTTACAAAATCATGTCTCCCATTCGTCATTTAGATGAGAATGCCTCTGTAGACTCCTTAATCAATTTCCATTCTATGAGCTGGAATGTCCCACTGCTACAAGAAGTCTTCCTACCACGTAATGTTGAGTTGATCACACAAATTCCTTTAAGTGTTAGACGACCACGCGATACCTTGATATGGTCTGGCACAAAGAAAGGCATTTTTACTGTTAAGAGTGCATATTATATGCTCCTTCATCAATCTAGTGCTGGCGAGGCTGGAAGTTCATCTTCTCGGGAGTTATCTATGTTCTGGAAAAATTTATGGTCGACCCAAGTGGCTCCAAAGGTCAAGCTGTTTGCATGGAGAGCTTGTAGAAACATAGTGCCAACCAAAACTAAGCTTTTTGAGAAGGGCCTTACAGCTACGTCTTCTTGTAGTTGGTGTATGGAAGAGGCAGAGACAATTGATCATGTGTTATGGAGTTGTGAGTTTGCACAAAAAGTCTGGAAAGCGAGTTCGGTGAAACTTCCTCCTATTTATGCCACTAATTTGAGTTTTGTAGATCTCCTTGCTTGTTTATTCAAAGATCTACAGTTCCCCTTGGTGGAGATTTGTATCACAACGGCGTGGTCATTATGGAAAGCCAGAAATGAGATGATTTGGGAGGATAAAGTTTCAAATGCTGCAGATGTGGCGCTACGAGCAGCAGAAAATGCAATGAATTTTTTGGAAGCAGGTAATGTAGAAGCTTTGGCACCCCACGCAAGAGAGGTTATGGACCAACAGCGATGGGTCCCACCTAACAGAGGAGATTTCAAATTAAACATTGCTTGCCAATGGCAGGGGACGCAAAGGAGAGCTGGGATGGGTATTTTGATTCGAAATCATGAAGGGAAGGTAATGGCAGCTATGCAAAGCACAATTGATATAGTGGGGGAGATTGATCAGGTTCATGCTAAATTGATGCTGCAAGCAATGAAATTTGCAAGGGATATTGGTTTGATGCGTGTCAATATGGAAGGTTGTTGGAGAGGTTTGTTCACGTTGCTAAAGGCTGGTGGGCCTTGCTTAATGAGTCATGGTGTGCTAGTGGATGATATTTGTTGTTTGACTAAGGATTTTCAGTTCATTAGTTTTAATTGCATTCATGCAAATTGTAATAGAGCTGCTCAAGCTCTAGCTACAGAGGCTTTGTCCTCACTTTCTGAGCAGGTGTGGCTAGAAGATTGCCCTGCTGTTATTTTACCTATTGTACATTTTGAATTTCAATAAAAATTCTCTATCGTTGTTATCAAAAAAAAAAAAAAAAAAGATATGGCGCGCGGTTCATAATAAAAGAAAGAAAGAGATAATAATATGCATGTATATTTACTTATATTTGTAATATTAATATATTGCATAAGTAAGCAACAAAAAAAACCTTTATTTTATTGTAATAATAAGCATTAGACTTTAGAATTTTCATTTAGTTATCTAACATATAAGAAATACTTAACCTATTGACCGGTCTAAATTACAACAAAACTCACCATTATATATACAAAAATGGGTGTAACCCCAACAACTTTGATGAAGTGCAACCCATATATTTTCTTACTAACAAAGGGAGGGAGAGAAGATTTGAAGCCAGATTTTTCATAAGGGAAATCAGACAGTGTGAATTTAGTATTGAACTAAAACTAGACTTGGCAAATGGGTGAGGTTGATCGGGTTCAAGACAAAAACTTATTAGACTAATATGTGTTGCTAATTTTATGACCTTTATCAAGTCTTTGATGGGTCAGGTTAACCAGAATGACCCGTACATATCCTTTTCATAAAAAAAATAAAAATAAAATAAAATAAAATAAAATAAAAAATAAAAACTTTAAAATACTTTGTAACTATATATGTTTTCTATATTTCTTTCAAAAAATAAAATAAAATAAAAAAACTCAAAGATAAATTTTGAATAATATATAAATCCTTTAGTTATAGTCTGATAATTAATTCTATTAGTTTACTAGTCTAATAATTTTTCCAATGAAGAAAATAAAATAACTATACATATTATACATGAAACGAGAAATAAAATTAAATCACCTATAAACTCAATGTGTTTTTGGATTAGCTTTATTACTGAAGCTTACTTTTTCATTTGTTAAAAGTTGGAAAAATTATAATTTTATTTAAAAAAAAGGATTAAAGTTGTATATAAGGAAATAAGCTAAAAAGTTAAAAGAAAAAATCTAATCCAAACTCATACAATTTATACAACTTTAATAATAAAATATAACGTGTTGGGTAAACAAAAATATAATAATAATTTGGAAGAAAATCTATTTTGAAATTACAAAAAAAAAAAAAAATACTCAATATTAGTAATAGATCTGACACTGAAAACATTTATATTTCAAGATTGTTCATCAAGTTGACTAGTAATGTCACTTGTATTTTCATTTACAATATAAAATAGAATATTAACTATAACTTTAGTTTACAAACATACATTGCAAATAAGTCTACAAAAGTTAATTTTAAAATTTTATAATAAAGGCTTGATGAACGGACTGAGTACAAGTTGAAACCGACAAGGTCGGGTAAAAAACTTATCAAACTAAAACGAGTTGTTATTCCTATTACTCATATCCTATTTTTTTTGTTCGGATTCAGATTTAAATTTGCAAAGTCTAACTATAACACTAAACTGCTGTTGTCTTCATACAAAAGGGTAGCCAAAGGGAGCAAGGGGTCGGGTAAATTACACCCCTCACCTTCCGAAAAAAAATAATCAGTTATGGACTTATAACAATATCTATTATGGTTTGGCCCCCTTACCGAAAGAGAAATATTTCATTTTCCCTTAAGAAAAGCAAAGAGGCCTATCAAAATAAATTAGAGAATGTTTTCCACTAAAATTATGCAACATCATCAATTCACTAACATAATAACCATAACAATAAAATAACTTTTTTTTTTCCCAGAAAACTCAAACTCATTCACTATTAGGCCAAAAACTAAAAAAAAAATATATATATATATATATATATATAAACAAACTCCGGTGTCATATATACCACCAAAGAGACCAAACTTGATAGCCCCCCTAAAAACCCAAACCATAGTGTTAAAGTCCAATAGGCCTAACTCAATCTCAAAAGATGCCTTGAGAGATGAGAGATGTTCATGGCTTATAAATTGCACAACCCAATAATACTTGGTCAATGTAGGACAAAACTTTCTCTTTAATACACCGAAACAAATCCATGACTGACGACCGAGCATGGGTGGATCCACTCTAGGGCATGTGCCCACCCTTAAATATATATATATATATATATATATATATTAAATTATTAGGTATAAAATATAAAAATAATTGGATTTTATAAAGTGTCCACCTTCAATTTTTTGGATAATTCTACAATACTCACACTTTTTTTTTTTGTGTAGTACTTTTAATAGATAAAATGTCACATTGATGGTATTAGTGTCACACATGATGGTAATTACCCCACATATGTTAGTACTTATGATCACATTACTTGATACCCTAAATATTTATTTATTTAAATTTAATATATATAAAATTGGAGAGTACCAACATCATATTGGATAGCATTACCATCACATATGATGACAACTATATCATATTTGATTATAATAATTGAGTGGATACTAAGCTCATAAAAAGAGTGAGTATTATAGAATGATCCTAATTTTTTTGTTAAATTTCTGAGAAAAGGGGTCTTAGACTCTTAGTGTGTGTAAAACTTCCAAAGCAATGGAAGAAATATAAAGGAAAAAGGAGGGAGGGAGAGTCGCATATGAATTGTGTGTAATTGGATAACCTCAGATTTCAATACGATAAGTTTGAGGGTCGTTGTTGACGTTCGATGCACTTGCACAAGTCTTTGTAATTTTTTATATCTGGTGTGCATGTTGCATAAGGTAGACTTTGATGAGGTCCCCATAGACTTTGATAAGGTCCCCACTCCCACAACTAAAATGTACTATTGAGTATTGATTAATCCTCATATTTAGTAAAATATACATATTATACTGTACTACACATGCGTGTATATATATATATATATATATATTTTTTTTTTTACAACTGTCATAAAAATATTATGAAAAATAGGCTTTTTTAAATAAATAAAAAATTAACATATAAAACAATGTAATAGCAATTAAAATGATGGTGGGTTAACTATCTCACTTATAAAAATCGTTATTGGTTGACAATTGTAATAATAATAAAAAGAATAAAAATGGGCAGAACATAAAAGATGAGAAAGGTCATGATATTGAAGATGATGTAGCAACCTCAATTTTAGCACTAGCAAAACATTGGTACAGCGTCTCTCACAATTTAAGGTGAGAGATCAAGCAAATATGAATGGATCTAGATGATTGAGATTCCACACAGTAGTAAAATGTTTTTTTAACCAAGCAATTTTCTGAACAGAGTGTGGAGCCATGCCTCTAGAAAGTGAGATTTTTGTCCGTCTACCAAACCTTTTTGCACAAAAAGATTTGTATAAGGGGTTGATATTTCCATACTAATCAGTGATATTTCCGCACTATTTAGTACAGATATATTACTGTTTGGTGCAGTAAACTGTTTGATAAATCTTCACTAAACAGTAATATTTCTGCACCAAATGGTGCGAAAATATCATTGGTTAGTGTGGAAATATCATTAGCCTTTGTATAATATTCACTATTATTCTTTTGAATTAAATTTGGATTAAAGTTCATTTTTAGCCCCTAACATAAGGGGTCGTTTTCATTTTGGTCCCTTACTTTTAAAAGTTTTTATTTAGATCCTTTAAGCCTATTTAACTTTCAAATGAGTAATTATGTCCATCTCAATTAGCCTCCTATCTGTTAAGTGTCACGTGGTATTCAACTCGGCATCTTTTTTATTATTATTATTTAATTCAATTTCAGTATTTTTAATAAAAAACAAAGATATTAAACTTCTGAAAAATAAATTATAAATAATAAAATGAAGTTAAAAAAAAAAAATTCTAAGAACCTAATTGTCTCTCTCTCTCATTTTGCCAAGAAATCTCTCTCTCTCTCTCTCTCTCTCTCTCTCTCTCTCTCTCTCTCTCTCTCTCTCTCTCTCTCTCTCTCTCTCTCTCTCTCTCTCTCTCTCTCTCTCTCTCTCTCTCTCATATTGATTCGATGTACGAGTAGAGTGGAGCCCGACGCGGTGGAATCTTTCATTAGGGAAGGGAATAATGTGAGACTTTTTTTGGTTGACATTTGATACATGGTGATGATAAAAGTAGTGTTGGTTTGTTCACCACCACCAGCGTCTAATCCCCAAAATATGGAGCCGATCTGATCACTTCTCTCTATCTCTCTTATCTAGCCAGATCTCTCTCTCTCTCTCTCTCTCTCTCTCTCTCTCTCTCTCTCTCTCTCTCTCTCTCTGCGCCATCGTAAAACTCCATCGTTCATTGTTTGATGAACCCTGTGACAACCATGGGTTTTTTTAGTTTTGTGGCTAATTTGTGGTTTGGGTGTGGTTGAAATGCGTTTCAAAGGTAGCGTTTAAAATGGGTTCTGAGTGTGGTGACGCTAGTGTGGATTTCTTCAAGTGGGTATGATTCAAAATTCATCTTTGTCTTCTCTACAACGTTTGTGGGTATCTGTCTTCTCTACTGTGTTTGCTAAAAATATTTGTTGCTCTCTCTAGTGTTGATGGTAGTGTTTGCACGGGAACATTTCAAATGGTTTTTTGGGTTTCGTTTGGAAGTCTTTTTTCGGTTTGCCTACTAATACACTGAAGTCTTTATGTGTACTCTTTATTAAGACTAATAAAATTGATTAAGTATTAATTTATGTTGGTGTGAGAATCACGACTCGAATTAGGGCCAAATGAGAGTTTTATATTTTAGAGTCATCACTTGTATATTTAAAGCATAAAAATAACAAAATCAGAAAATAATGAAATACATCTTTATTCCATTAAAATTTTAGATTACATGATTTTAGAATGAAAAATAAAAATTACAAGTGTTACCCAAATATCAACCTAAGAGGGGGGGTGATTTAGGTTGAGGCAAACTTTTTCGATTTAAATGCGGAATTAAAAACTATTTTCAATTAGCAAAATCAAATTTAAGAACACAATTCAATTGCAATAAGATATGATAGAAAATCAAACACAAGCATATATAAGCAATTAAATATGTAAGAGATAGAGAGAGAGAAAATCAAACACGATGATTGTTATCGAGGTTCGGCTCCCGTGCCTACGTCCCCGCCTCAAGAACACTTCTTGAGGATTCCCAAATCCACTATTTGACAATCTTCTTTCGGGTGAAGATCAAAACCGTTACAAATCTTCCTTTACACAGGTGAAGAGTAACCACCGAGTGAAAAATCCTTTTCACTCTTAGGATTTATACCAAGACCCACAAATCTTCCTTACAAGGTGAAGAGTAACCACCCAGTGAAAAATCCTTTTCACTACTTAGGATTTATACCAAAACCCTAACAAAAACACTCAATGGTTTCAACAAAGTATTTGTTGTACAAGATAAGGCTCTCTCAAAGAGTAATTGTACACAATATGCTCACTCTAATAGTATATCAAGGATTTGATCAATATGGCTCAAAAAGTGTTTAGAGAAATTTTCAATCAAGGATTTTGAATGATATGAAAATATAAGCTTGAGAAGGATGGATTGATGTATAAGATGTTATCTTTTCTATCTTTGATTTCTCTTGTATGCTTGATGTTTAGAAATGAAGAAAGGGTAGTATTTATAGCCATCATGTTGTCTTGCATTCTTCTTGATTTTCAATCAATCAATTTGCTTTCTTTGAAAACTTTTCTTCTTAAGATTTTTCAACCATAATTGATATGGTTGTCTTGCATGTGAATTTCAATCAATCAAGTTTGTCTTTGAAGACTTTAAGAGATTTTTCAATTGATATTGGTTGTCTTATATTTGAATTTCAACCAATCAAGTTGTCTTTGAAGACTTTAAGAGATTTTTCAATTGATATGGTTGTCTTATATTTGAATTTCAACTAATCAAATTTGTCTTTGAAGACTTTAAGAGATTTTTCAATTGATATGGTTGTCTTATATTTGAATTTCAACCAATCAAGTTTGTCTTTGAAAACTTTAAGAGATTTTTCAATTGATATGGTTGTCTTATATTTGAATTTCAACCAATCAAGTTGTCTTTGAAAACTTTAAGAGATTTTTCAATTGATATGGTTGTCTTATATTTGAATTTCAACCAATCAAGTTTGTCTTTGAAAACTTTAAGAGATTTTTCAATTGATATGGTTGTCTTATATTTGAATTTCAACCAATCAAGTTTGTCTTTGAAAACTTTAAGAGATTTTTCAATTGATATGGTTGTCTTATATTTGAATTTCAACCAATCAAGTTTGTCTTTGAAAACTTTAAGAGATTTTTCAATTGAAGTTGGTTTTAAAGTTGAGCCTTAAAGATCAAATCTTAATAAACTTTACAAAACCTAACTCTTACTTCTCATATGTCTCGGATCATTGTCTTTGAGCTTGATTTCTTTGTCTTGAGTCTTGATGACTTTGATCTTCAATGAATTTGCAACTTATCAACTTTGCATTTGCTTGATATTTGAATTGGCCATCTTGGTCCAATTAAATCAATAGTCAAAATTAAGCTTTAAAACATAAATCATTAGTTCATATGAAAATATCATTAATGAACAACTTAAAATCATGGTTATCATCAAAACTACATGAATGTCCTTGGATTAATTAGCCAATTAATAATTATTGAAACCTTGAGGCTAACAATCTCCCCCTTTTTGATGATGACACATATGATATGATATTTTTATACGATTTATGATTTTGAAGCTTTTCTTGAAAAGCTCCCCCTAAAATAATGCATATCTTTATATTAGAGATTTTTAAATCTCCCCCTATCTTTATGCATAGATCAATTTTTTTTCATTTAAGTATTATCAAGCAATCAATATATATGCGCATTTTTGCCAATTATTGCAAGATATGATAATTCACCAATACATTCAAAAAATGTCATATCTTTCTCCCCCTTGGCATCATCAAAAAAATAATAATTATATTCAATATCTCCAAACATCACTTCAACATTTTAAACAACCAAAATTAAACAAAAAATATATTTCTCCCTTTTGGTTTAGTTACCCCACCATATCATATTTTTCTCTTATTTGGCATAAAGAAATAAAACAAATATATTCATATTTGTAAGATTCTTCATCCTAGTGGTTCGGATGGATTGAGGGTTCGGTTGAAGATGCTTCAGGAAAGGATATGATGTCCCTTGCCATATGCCTAAAATGCTGATGATTTAAGCAATCTGGAAAGGACATGGGATGAAGCCCATATATTATGTACTCTCTCTCTTCTGTCATACAAAGCTTCAGGTGTATCAACAGTTGTATGAACGGGATGATTCGGATGAGGAAGATATATTTGGAGTGTATGCTAAAGATCTTCCCATCAACCTGGTGTATGAGAGAGGTACTTCAACCGAGAAGCATGATCAATAATAATCTTGCTTCGTGGAAACTTGATCAATAATAATTTTGCTTCTATCTGAGAAGATCAAGTATTTGATTTTATGAATCTCTAAATGATGCTGCATCCTCTTAGAGTTTTATCTAAAGAATGAGAGAAAATATTATCTGAGAGGTGTGAGTATGTAGTGGAGAGGTGAAGCGAATTTATAGGACAGACGCGCTGTTTGAAAGAATGGTTCAGATTTTGCTACGTGTCATAAGTGTGAATGAATGGTTCAGATTTTGCTATGTGTCATAAGTGTGAATGAATGGTTCAGATTTTGCTACGTGTCGTAAGTGTGAATGAAGGGTTCAGATTTTGCTATGTGTCAGACTTATCCAATTACGCACGCCATAGACACCGATAAATCAGGAAGTTTGAAAAAAAAATTTCTGCTTTTTCAGAAAACAGATCTTGTCGACGCATCGAGTTCTGAGTCAGTGATATTTCCGTATACGTTAAATCTCGAGATTTGAACGTTGAATTTTGAAGAAAAATCTCGGGAGTCGGGTGATAGGTACAGGCTGTTGTTCAAAAATCTGAGGTTTATTTAACACACACTAATTTTCGATGAACTTCATCATTTTCAAACTCTTAGCTTAATCTCTTATTAGATTTTCTAGAATGGCTTCCTCTTCTTCTCAAAACAAACCAGAAACAATTAATCTAAATGATACGCCTAGTGTGATGCCAGAAGTCTGGCGTCCTTACTTCCTTTCAATTAATGGCCCTGTATCAGTAACTGATTCAGTGATATTGAATGGTGAGACTGCCACCGCAGTAGCTGCCGGTCTTTGTACTCCGGAGGATGCAAAGATTTTAGCTGGGAGGACTGACCCACAAATAATAAATGAATCATTGGCACTCACGATTCAGTGTACTGCCACTGTTTCTAACATGGGACGTCGTCTTCATGTTAGGAATATGGAAGTGAAAGCGCTGCGTTCTCAAGTCACCATTTTACAAAGGTTGCTGAAGGAGAGTAAGAAGAAAGTAGGGGAGGTCAAGGAGGAGAACAAAAGGCTGAAGGCGCTCGTGGATTCTTATGCCGATGATTTGGTAATCCGGTCCACAGAGCAGAGCAAGACCACTAATAAGCTGCAGAAGCAGTACGAGAAGCTACTAGCTGAGGTGAAGGAATTGACTTCTCGCTCTATCCCCAAATAAATGTAGTGGGAAGTGTAGTGGTTTTTCCTTTTGTGGTGACTTCTCCTTTATGGCTTTCTTTTTAATAAACTCAAGTTTGTTTAAATGATGAGTTTTATTTCTTATTTTATGCATGAACATATACGCAAATATACATAGAACTGGGCATATAATTTAATGTTCAAACAATATAACTAGGAAGATATAAAATGAACAATTTTATGAACATGATATGCATAAAATCATTTTATATTCAATTCTTAAGGTATATATAGATTTAACATAGTTGAATCAAAGAGAAGGATAATAAATTTAAGCTTATTTGATATCAACGTATCTAGCCATACCTATTTCACGTCGAATTGTGCAAAATCGTTCTTCAATGAGAGGTTTCGTGAGAATATCCGCCCATTGACTATCGGTGCTCACAAATTCAAGTTCAATGTCCCCTTTTTGTACATGATCTCTTATAAAATGGTATCTAATTTCAATGTGCTTTGTGCGAGAGTGTTGGATAGGATTTTTACTTAAACTTATGGCACTTGTGTTATCACACCTTATGGGAATATGATCAAAAAGAATTTTAAAATCCTCTAGTTGTTGTTTTATGTAGAGAGATTGAGCACAACAACTACCGGCCGCTACATATTCGGCTTCCGCCGTTGATAAGGCCACAGAATTTTGCTTTTTACTAAACCATGATACTAGTGAGTGTCCTAGAAAGTGACAAGTACCACTAGTGCTTTTGCGATCAATTTTGCAACCAGCAAAATCCGCATCCGTGTAGCTTATTAAGTCAAATGAATTTGACTTAGGGTACCATAATCCTAAATCAATGGTTCCAAGCAAATATCGAAATATTCGTTTGACTGCAATTAAGTGTGATTCTTTAGGACAGGATTGAAATCGGGCGCAAAGACATACACTAAACATTATATCGGGTCTACTTGCGGTTAAATAAAGTAAACTACCAATCATACCTCGATATAGCTTAACGTCCACCGGTTTACCTTTCTCATCTTTGTCAAGCTTTGTTGAAGGACTCATGGGAGTTCCATATGCTTTAGCATTTGTCAATCCAAATCTTTTTAGTAAGTCTATGACATATTTGGATTGATTTAAGAATATCCCATCTTCGGTTTGCTTTATTTGAAGTCCGAGAAAGAATTTTAGCTCACCCATCATACTCATTTCGAATTCATCCTGCATAGTCTTAGAGAATTCTTTGCACAAGTTTTCATTAGTAGAACCAAATATAATATCATCAACATAGATTTGCACAATAAGCATGTCTTTTCCATCAAACATTAGAAATAATGTTGTGTCAAGTTTTCCACGTGTAAAACCCTTTTCAATAAGGAAACCACTTAGTCGTTCATACCAAGCTCTTGGAGCTTGTTTTAAACCATATAAAGCTTTTGATAATTTAAAAACGTGGTTTGGAAATTCATGATTTTCAAATCCAGGAGGTTGTTCTACATAAACTTCTTCGGCAATAAAACCATTTAAAAAGGCACTTTTGACATCCATTTGAAATAATTTAAAATTTTTAAAACATGCAAAAGCAAGTAACATGCGTATAGCTTCTAATCTAGCAACTGGAGCATAAGTCTCTCCATAATCAATACCTTCCTCTTGATTATAACCTTGAGCGACTAACCTTGCTTTGTTCCTTACTATTATACCTTCTTCATCCTTTTTGTTTCGGAATACCCATTTTGTACCAATGACGGAGTGGTCCTTGGGTCTAGGTGCAAGAGTCCATACCTTGTTTCTTTCAAATTGGTTTAGCTCTTCTTGCATTGGCCAAGATCCATGATTCATCTTCAATAGCTTCATTTATGTTCTTTGGTTCAATCTGTGAGAGAAACGCCATGTTGTTGCAGATGTTCTTGAGCTTTGATCTTGTGCTTACTCCACGTTCAACTTCACCAATGATTAATTCTTTAGGATGACTATGGACTACGTTCCAACTTTTTGGTAATTCTTCATTTTTGGTTGGAGGAAGCGCTTTTTCTTCATCTTTTGGTTCATCTACTTGATCTTTGACTTTTTCACTTAAATCAACTTGATTAGATGAACTAGCTTTATTTTCAAGAGAAATTGGCTCATCATCACAATTATTTTTGATATGAAATGGATTAGTTTCATCAAAAACAACATGCATAGATTCATCAACAACCATAGTTCGTTTATTGAACACTCTATATGCTTTACTATTTGTAGAATAACCAAGGAATATACCTTCATCGGATTTAGCATCGAATTTACCAAGATTATCTCTATCATTCAATACAAAGCACTTACATCCAAAAACTTTGAAATATCCAATGTTAGGTTTTCGATTATTCCATAGTTCATAAGGAGTTTTATTTAAAGTGTTTCTAATGATGGTTCTATTTATAACATAGCAAGCGGTGTTAACAGCTTCAGCCCAAAAGTATTGAGGTAAATTATGTTCATTAAGCATAGTTCTAGACATTTCTTGAAGTGATCTATTTTTACGTTCTACTACTCCATTTTGTTGAGGAGTACGAGGTGCCGAGAAATTGTGTCCAAAACCATTTTGATCACAATATAGTTCAATATCTTGATTATCAAATTCTCTACCTCTATCACTTCTAACATTGTTAATTGTATAACCTTTTTCATTTTGAATTCTTCTACAATGTTTAACAAATGCTTTATGAGCTTCATTTTTATGAGCAAGAAATAATACCCATGTATAGCGAGAGTAATCATCAACAATTACAAATGCATACAATTTACCACTTAAACTAGCGGTTCTAATAGGACCAAATAAATCCATATGCAAGAGTTCTAGAGGTCTTGAGGTAGAAATGACTTTCTTTTTCTTAAAGGATGATTTAGTTTGTTTACCTAGTTGACATGCATCACATATTTTATCTTTAACAAATTTAGTAACTGGCAAGCCTTTTACTAAATCAAGTTTAGACAATTTTGAGAGTAATTCCATATTGGCATGTCCTAATCTTCTATGCCACAACCAACTATTTTCATTTATGGCAGCAAGGCAAATTGATTCTTTTGAAGTCATATTATCAAAATCAATAGTGTAGACATTTTCATTTCTAAATGCCACAAATAAAACTTGATTATCAATTTCATTTACTATAATGCACATGATTGATTTAAATATTACATTATAGCCTTTATCACACAATTGACTAATACTTAGCAAGTTATGTTTCAAACCATCAACCAAGAGAACATCTTCAATAACAAGAGAATGTGTTTTACCAATATTACCTATACCGATGATCTTTCCTTTTGAGTTATCACCGAATTTGACATTTCCTCCATCTTTTAGAGTAAGAGAAGTGAACTTGTTTTTGTCACCTGTCATATGCCTTGAACATCCACTGTCAAGAAACCACTTCTTCTTGGTAGATTTGGATATCAAGCATACCTACAAAACAATTTTAAGTAACTTTCTTTGGTACCCAAATCTTCTTGGGTCCTCTTGGGTTAGTTGGTGGTGAGGTTCCTTTAATAATCCAAATCATATTTTTCATAGGACATGTATGAATATTATGCCCTATTTTTCCACAATGTTTACATATGGGAGATTTCAAGAGGTTTTCATTAATGAAAAATTTTTGATAATGTTTTTCTTTTATTTTCGGGTTATATCCAATACCCGCTTTGTCAAAAACACATCTTTGATTACCCAACAAATTATCCAAATTTTTCTTTCCATTTGTAAAGTTAGTCAAAATTTTAGTTAAGTTTTCAACCTTGAGTTTTAGTTCTTTATTTTCATTAATCAAAAGATTTGAATTGTGAACAATTTCTGATGATGTTTCCACATCATTTGCTTTCATTTTCTCAGTAAAATTTTGTGACTTAACTTCCAACTTAATTATTTCTTCTTCTAAAAACAGATTTTTATCATTCAAAGAATTAATTTGTTTTTCTAGAATTTCATTTTTGTTTTTCAAATCATTTAATTCGTTTGAAAGAGATGTGACTTTCTTTTTAAAAACTTTATTTTTCAAAACATTTTTCTCAAATTCTTCAACTAATTCTTCAAAAGCATTTTGTAATTCATCATAGCTATAAGATTCATCTTCTAAAGAATTAAGTTTAGAAGTTACCTCATCTCCATGTGCCATTAAGCAAAGATCTTCAGGTGGCGCTTTCATCGTCATTAAATGCTAGCGGACAAAAGCTCGCGTGCTCATCCTCACTTATGTTGGATTCATTTATGTATCCCAAAAGACAAAGATTTGCCACTTCATTGTCACTTGAGTTGTTATCCGAATCACTTTCATCGGAGTCATCCCAAGTTACCTTTAGAGCTTTCTTTTTGTACTTCATTTTCTCTTTGTTTACTTGAGGACACTCATTTTTGTAATGCCCCTGCTTCTTGCATTTGTAGCAGGTAGGAGTTTCAGTTTTGCTTGATTCTCCTTTATTTTCTCCTTTCTTAGGGAATCTTCTTCCAAACCCCTTTTTCTTCTTTAAGAACTTTTTGAAGTTTCTAGTCATCAGGGCAATTTCTTCTTCTTCATCTCTTTCCTCTTCACTATTGTCGTGGTCATGATGAGAGGATTTGAGGGCGAAGTTTTTCTTTGGTTTGACTTCTTCTTCCTCCACTTTACTATTCATTTCAAGCTCATACGTCATAAGTGATCCGAATAGTTCTTCTAAGGTCAACACCTTAAGATCTCTAGCTTCAGAAATTGCTGTCATCTTTGCTTCCCATCTCTTTGGTAATGACCTGAGAATTTTTCTCACATTTTCTTGGTTAGTATAAATTTTTCCAAGGGCCTTCAAGCTATTCACAATATTAGTAAACCTAGTAGACATTTCACTAATATTTTCATCTTTCTTCATAACAAACAATTCATATTCATGGACAAGCATGTTCATTTTAGATTCCTTAACTTGATTAGTTCCTTCATAAGTAACTTCAAGTTTGTCCCAAATTTCTTTAGCCGAGTCACAACCCGAGACTCTATTGTATTCAATTGGGTCAAGAGCACAATATAAAGTACTCATAGCTTTACAATTTAATTCAATGAGTCTTACATCAGCCTCATTCCATTCACTTTCTAATTTTGCTAAGGTTGCTCCTTCCACAGTTTTTGTGGGAATATGAGGACCATTTGCAATGATTCTCCAAACATGATAGTCTTGACCCTTAATATACATGATCATTCTATTTTTCCAATAGCCATAATCACTACCAATGAATAGAGGTGGTCTATGAGTAGATTGACCTTCAAGCATTTGAGGTCTAGGTGTGTTTGCCATGATCTTAACTCTAAGATTGTTAAATCTATATGTAGAGCCTTGGCTCTGATACCAATTGTTACCCAAATATCAACCTAAGAGGGGGGGTGATTTAGGTTGAGGCAAACTTTTTCGATTTAAATGCGGAATTAAAAACTATTTTCAATTAGCAAATGTTGATTTAGCAAATGTTAAGAACACAATTCAATTGCAATATAGATATGATATGAAAATCAAGCACAAGCATATATAAGCAATTAAATATGTAAGAGATAGAGAGAGAGAAAATCAAACACGATGATTGTTATCGAGGTTCGGCTTCCCGTGCCTACGTCCCCGCCTCAAGAACACTTCTTGAGGATTCCCAAATCCACTATTTGACAATCTTCTTTCGGGTGAAGATAAAACCGTTACAAATCTTCCTTACACAGTGAAGAGTAACCACCGAGTGAAAAATCCTTTTCACTCCTTAGGATTTATACCAAGACCCACAAATTTCCTTAGGATTTATACCAAAACCCTAACAAAATACTCACAGGTTTCAACAAAGTATTTGTTGTACAAGATAAGGCTCTCTCAAAGAGTAATTGTACACAATATGCTCACTCTAATAGTATATCAAGGATTTGATCAATATGGCTCAAAAAGTGTTTAGAGAAATTTTCAATCAAGGATTTTGAATGATATGAAAATATAAGCTTGAGAAGGATGGATTGATGTATAAGATGTTATCTTTTCTATCTTTGATTTCTCTTGTATGCTTGATGTTTAGAAATGAAGAAAGGGTAGTATTTATAGCCATCATGTTGTCTTGCATTCTTCTTGATTTTCAATCAATCAATTTGCTTTCTTTGAAAACTTTTCTTCTTAAGATTTTTCAACCATAATTGATATGGTTGTCTTGCATGTGAATTTCAATCAATCAAGTTTGTCTTTGAAGACTTTAAGAGATTTTTCAATTGATATTGTTGTCTTATATTTGAATTTCAACCAATCAAGTTGTCTTTGAAGACTTTAAGAGATTTTTCAATTGATATGGTTGTCTTATATTTGAATTTCAACTAATCAAATTTGTCTTTGAAGACTTTAAGAGATTTTTCAATTGATATGGTTGTCTTATATTTGAATTTCAACCAATCAAGTTTGTCTTTGAAAACTTTAAGAGATTTTTCAATTGATATGGTTGTCTTATATTTGAATTTCAACCAATCAAGTTGTCTTTGAAAACTTTAAGAGATTTTTCAATTGATATGGTTGTCTTATATTTGAATTTCAACCAATCAAGTTTGTCTTTGAAAACTTTAAGAGATTTTTCAATTGATATGGTTGTCTTATATTTGAATTTCAACCAATCAAGTTTGTCTTTGAAAACTTTAAGAGATTTTTCAATTGATATGGTTGTCTTATATTTGAATTTCAACCAATCAAGTTTGTCTTTGAAAACTTTAAGAGATTTTTCAATTGAAGTTGGTTTTAAAGTTGAGCCTTAAAGATCAAATCTTAATAAACTTTACAAAACCTAACTCTTACTTCTCATATGTCTCGGATCATTGTCTTTGAGCTTGATTTCTTTGTCTTGAGTCTTGATGACTTTGATCTTCAATGAATTTGCAACTTATCAACTTTGCATTTGCTTGATATTTGAATTGGCCATCTTGGTCCAATTAAATCAATAGTCAAAATTAAGCTTTAAAACATAAATCATTAGTTCATATGAAAATATCATTAATGAACAACTTAAAATCATGGTTATCATCAAAACTACATGAATGTCCTTGGATTAATTAGCCAATTAATAATTATTGAAACCTTGAGGCTAACAACAAGGCCTAGTTACTAATGACTCCACATTCCATTTAGTCTTGAACCATTGATGACTACATATAAGTCAGTCTTCTTGGAATTTATAGTCTTTTTAAGTCATGCAACACATCCAAACATGTCATAGCACACAAATACAGAAAATTCATGATCATATTAATCATATTATGAAAATTTTGATGTCATCATGTACAACAACAAAAATCAAATTTATCAATTCATGTGACATCCATTCAAATTAGATTGTAGCACCTTATCAAGTGGATTCACACAAAACCCTAAATGAAGTGCATCATTTCAATCGTAGTCTCATCACCCATCATGTTAGCACGTTAAAAAAGTAATCCAAATGACATGTAATCATCATCTTATTTTTAACCCATATCATTAAATGAAATCATTGTTTCTGTATATAAAACTATTTATTTTACCATTTAAAGAAATATGACTTGGCAAGATTTTAATGGAGGGTTTAAATATAAAATAGAATTAGAATTAATTAAAACATATATATTAAAATAACGAGGTGAACAATTATGAGGCATCAAACGCTTATGTGACATAATATTATGAGGTCAATTAAAAATCATACGTCTTTAGTTTTGTGCGTGTATATATTAATTTTTTTTTCCTCATTTACATAACTAAATTATATAACCATACCCAAACAGTAATATCTGCAGATAATGAAATTGAATAGAATATAGATGAATTAATTATTCAAATACCTTTTTAAACTCCAAGAAATGACAATGGCTGCCACTGGATATAAAACCAAAAAATTTATTAAGGATATTTTAAATCCCCATAGCCCCACCTATAACAATCTAAGGAAAGCGTTAGCCACTTCTGCGCTTATACCCCAAAAGGACTAGTTAAGTTACAATTGGGACTTCTTGCAATTGTTAATAAAGCCCAGTTCGACCCAATAATTGTCCAATGTGGTACTAGCAAACACACACTTATCAGAATTTGGGAATATGTCATTTATTGGGTTGGCTCTGATACCATTTATAACTGTTAGCCTCAAGGTTTCAATAATTATTAATTGGCTAATTAATCCAAAGACATTCATGTAGTTTTGATGATAACCATGATTTTAAGTTGTTCATTAATGATATTTTCATATGAACTAATGATTTATGTTTTAAAGCTTAATTTTGACTATTGATTTAATTGGACCAAGATGGCCAATTCAAATATCAAGCAAATGCAAAGTTGATAAGTTGCAAACACATTGAAGATCAAAGTCATCAAGACTCAAGACAAAGAAATCAAGCTCAAAGACAATGATCCGAGACATATGAGAAGTAAGAGTTAGGTTTTGTAAAGTTTATTAAGATTTGATCTTTAAGGCTCAACTTTAAAACCAAACTTCAATTGAAAAATCTCTTAAAGTTTTCAAAGACAAACTTGATTGGTTGAAATTCAAATGTAAGACAACCATATCAATTGAAAAATCTTTTAAAGTTTTCAAAGACAACTTGATTGGTTGAAATTCAAATATAAGACAACCATATCAATTGAAAAATCTCTTAAAGTTTTCAAAGACAACTTGATTGGTTGAAATTCAAATATAAGACAACCATATCAATTGAAAAATCTCTTAAAGTTTTCAAAGACAAATTTGATTGGTTGAAATTCAAATATAAGACAACCATATCAATTGAAAAATCTCTTAAAGTTTTCAAAGACAAATTTGATTGGTTGAAATTCAAATATAAGACAACCATATCAATTGAAAAATCTCTTAAAGTTTTCAAAGACAAATTTGATTGGTTGAAATTCAAATGTAAGACAACCATATCAATTGAAAAATCTCTTAAAGTTTTCAAAGACAAATTTGATTGGTTGAAATTCAAATATAAGACAACCATATCAATTGAAAAATCTCTTAAAGTCTTCAAAGACAACTTGATTGGTTGAAATTCAAATATAAGACAACCATATCAATTGAAAAATCTCTTAAAGTCTTCAAAGACAAACTTTGATTGATTGAAATTCACATGCAAGACAACCATATCAATTATGGTTGAAAAATCTTAAGAAGAAAAGTTTTCAAAGAAAACAAATTGATTGATTGAAAATCAAGAAGAATGCAAGACAACATGATGGCTATAAATACTACCCTTTCTTCATTTCTAAACATCAAGCATACAAGAGAAATCAAAGATAGAAAAGATAACATCTTATACATCAATCCATCCTTCTCAAGCTTATATTTTCATATCATTCAAAATCCTTGATTGAAAATTTCTCTAAACACTTTTTGAGCCATATTGATCAAATCCTTGATATACTATTAGAGTGAGCATATTGTGTACAATTACTCTTTGAGAGAGCCTTATCTTGTACAACAAATACTTTGTTGAAACCTTGTGAGTATTTTGTTAGGGTTTTGGTATAAATCCTAAGGAGTGAAAAGGATTTTTCACTCGGTGGTTACTCTTCACTGTGTAAGGAAGATTTGTAACGGTTTTATCTTCACCCGAAAGAAGATTGTCAAATAGTGGATTTGGGAATCCTCAAGAAGTGTTCTTGAGGCGGGGACGTAGGCACGGGAAGCCGAACCTCGATAACAATCATCGTGTTTGATTTTCTCTCTCTCTATCTCTTACATATTTAATTGCTTATATATATACTTGTGCTTGATTTCATATCATATTTATATTGCAATTGAATTGTGATCAAACATTTGCTAAATCAACATTTGCTATTTGAAGATAGTTTTTAATTCCGCATTTAAATCGAAAAAGTTTGCCTCAACCTAAATCACCCCCCCTCTTAGGTTGATATTTGGGTAACAATTGGTATCAGAGCCAAGGCTCTACATATAGATTTAACAATCTTAGAGTTAAGATCATGGCAAACACACCTAGACCTC